>JAJJWW010005723.1:0-282819 GCA_023531295.1 Papaver armeniacum | reverse complement strand
CCAACCAAAATGGTGTAAATGTATTCGACAAATAATGCATTAACAAACACCTGAATGAACAAACAAGTATTTCAAAATACGACGATACGATGAACTTGTGCAAATAGGAAAGAAAAAAATAAAATAATAGTCAAGGCGCTAGGGGACTGGCTCACCGACCGGCCAGTCATGCCGTGATCAGTCCCACGCCCAAATTCTATATTTTATCATATTTTATTATTTTACTTGATCTCATGAAAATCATTTTATTTGAACAAATATCCTTCGTTTTTAGGAAACTCCTCAGTTTCATGGTTTTTCCTTCACACTGAGGAAATAATACTCCCTCCGTTTCATTTTAGATGATGTTTTAGGGTTATTTTCTTGTTCCACAATACTTGAAAGTTTTCATATTTTCCCACAAAACTACCAATAATACCCTAACACTTTGTCTTGGAACTATAAGTTTATTTTAAAATGCACTAATAGCAATTAATGTTTGAAGACTTTTCTTATGGGTATAGTTGGAAAATCTTCATATCTCTCTCCATTTCTTAATCTACGTGAAAACTCCTAGAATGTCATCTAAAGTGGAACGGAGGGAGTATAAAATTAGAGAAAATATTGTGGGGCCATGATTATTGGCCAACCGGCCATGCCTTGATCCCGGCCGGCCCCACACCTCATGGTTCCTCATTATATTATTATTATTTCCCTAATCTCATGAAAACTCTTTAATCTCATGATATTTCATTGATCCCATGAGAAATAATATAAAATTAGGGAAACCCGTGGGACCGGGCCATAGCCGGCCGGTCATGCCCTAGCTGGCCCCACACGCCCTGTTTTATTATTATTATATTTTTCATGTTTCCTTAATCCCATGAAATTCCTTGATTTCATGATGTTTCCTTCAAATTATGAAATTCCTTCAAATTATGGGAAAATACACAAAAATACATAAAATTAAGGAAACTTGTGGGACCGGGCCCAAGTCAAGCCGGTCATGCCCTAGCTTAGTCCCACAAACCCCTTATTCTATTATTATTATTTTTATATTTCCTTGATTTTATGAAATTCCTTGATTTCATGATATTTCCTCCAAATTATGAAAATTCTTTCAAATTATGAAAACTCCTTCAAATCATGAAATAATACATAAAATAAGGGAAAACTCACGGGACCGGGCCCTAGCCGGCCAACCATGCTCAAGCTGGTCCCACATGCCCTTATTTTATTATTATTAATGTTTTTGTTTCCTTCATCTCATGGAAACTCCTTGATTTCAACAAAAACTCCTTGGTTTTAACAAATTCCTTGGTTTTATCATATTTTCCTAATATTATGAAAATTGGGAAAAATGTGTGGAACCAAGCTCCTTGGCCGGCCAGCCATGCCTTGGCCATGGCCGGTCCCACATTTCATGATTCCCTCACTTTTTATTATTTTTCCTTCATCTCATGAAGTTTTGACGGTTTCGTCAAAAAACCATGATTTCTTCATATTTTCTCAAATGATTGCTCAAATGCACATCAGAAAATATCAAAATTCTCAGAATTAACATACAGACACTTTGGTGACGTGAGCATGTTACCTTGACCGACCTTGGCTTGCAAGAAGCCAGTCCCACGTATTCTCATGATTTGACCTAATTTGCACAATCGCACGTATTAGGTCCAAAATTCTTCCAAACAACTTGGGACTTCATGGAACGATCATCATTTTGATCTCGTGAACACCCAGGGCCGGTTTCATGGTCCCTTGGTCGGTCCCTCATCTCTTCATAATTAATTAGGTTTTTTCACCTAAGGCTTGGACGAGCATTTTTCGAATAAATGATTAAACCAGCATTTAATCATCCTTTCATCAAAAAATTAACTGGTCTGCAGAGATCTTAATATTTGCTCACGTGAGCATCTAGGCACTACATGGTCGACTCATAATCCCATGTGGCCGGTCCCTCCTTTTCTATGGTTAATTCTCAATAAACCATCAATAAATCATCAATTGATCAAATTAGGGTTTTGAGTCCAAGGTTAATGATTCCATATTCAAACGCTAATAATTTTACGTTGATCCCGTGATCAAAATTTTATTTATCATACTCGGTTCAATTGCTAGCATTCTGATTTAATATTTTATTTGGTCATGCTACCATAATTCATCAAACGAGCAATATTTGCTCAGATGAGCAATACTTGCTCAAATCAAAGAATATTGGTTCGACTATCAATATTCAACAATTCATTAAATGAGCAATATTTGCTCACGTTAACTTATTCACACATCATATCTGTCTCAACAGACATGTCCAATTCATGAGTCTCAGAACATTTCCAAACCACGTTCGACTCAACAATACAAGGACTCATCGTCCCATGAAGTCAGCAACTGACTAACTAAATACACGTCTGCCTTGCAGATTCCACAATCACACGAGACATCAATCGTGTCACATGGGGGATATTAACTAGGGTTTTGGTATGGCGGTCTACGGCACGTGTGTTCATACACACGATGAGAATGTGAGCAAGTCGTGCAATCAGTTGAAGGAGTTAACAAAGTAGTGGATGGAAAATCAACCAAGTCTCCGCACGTTGAGTAACTGGTTTTAACACGATTTCCACTTCCCCATTCTTTGATTCCATCAACTGTTACACTTCATGAGATCATGGTGTTTTTAATTCCAACAATATAAGTAAGTCTTTGAATCATGATTGAAACAAGGATAATCTCATGTCAAACAGACAACACGAGATTAACAATCCAACTCTCAACAAAGCAAATTCAATCATTCAGAACTTATCTTATTTTCAGAATACACAATACACCTACAATCTTCGATCACCATTGATCTCACACATTTCTCACTTCCTCCTCTGCACCGACCCATCCTCTCTTATGACCGAATTTACTCTGGAACGGCCATTGTCTTGGTTTAGGCCGGAGTACTATAGATTGATCTCTCGAATTCAAAGCACTCCCTTCTTGCAGTGCATATGTGTGAGGTTAAGCATTTCGCTCGGTTCAAGGAGTCTCCTCCCTGCGATCATCTCCTCAATTCCGTAAAAACCAGCGAATCGTTTTGCCCCATATACAGAATCAAAACTCATCTAAGAGTCGCTTGATTATGTACTAGAGAACAACTTCGTTTAGGTTGGATTAGAAAGTCTAGGAATGTTGAGACATACAAGTATTACTCGAAAACCTGAAGAACGTGAAGAAGTAACGGACTACAACGACGACATCATCCTTCCTCTTGAAGTTAGTAATATTGACTTGAACTGTTTTATTCGTTACGTATCTTTCAAGTCATGTTATATTGAATACATAACTGCGAAGCTGTGTATGAAACATTTACTCTAGTAGTGAGACATGATTGTATGATCATAGTATTAGGAAGATAGATTGCGAAGTATAATGCTTATCTTTTGAACTTCGTATATATGACATCAACATAATCTTATAGTGCTGTTATGATTATGTGTATGGGTTATGGTGAAGATTTCATCCTAGGAAACAATGTTTTACATTACTTTAAAGGAAGTACATTCATGAACTTTTTTTATGAATCGAAAGGGAAATCACTAGGCTTATTGGTATTGTTATTCATTGCATATCTTTGGATTACCAATATGTGTGAGATGGTAGAACCGATCGTAACTTTGTTATGTATCTTGGTACAACTAATCACAATGCCTGACTTATAATTTGGTATGACTAGTTTTCATCAATTAGTGTAACCAATCCTAAGTAATAACCATGAGATGGTATGATCGATATTTGTAATTAGTGTAACCGATCCTGGTAATTGGTATGACTAATCACAAAGAGTTGTGTAATTGATCCTTGTAATTGGTGGTAACCGGTCCTGGTAATTTGTGTGTAACCGATCCTGGTAATTGGTGTAACCGATCCTGGTAAATGGTGTAACCAATCACAAGCAATACCATAGAATATGGTAACCGGTCCTGGTAATTGATGTAACCGATCCTGGTAACTGATGTAACCGGTCCTGGTAACTTGTGTGAGTAATCACAAGTATTTCCATAAGTAAGGAATAACCGATCCTTGTGTTTGGTAGAACCGATTGAACCCATGAATGTGTTTTGACAAGTTTGATCAATCACATAGTAGTCTTGGATTACAGATGAAACAATTATAAACTTGTTTGGAAGTGTGGTATAATCGATTCCAAGAATGTAAATATGAAAGAGGATTTACATGAAGAAGATGTAAACATTCTTTGCACACGGATAGTAACTCTTATCTTTTATTGTTCAAATATATTCCTAATTACTCAAGGAGATCTTGTTCGAAATAAATTAAGAATCTTTTAATTAAGGTTGTTAGATTTTGTATGCTTTAATTACCAGCAATTAAATGCATATCTCTAAAGAATAAAAATTAGTAATGTGCATTTACTAATTGGAGATTTTCTATTGAGAGATTTCGAAAATATTGGACACAACATTTATTGGAATTAGGAAAACCGAATGGGCATTTATTGCATATCTTGAGTATACTTTCGGTTTTGGAAATTCCTTGATGTCCAAACTTCCTTGGTCTATAAATACCTAAGTTTGCATTTTTAGAAAATTATCCTAAGATCCAGGCAAACTTCATCTTCTTGTTGTTTCTGGTAGAGTCGTCTATCCGGAGAGGAAATTACCCTAATTAGGCGAAATCTCTTACGACCGCTCGTTTAAAGACTTCTGTGGGATCAAGAAGCTCTACGAGTACCGTTGGTGGGAAACTAGATAATTGCAGTGTTATTAGTTTTCGATTGATTTGATTGACTAACGGTTGTTAAAATTTGATTGCACCTAGTTTGTTTATTCTTGAGAATCTTCTCTTCTGATATAAGATTCACTCAAACTAGATTGAAGTGTCGACGAGATCTTTAGACTGTTTGTAGTTCTAAAGACATCTTGTGACAATCCATTGTTAACAGACTCCGTTGCGTGATTGATCACAAGATATTCAAATGATGTTATGCAGGTTATTATTGAAGATCATAAAAGATTTCAAGACGAAAAAGATTTCTTATTTGGTTTCTCATATCTTTATGTAGCACAAACCTTGATCGGCTGGGATCCAACTAGAATAGGATTTATTCGATTGATTAGTTGTGTGAGATCGGTAACACATAATAGTTCTCTTGAGATCTATTTTAGATTGTTACGAATCCGAATCTTATTACTTTGGTGATGGAGATTGGATTGATCTAACCAGGCAAATGAGTTTATTGGATTAAACAAAAGAGCCTTTGCATATGACTTGAGATATCTTTATCTGGAAAGAATCAATAGACTTGTTACCAAACAGATTTGTTGTTCCTTTACTGTTTGGAATACGATCCAAAAGAATTGTTCCAGTTCGTGCACTTATTGAATGTCGGAAGCGCAAGGATACTGAAGAAACTAAGTGAACTAGGGTTAGTTGCTTGGTCTCAACTATACGAAGTTGGTTTAGATTTTGTATAGCGGCTTAATTCTGAGAGTATTCAATTATGGACTTAGTCCCGGGGTTTTTCTGCATTTGTGGTTTCCTCGTTAACAAAATCTTGTTGTGACTTTTACTTTTCTATTTCCACAATTATAATTGTTTATTATAATTAAAATTAAAATACACAAACGTTAACTCTGTATTACTTGATAGTAATCATATAGAGTTTGCTTAAGTCCGAACCTATTATCAAGTAATCACACTTTGATTGTTGTATTGTCTCGATCTCATATCCATAGAAAATCACACAAAGTGTGAATACCGATTTGTCGTATTGTCTCGACTTTGTCCATAGACAATCACTTTCGGTAAGAGGACTTATAGGTGGATATTTTAAAGATTATGGTATATTTGGGTACCCTCGTCCTTTTTACCACACACAGTGGCCGTTCAAAGGCTGCTTCAATCACAGGGATGGAGGCTTAGGGCTGGTCTTAGGGAGGGAAGCAGATGAAGAAAGAGATCAGAGAATTCTAGGGTTTGAAGAAGAATTGCTCTGAGAGGTTATGAGAAAATTCGTGATAGCTTGGAGAAATAGAAGACCTATTTATAGCTGAATTCTCTAATCTCAAGTTGGTGAAGATAAGGATTGCTTTCCATGTCGTGCGAAGCAATTCTACCATCTTTTTATGAATAGGGATAAACTAGGTTGAGTTTATCTCATTATTCCACCGCCTTTACTCTCTTCTGCGGTGAGAAATAAGCCGGGTATTTCTCACACGTGTCGTAGACCGCCAAACCAAAACCCTAATTGTTATCCCCCCATTTGTGTGAAGCTAAGTCAGCCTTTGTATTGACATGTAGAGAGAGAAATATTCTCTTTAGCCGAGTTGGCCGAGATAGAGAGATATTCTCGATTTGTAAGAATGACTAGGATGAGTCACGTGAAAAGGCATGAGATACCTTAGAATTCGTGTGGAGAGGAGACTTTATTCCTACGTGAGGCTCGTGCCTACCATGGGGAATATTCAGCCTTATTGAAGATTTCTCGAGAGATTTAAATCTCTCCGAGATTTTGCAGAGATTTAAATCTCTCCGAGATTTTTGCAGACGGATCGGAATCTCTCCTGAAGAGAGTGAAAAGACGAGGGTACCCAAATATAGCTCAATCTAAAACTTTTCCACCTATGAGTCCTTTCTCCTAAAGTAATTGTCTATGGACTGAGTAGAGACAATACAACTAATTGGTTCACACTTCGTGTGATCGTTTATGGATACAAAGTCGAGAAAATACGACAACAAGATAACTTGTGTGATTGACTATGGATACAATATCGAGACAATACAACAACGAAGTATGATTACTTGATAATAGGTTCGGACTTAACCAAACACAATAGGATTGCTATCAAGTAATTAGGAATTAACGTTTGTGTATTTTACTTCTAATTATAATAAAAACAATTATAATTGCGGAAATAGAAAATTAAAAGACACAACAAGATTTTGTTAACGAGGAAACCGCAAATGCAGAAAAACCCCGGTACCTTGTCCAGAATTGAATACTCTCGGGATTAAGCCGCTATACAAAATCTAAACCAACTTCGTATAGTTGAGACCAAGCAACTAAACCTATAGTTCACCTAGTTCCGTCTGTATCCCCGCGCCTCCAACTTGTAATAAGTCACGCACTTGGAACAATTCCTTTGGTTCGTATTCCAAACAGTAAAGGAACAACAAATCTGTTCGGTAACAACTTTTTTCAAACAAGTGATATGAGTTTGACAAAAGGCTCTTCCGTTTATCCCAATAAACTCCTTTGTCAGGTTCCTATATCAATCTATCGACAATTACCAAAGTAATTGTTTAGACTATGCAATCAATAATTTGAATCACAAAGAATTATATTGATGCCGATCTACTCAAATAATCAATCTAATCTATCAAAATATAAACCGATTATAGTTGGATCCCCAGCCGATCAAGTTTTGTGCACACCAAAGATTATGAACTCAAATAAGAAATCTTCTTTGTCTTCAAATCTTCTTAGATATTCAATAAACACCTGCACACAATCAACTTGAATCTCTTGTAATCAATCACACACGGAACGGAGTTTGTTAACAATGGATTATCACAAGACGTCTTTAGAACTACAAATAGTCTAAAGATCCCCGTCGACTGAATCTTATATCAGAAGAGAAGATTCTCAAGCATAAACAAACTAGGTGCAATCAAAGTTCAACAATCGTTAATCAATCAAATCAATCAAAAACTTATAATAAACTGCAATTATCTAGTTTCCCACCAATGATACTCGTAGAGCTTCCCAATCCCAAAGAAGTCTTTAAAACGAGCGGTCGCAAGAGATTTCTCCTAATTAGGGTACTTTCCTCTCCGAATAGACGGCTCCACCAGTAGCAACACAACAAGGTAGTTTTGCTGGCTCTGAGGATTAGTTTGCTCGAAATACAAACTTCAATATTTATAGACCAAGGAAGTTTGGACACCAAGGAATTTCCAAAACCGAAAATATTCTCAAGATATTCAATATATTTCCAAATTCGGTTTCCATAATTCCTGGAAATGCTCTGTCCAAATATTGACCGAAATCTCAGTAGAAAATCTCCAATTAGTAAATGCACATTACCAATTTTTATTTTCTAAAGATATGCATTTTAATTGCTGGAAATTAAATGCATATAAAACTAAAAACCTTAATTAAAAGATTCTCAATTTATTTCGATACGGGATTCTCCTTTAGCTATTAAGGAATATCTTTGAACAATAAAAGATAAGAGTTACTGCACATGTTCAAAGTATGTCGACATCTTTACTTTGTAAATCCTTTTTCATATTTACAATCTTGGAACCGATTTTCCACACTTCCAAACAAGTTTAGAATTGGTTCATCTGACTTACAAGAACTATGTGATTGATTATCATATCAAATCACCATTAATGGGTTTCACAGTTCTACCAAAACAAGTTTCGGTTCTACCTCCATGTGGGTACTAGGATCGGTCACACTAGCTTTCCAAAATTTGGTTGACTAGGTACTAGGACCGGTTACCACATATTTATGGTATTTAACTTGCAATCGGATGCACAAGTCATAAGATCGGTTACCAATAACTAACACTTGTTGCACCTCTTACAAGGATCGATTCCACACACTTGTGATTAGTTGCACCTCTTACTAGAATCGGTTCCCCAATGTTTAGAGGTTGTCCTACCAATTACAACATATCGATCATACCATCTCAGGTGATTACTTAAGATCGGTTTCACTAATAAAAGTCATACCAATACAAAAGTCAGGCCTTGTGAATAATTTTATCAAGATACATAAACAAGTTATGAGAGGTATACTAAACAGACATATTGGTAATCCAAAGATTTGCAATGAATAACAATACAAATAATCCTAGCGATTTCCCTTTCGATTCACAAAACAAGTTTATGAATTGTACTTCCTTTAAATGAATGTAAAACATTGTTTCCTATGACAAAATCTTCACCCATACCCATACACATAATCACAATAGCATTCATATGATTATGTCGATGTCTTATATACGAAGTTCAAAAGATTGACGTTATACTTCATATTGTAATTCCTTAATACTATGTCTAACTAGAGAATAATCATTCACAGCTTCGTAGTTATGTTTTCAATATGCACGACTTGAAAGATACGTTAGGAATGAAACAGTTCAAGTCAAATATTACTAACCTCAAGAGGAAGGATGATGTCGTCGATGTAGCTCTTTACTTCTTCACATTCACGTAATCTTAGGAGAAGTTTAGAACCCAACAGAGAAGAATCAGTCGAGTTGCAGAGGGAGTTACACCAACAGGAGAAGAAGAAGAAGCTGAAGAACAAAACGCCATTCAAGGCAGTCGTTCTTTTAGTCTTAATACTTCAACACTTAAGTGTCTCAATCTGTAACACTGCTACAATATTTTTATCAGTTCTCTGTAATAGTTCGTCCATTGTAACAACTGGTTTGTAGCGCCAATACAGCGCTGCAAACAGCCTGTTTTGTTGTCTTTCTTTCTTTTAATCAACTTTTGAACCATAAACCAATATTTTGAGCAAGTGATTAATATGAGGAGTTAAACTCCATTGCTGAGGCGATAGAGGAAGCTATTTTTCCAACAAAAAGTGGTATATTCTATTTTATCTATTTATTGCAATTATTTTATGATTATTTGCCTTGATTGAAAATTGTTTGAATGATTTTTATTAAGCAATTGTTATTTATTTTTATAGAGAATGCTTGGCCATAGGTTTTTGATGTTCTACACATTGGATTTACACTTGTTATTTTGAAAATCTACTTGTTGCAATAATTTAGAATCAAAGTGAACGAGAAAATTCCATGAATATAAATATTGGATTAAATTACTTTGAACTTGGAAAATAGTGGAATCTTAGCCTTAGTATTCTTGTAATATTGATATCATCTTTGTCTGAGTTCACTATAATAACTAATGAGTTTTCTATTTTAGTTTTTGAATTTAAGTCTAAAAAATCCTTCACAAGTTCGAGAATTAAATCACTTTTTACCACTATCTACAACCATACCAATTTTTGGGGCATTTATGTGTCTATTTTGGTCTCAATTATGTGTATTGTTAGTGCTCGATTTTGTAATTATTTGATTAGTTTATGGTTTTGTAGGTGTTTTTGAAGAAATAAGCTTTTGCGGCGAAATTGACTCCAAAAGTGGTATTTGGACTCCCGGGAGAAAATTACTATTGGCACCCAAAGAAGCGTTAAAAGCACCCAAGTAAAGTGATAAAGCCACCCCATGAATTTCTCTATTTACACCCCTTAATTTACTAAGGGAACCCCTTCATCTGGATAAGGGCACCTTTCTTCACCATTTAAACAAAATTTGGCGGGAATTTTCCAGCCTTGTCTGTGCAGTTCTGGGAAAAGATTAGGAAGAATTTGTTGGAGATTTTCAAGGGTCTTAAAGTCCGATTATGTTTGTTACCTAATTCAAGGAAGAATGACGTGTGCTAGAGCAAAGAAAAAGGATCAAATCTTCTTTTATTCGTCAATTATCCAAAACAGGAAAAAATATCTTATTTACGGAAACAGGGGAGTAATCTTGGTCCTGTTCGACTTAATATGGAAGTTATATGCATTATCAACCGAGGATTTGCTTGTGGAGGAATAATAGGAGAGTTTAAATGATACTGGAAACGTGTATGAGAAAAGAAAGGGAGATATTGCCGTGACTTGGAGTAAAAGAAAAAGAGAAGAAATCTCGAGTATTTCTCGAGATTTATTGAGCTTCCGTGTATAAAGAGAGACGTGGGGAGTTTCAGAGAGGGGATCGAGAGTTTGGGTCCGAAAAGGAGGATACAGAACGAATAATCAAGGCTCGTAGAAATGTTCTCTGCTGCTGCTGTGGAGATGAACACGAAGAACATTTGACCACCAGTGTCAGTCGTAGAATACCTTAGATAAACAATGGCGTAGAACAGTCTTATTCTCCGCAGTCTTATATTTTCTATACCTCTTGTAACAGTCAGTCTGCAACTATTATAAACGTTGCAGTTGAGCTGCTTTCAATCTTTTTCTCATATTTCTTCAATAAAAACACCTTTTGAGCCATGAATCGATATTTTGAGCGTGTTCTTGACATGAGGAGCTAAACCCCCAATGTTGGGACAATGGAGGAAGCCATTTTTCATACATGTGGTAATTCTATTTAATTTCTTTATGACTTTTGCACTGTTTTAAATTGAATTATGATTTTTCTTGATTAGTTGTGATTTTGTTTGATGTCGCATGCTTAGTCTAGGAACTTTTGATGCGTCATGCTTGTGATTTACTTCTAATTCTTTATAAAATCTACCTTGGAAAAGAATAAAGAGTCAATATTTTATTTTATGAGCTATAATTGTCTGGAATTGATAGATGAACCACATGAATATGAGAATTGGTGGAATCCTAAGTCTCAGTGCCTCTCGATAGTGTGACAATATTTTTGTATATATTTATTAGAATTATTATTAAATCTTAAAACCAATCTTTACAAATCCGAGTGAACGACAACTTTCTTACCATTTTCAAAATAACATCAATAATCATTCACAGCTTCGCAGTTATGTTTTCAATATGCACGACTTGAAAGATACGTTAGGAATGAAACAGTTCAAGTCAAATATTACTAACCTCAAGAGGAAGGATGATGCCGTCAATGTAGCTCTTTACTTCTTCACATTCTTCAAGTCTTCACGTAATACTTGTAAGTCTCATATCCTAATAACTTTCTAGTAAACCTATATGAAGTTGACTCTAGTAAATAATCAAGCGACTCTTTAAATGAGTTTTGGTTCACTAAAATATGACAACCAAACATGGCATACCAACGCTTGGTGGGTTCAACCGAGCTATGCTCTAACAATCTCCCAATTTGTCAATTTTAGTGACAAAACTCTTACATCATATGGATAAACAAATTACAAGAATTCATTATACATACGCTTGATTCCCAAATTCAACAACACAATAACCTGTATACATTTAATCCATAAATGCCGCCGTTGACATTATATTAACAAAGCTAATACTCCCCCTAAAGGTAAGATAGGTAGATTTTCAATACGCACATATTTGTTATTCCCTTTTGTAGTCCATATAACTACAAGTATCAATATGATATGTTACTCCCCCTTAGTCTATGCTTTACTCTTTCGTTAGATATAACGTTTAAGCACCATTGTCCTTTCCTTAGTGATACCAAATCCCTTGTTTACTCCATATATTTCTCCCCCTTTTTGTCACAAAATGACAAAGGTACGAGCAAATAAAAGACAAACTGAAAGGATCTTACAAATCTCAAAAGACTTGCAACCTATAAGAGTTAAGCACGAGGGTTCCACACACCATTTTAGATAACCAATATTAAAACTGAAACTACAAAGTAATTTTGTTTTGATATGTTACCAAGGAAACAATTGCCCAAAGAAATTTTCCCTAATAGTTTAGCAAATCAAAAAAAAAAAAAAACGACTAAGCAACTTAGTTCCTTTGCTAAAATGATTGTACAAATACAATCGCTTGTTCGATAAGACCAAAAGAAGGATCAGAATTAACTTCATTTTTCTCATCAGGTTCTAATTATTCAAATAATAAGTTAGACCTTTCACTTTTAAACAAGACAAGTACTAGGTTAGTTAACTAGCATTTCTTGTTAAGGCATTCGATTAGACTTGAATAACCGAAACCTCCACTTTGATAAGTCTAACTACGATTAGAATTAACTTAGTTTCTCTTATTCGGAATCGAAATGGACTAAACAATTCATCCCGAAAACCTTTTTGTTAAGCCATAAACAATTCATACAAACCAAATAAATCAACTTGCATAATTATTTATCTCAACCGGAAGCAATTGAAACAACATAGACATTAAAGCACCGCAATTACACCGTAATTTCGTAAGCCTAAACAATTGATACCAAACAATAAAGCAAGATAGCAATAGTTTTTCTTAACCAGAAAAAATTGAATCACACACATACATCCATACACAAATAACGGAATTTGAGGTATCAATTGTACCAAAATTTTGTTAAGCAAAAGCAATAAATATATGCAATAAAATCAGGCTTTTCTTAAATAGGAAAACGATTAACTAACAAATTCGATACCTCAAATTCCGCATATTCTTCTCCCCTTAAGATATGTCATTAAGCGAAAGTTCAAGTTAGAACTCTCCCCCATTAATGTTGTCATCCTCTCACAAGACAAAAGAACAACAACAAGTACCAACCTATACCACAGAAAGGTTGAAAATCGGTTTCAACTAATGCAATGCAAAAGTTGAATCCCCGAAACACATATGCTTTTATGCTAAACCAAACGATTCAACATATTGTGACTTTTTCACATATTAGTTTCAATCAGAACCCCTTATGATCCTTTGATAAATCCTACCAACATGGGCTAGAACTTAATCCCGCTAAACCAAAAAGTCACCCAAACCATAAGGGTTCACACAATATGAGATCGGATATTAAGGTTATGAAAACAGAAATCAAACATCCCATAACACAAATGCATTACACCATAAATATTCAACAAAGAATCAATTATTTCAATTACCTTTATCTTGTAGGTAATTGAATTGTGAAACCAACTCAAAAAGAATGAGGTCATTCCCAGTTCGGACGAAGAAGTTATGGGAAAAACAGTTTTACACTTCTTCGTATGGACCTATCACTAGGATCGGTTACAAAATCACTAGTAGTCACTAGGACCGGTTACTAGGATCGGTTACAAGAGTTACTTGTGACGGATCACAACACTAAACTATTTTTGACATAACTTTTGCATATGATGTCCGAATTCAGTGATTTTTGGCTCGTTTTAACCGTAAAAACAAGAGCTACACATATATGATCATCAGTAGATATCAACATCATAAACTCAAAATTACCGTTTCTATCAAAAGCTCAAATATAGATAGAGAAAGTATGAGTTTGTAAGAAAATAAATCTCCCTAAAGATGTTAATTAGTCATATAATAACCGAGAGATCATGTGCTCAGTTTGACATGCTTCCTCACCCTTTATAAGATTGAGCACAAAGGTGAGCAAGCACAATTCAACACAACTAGGTTGTGTTGAGTTGATCCTTGTCTTGTTCATCACGAGTGACTAAGACAGAATCATCATTCTTGACCTCTTGCTTGGTCTGTTTTTTCTTGTTCCATCTCTTGTTTTTCTTCTTTGACTTGTGATGAAGACTGTCATTATCAAAACGTTTAATAGTACAAGAGATTTCAGACATGATGTCTTTCTTTAGTCTTTTAAGAAAACTCTTGTAATTATTATCACCAACAATTAACAGCTGAGAGTCATTCTTGTGACTAACTTTTGGTCCCTTCTTGGCTATGGAGGACTTTGGGACCCATTTAGAGTTGAGTTTCGCATGAGCAATTTTCTCCTTCATACCATTAGGACGATTGTCCTTTTGAATACTTTGCGAAACAACTTTTTTCCAATTTGGAACATCAGATCTCGTCTTAGCATTTGCAAAGTCATCTCTTTTTCTATAATATGGTCTTTTATAAGATGACCTTGACGAGTGATAGGAAAAATTTGAACTATCATTATAATATTCTTTTGCCTAAACTTAGGACAATATCGATCTGAGTTCTTTTGGGGAGCAATCTTAGCTAATTCGTTTGATACAAAATAAAGTGTATCTTTTATCTTACGAATATTGCATCCCCATTACACATGCCCTTTATTACCACAATAACAACAATTCTTAGTAACATACGAAGTCTGAGTTTTAATGTTACCTTTTTGTGGATCCTCTTGCATTGGAGCTTGACGATTTTTCTTCTTATTCTTCTTCTTATCTTTGTTCAACTTTGTTGCTTTCTTGACATTAGCAGAAGTGCTCTCTTTGATTGTCGTACTTGAAGAGTATGGTTGAACATGATTCTTAGGCTTGACTGGTTTTCCTTCTTTCCGAGCATCTTTTACATCAGTGGAAGCCTCTGGTTTAGAAGAATTTGTAGCTTTAACAAATTTTACCTCTTTGCTAATAAGTGAAGCATCTATTCCATTATAGCCCAATCCTCGTGTATCACGATGATTTCTACTTTCTTCTAACGTTGAGGTTAAATTGTTTGAGCTAACATTTAACTTCTTAAGGTCCAAATTTTCTTCTTCCAACTTCTTGATTTTATCAAGAGCACTACCTAGATCAGCCTCAAGGTGTTTTTCTCGTGTGAGATATTCCCCTTCTTTCTCTTCAAAGTTCTTTTGTTGAGAGTTAATCCTTGAATCAGATTCTACAAGTTTCTCTTCCAACATATGTACTTTTTCAACAGCCGCATTACGATCTTTCTCAGCTTGAGAAAGACTAGCACATATTTTATCTTTAAGACTCTTTATTTGTTGTGAAAATTTTTCTTTCAGCAAGTTATGCTCTTCATTGAGATTTTCAAACTTTAAACTTAAATCTCGTTCTCTTTCAAGTGCTGAAAGAAGATCATTAGAACAAATAAGAAATTGTTTGCTCAATTCCTTTAGTTCAGATGTTTTTACACTTGATCTTTCATCAGAAATCTCAAGTATAGAACTCAAAGATATCTCGTTAGAGACATCATTAATTGAGCAACCTGAAATTGAAGAACTATCTCCTTTTGAGCACATATCTTGTGACACGTTAACTGAGTCTTTCTTTAGTTTTCGCTCTCGCTTAACTCTACTTTGACTCATGTCTTATAGGTTGGATCGCATCAAACACAGATTATTAGATCTTTTCGTGTTTACCTGCTCTGATACCAATTGAAAAGACGAGGGTACCCAAATATACCTCAATCTAAAACTTTTCCACCTATAAGTCCTTTCTCCGAAACTGATTGTCTATGGACTGAGTCGAGACAATACAACTAATCGGTTCACACTTCATGTGATCGTCTATGGATACGAGATCGAGACAATATGACAATAAGATAACTTGCGTGATTCACTATGGATACAAGATCAAGACAATACAACAACGAATTATGATTACTTTATAATAGGTTCGGACTTAACCAAACACAATAGGATTGCTATCAAGTAATTAGGAATTAAAGTTTGTGTATTTTACTTCTAATTATAATAAAAACAATTATAATTACGGAAATAGAAAAGTAAAAGACACAGCAAGATTTTGTTAACGAGGAAACCGCAAATGCAGAAAAACCCCGGGACCTTGTCCAGAATTGGATACTTTCAGGATTAAGCCGCTATACAAAATCTAAACCAACTTCGTATAGTTGAGACCAAGCAATGTTAAGTGCATTTTTGCATATATTTAGTGTCGAATCCATGCTACTAATTGCTATATATTCTTGCGAATTATTGTATATTACTCTTGTTTTCTCTTATTTATGTTTTGTTAGGTGAATCATCCAAACGAAGTGTATTTGCACTTAATTGTGCAATAAGAGAAGTTAGCTACAGGTGGAGAAGGGCCAAGATCAAGTGGAATGCGTTCGAACCTTGTAGTCCTTGATATCATCTCGAAGATGACGAAAAGATGAAGTCAACGGCAAAAGAATCACTCAATTCCGATGTCACATGAAGAAGTTATGGGCGAAACGAGAAGCCAAGATTGTCGGTTCTCCGGAACTGACAGTTAAATGAGAAGTGTCAAAGGAAGGCGTTGGAACTACTTGGGGGAACCTTGATTCAGTACTGATAAGGGCACCCGGACTAACTACTCAGGGCTGCCGTCATCTTCTTTCTGTCATCAAGTGAGCTCGAGAAGATCATTGGGTTGCTGGATTAACAGACTCGGATTTATGATGGGTTGACTGAGGACTCTGTGGATGGAAGAGAAGATTGTATCGCTGATTGATGGAGTTGATTAATGGGATGGATGCTGTCATTGCCAGCGAATGAAGATGGTCATGATGCTGGCAGTGATGAGATAGAACAGGGGATGGTCCCTAATGCGAATGGCAGTGAGCGAAGGAGACATCAGCATTTGATAGAGAGAAGTACACGGTCTCTGGTGGAGGATAATGTAAAATGCAGTTGGTTATGGCTCGAGCCACTTATGTCAGTAGAGATGGTGATCAGTATGGAGTTTAGTTGTGGTTTGTAAACAAAGTCAGAGACGAGTAGAGGAGAAGGTAGATAGCAGTGACGATGGTTGTTGTTGTTGTGGTACTCGGTGATTAAAGGAGTTGGTTTGCCGGCGAATGATTGAATGAGATCTGGGAACTGAGTTGGGTTGCTGCTAAGGCCAATAACTCGATCTCGATAGTGATGAAGATTGATGGTTGCTAACATTGAACTCGAGCAAGAGTCTGTAATGGATGGATCGACTGAGAAGAAAGTATAGTGGTGATGGAATAGTTGGCTTCACTGTTGGAATATTTGCAGAGATTATGATGCTGTATTAACGGTGATTATGGGAGTAAACTGATCGTGATGAAGGCATCGATGGAGAGAGTTGAGCTCAAGTTGGTTTGGAACTTGACAGAGCTTGAAGACAAATAATATGGTGCTGCTGCTCGGATTATGGACAATACTCGATATGGAGTTGAGCTTGGCAGTGATGGTGATGTTCGAATGATAATGTTTAGTTGTTGTTGCCATGAAGCCGGAGAATGAGAAAGAATGATAGGTTGCTGCCATTATCGACAGTAGATGATGATGGACCGGTTATGATGGAAGAGTTGGTCGAGTTGGTTGGAAGTGAGGGTGACGATGAAGGCTGTATCGAGGAGTTGCTGCCATCCAGCGAATGATGGAGCTCGACAGAGTTTGCTGATGGTTTGAGAAAGAAGAGGAGGCCGGGAAAGGAATAGAAGTTTGGTTTTACAGGGAAACTTACGGCTAGAAAATCTTAGCCGTGATAGAAAGAAAGAAAAAGAGTTTAGAATCCACGAGAAGTTGCGGTTGAAAATCCCAGCCGTAACTGAAAGAAGAGAAACCAAGAAAAGTTACAGCAGAAGTCACGGACAGAAAGTCCAGGCCGTAATAAGAGAAGAAGAATATAGATTGTCAGTTCCATAGGACTGACAGGCAAATTTTGGTAGTTGGGCTGGGCTTTGCTGCACAACTGACGTGGTCCACTGGCTGTAACTCTATTACATTCACGGCCAGACTTGGACGTGAGGAATTTTTACGATATTTGGCAAGTTTTTGACACAGGATTTAGTGCACGGGACTTCTACAATTTGGAGACTATAAAAGAAACACTTCTTAACCTAAATCATATCATATCTTTACATCTGAGATTATACTTTTGTTCTTCATTCGTATTTTAGGGTTTACCCCTTTAGGGGGAAACCGGGTAATTGTGTAATCATGAGAAGCTAAACTTTTATTGATTAAGGTTGAATTCAATGTTCTAGCATGAAGCTTTATTAGTTATATAAATCTATTCGAAGTTATAATCACATAATCGTTTGTTTTCACTATTTCTAGGGTTTATGATTGATTAATTAGATTGTTTGGAGTGCACGCCGGATTAATCTATTGATCATTCTATTGCTAGTAAAGGGTTAGGATATCCATGTAATTGTTGAATAATCCTTACACAACTAGAGAACGTGAGACCTCGCAGAGGGATTCTGTGGAGCAATCATGTGTGAAGACAACACTAGTAAGTGGACCTTGCGCTAAGAGTCTAACTGCTAGGATCAACCTAAGTTCACATAACTTAAAGCTTCCGTTGGGTTACACCTTGAGTGCGATACTACTTGGTGGTTCAGTTGGATAGAACATGATATGCGAGCGCTTCGGTATCCGGTTACAAGAGGAACTTTAGGGATAGCACTGCTCTAGCTGCTTTGTTACGCTTGGTGATGAATGGTTCTAACGAAGATAGATAAGTATATTATTGAGTCAATGTTTGGTAACGGCGAAGGACTCCTAGATTATCCCTTTCATCTTATTCTCTTTTTATTATCTTTTTATTTAATTCATAAACCAACCCCCCTTTTACTTTATTTTGCTATCTAAATAATATATCAATTACACAGCTCTCTGTGGGAACGATCCTTACTACCGCTATATTACCAGTTAATTATTGGGAAATATCTTGATTAATTTGTTGTGGTTACGACACGCATCAAGCAACTAAACCTATAGTTCACCTAGTTCTGTTTGTATCCCTGTACCTCCAACTTGTAATAAGTCACGCACTTGGAACAATTCCTTTGGTTCGTATAAAGGAACAACAAATTTGTTCGGTAACAACTCTTTTCAAACAAGTGATATGAGTTTGACAAAAGGCTCTTCCATTTATCCCAATAAACTCCTTTCAGGTTCTTATATCAATCTATCAACAATTACCAAAGTAATTGTTTAGACTATGCAATCAATACTTTGAATCACAAAGAATTGTATTGATGCCGATCTACTCAACTAATCAATCCAATCTATCAAAACATAAACTGATTATATTTGGATCCCCAGCCGATCAAGTTTTGTGCACACCATAGATTATGAACTCAAATAAGAAATCTTATTTGTCTTCAAATCTTCTTAGATCTTCAATAAACACCTGCACACAATCAACTTGAATCTCTTGTGATCAATCACACACTAAACGGAGTCTGTTAACAATGGATTATCACAAGACGTCTTTAGAACTACAAACAGTCTAAAGATCCCCGCCGAAACTTCGATCTAGTTTGAGTGAATCTTATATCGGAAGAAAAGATTCTCAAGCATAAACAAACTAGGTGCAATCAAAGTTCCACAACCGTTAGTCAATCAAATCAATCGAAAATTAATAATAAACTGCAATTATCTAGTTTCCAACCAACGGTACTGGTAGAGCTTCCCAATCCCAAAGAAGTCTTTAAAACGAGCGGTCGTAAGAGATTTCGCCTAATTAGGATACTTTCCTCTCCGAATAGATGGCTCCACCAGTAACAACACAACAAGGTAGTTTTGTTGGCTCTGAGGATTAGTTTGCTCGAAATGCAAACTTCAATATTTATAGATCAAGGAAGTTTGGACACCAAGGAATTTCCAAAACTGAAAATATTCTCAAGATATGCAATATATTTCCAAATTCAGTTTCCATAATTCCTAGAAATGCTCTGTCCAAATATTGACCAAAATCTCAGTAGAAAATCTCCAATTAGTAAATGCACATTACCAATTTTTATTTTCTAAAGATATGCAATTTAATTGTTGGAAATTAAAAGCATATAAAACTAAAAACCTTAATTAAATGATTCTCAATTTATTTCGATCTGGGATTCTCCTTTAGCTATTAAGGAATATCTTTGAACAATAAAAGATAAGAGTTACTGCACATGTTCAAATTATGTCGACATCTTTACTTTGTAATTCCTTTTTCATATTTACAATCTTGGAACCGATTTGCCACACTTCCAAACAAGTTTAAAATTGGTTCATCTGACTTCCAAGAACTATGTGATTGATTATCATATCAAATCATCATTAATGGGTTTCACGGTTCTACCAAAACAAGTTTTGGTTCTACCTCCATGTGGGTACTAGGATCGGTCACACTAGCTTTCCAAAATTTGTTTGACTAGGTACTAGGATCGGTTACCACATATTTATGGTATTTAACTTGCAATCGGATGCACAAGTCATAAGATCGGTTACCAATAACTAACACTTGTTGCAACTCTTACAAGGATAGATTCCACACACTTGTGATCGGTTGCACCTCTTACTAGGATTGGTACCCCAATGTCTAGAGTTGGTCATACCAATTACAACATATCGATCATACCATCTCAGGTGATTACTTAAGATCGGTTTCACTAATAATTGTCATACCAATACAAAAGTCAGGCCTTGTGAATAGTATTACCAAGATACATAAACAAGTTATGAGCGGTTATGCTAAACACACATATTGGTAATCCAAAGGTTTGCAATGAATAACAATACCAATAGGCCTAGCGATTTCCCTTTCGATTCACAAAACAAGTTTATGAATTGTACTTCCTTTAAACGAATGTAAAACATTGTTTCGTAGGACGAAATCTTCACCCATACCCATACACATAATCACAATAGCATTCATACAATTATGTCGATGTCTTATATACGAGGTTCAAAAGATAGACGTTATCCTTCGTATTGTAATTCCTTAATACTATGTCTAACTAGAGTATAATCATTCACAGCTTCACAGTTATGTTTTCAATATGCACGACTTGAAAGATACGTTATGAACGAAACAGTTCAAGTCAAATATTACTAACCTCAAGAGGAAGGATGATGTCGTCGATGTAGCTCTTTACTTCTTCACATTCTTCAAGTCTTCACGTAATACTTGTAAGTTTCATATCCTAATAACTTTCTAGTAAAACTATACGAAGTTGACTCTAGTAAATAATCAAGCGACTCTTTAAATGAGTTTTGGTTCACTAAAATATGACAACTAAACTTGACATACCAACGCTTGGTGGGTTCAACCGAGCTATGCTCTAACATAGAGAGAAAGGGATTTGTATGCCCAATTAATGTCTCTGCGAGACTTTGGCTCATTTGTCTTTGATAAGCGTATCTTGCTGAGATGTGCTAGGAATCAATTGTGTCCGTATTTATGGGTCCGACATGACCAGTGTATCTCGGAAGGATGTTTTAGGAGTCAGTCGAAAGATCCCAGAGGCATAATAACCAGTGTATCTCGCGAGGATGTCCTAGGAATTATTCTAAATCCTAGGTAAGTCGAGTCAGAGCCTAGAGTAGACATGACTAGTGTATCTCGCGATGATGAACTAGGAATCAGTCTTTGATCTCAAATAGGGTGAGTCGTGCTTAAAGGAGATATGCATATCTCTGTTCTGGGTCATAAGTCCGTCAGGGATCTTTTTACGCATCTACAGAGCCTACATGACCAGCAGTATCTCGTAGGGATGTATACTAGGAATCATGGCATCACAAACATCTGCGTCTCGCGAAGACATGCTAAATTTGTGGCTGTTCTGGTTCATAAGTCCGCCGAGGACATTTTACGCTCTACAGAACCTACGTGACCAGCAGTATCTCGTCGAGGATGTGCGCTAGGAACCACGACATCACGACCAGCAGTGTCTCGCGGGGACGTATACTAGAAATCGTGGATATGAGTGCCTTGAGGACCAAGGGCTTAATCTCTCCCGTGAGAGTTGAATTCTGTCTATAGGGTTGAAATGACATTTTTGCCCCTTATCCAAATTTCACCATCTATATTAAGTCCCCTACTCAGAGTAGAACCTTGATTGTTCTATGATGAGTATATATATGGCGAAAAATCTTTCAGATACGAAATTAGAATCCACTCGGTATTCTAGACTTGCGAAGTCCCCGAATTGATGTTTAATCTTTGATTATTTTGACTATGATCTTGGAATCGATTCTGGACTTTGGAATTTCCTGATATTTTGTGTTGGGAGGCTTTAATAGCATGATAATGGAGTCTTGATAAGACAACTTCACGTCTTGATCAAATGGAATTGTTAATTAGGGTTTACTTGGACAAAACCCTAATTTTTTCTCTTTGTGCATTCTTGAGCTTCCTAGTTTGTACAGGCGGATATGTGAGGAAGATAGAGTTTCTGAATGGTTTCCTAGATGGACTTGATGTTGGTGAAGAGCTGTTAGAAAATACATACACTTACTTTTTGAAGTTTCGGAATCCCCATCCTACACAAATTTTGAATTCAGGCTTGTACTGCACCTAAACCCTAATTGCTCTTTTTGTCCGCGTCTGACTCCTTCAGACACTCTGTAGATTCTTAAAGAGGCTTGGTAGGCGTGTATATATCTTGTGAGGAAGGAGCTCGTTCAATCCCTTATACTAATCAGATACCCCTTTTCTGAGAGAAAATGCCTATCTTTGAAACCAATGGTATTTTCGTCAAAAATCAATATGAGCATGATTGTTATTTGGCATGAAAGAAACATGGAGCCTCCCTAAGCATAGTCACGTCTTGAAAGATGGATTGGCACGTCTCTGGTCCTGGTTTTGGAAATCATGAACCTAAATTCCCTATTTTGAGCCAAATTCCCTTTATTTTCTATGAAGTTCTGCTTTTCTGGATTATGTTTCAATCCCGTTCTTCTTCGAACACTTAGAGAACTCAATATTCATGTGTATGAGGCCTTTGGAATGAGTAGATGAGAGCTTGGTCAGTCTCTAGCTATATTAAGGCCTTCTTCCTTGAAAACACTCAAAACTACAATATAAGGGTATTTTGGTCTAAATCCCTTATGAGCTCGTTTTTGTTGAAGAGTAATGGGCTAAAAGTTATGGAGAGAGTCTTAGAGAACCTTCCAAGAGAATGGGAGAGGATCGGTCCCCTCTTTTTAGAATAAATTCCTTTTTTCACCAAATTCTTGAAATTAGGGCTATTTCATCAAAACCCTACTTCTCTTCGACTTTGATCCCTCTGAAAAAATTCCGAGAGAATAAATCACGTCCCACTGTCCTAGGAGAGCATCCTCATGCATGAAAAGGTCTTGGAAACGACTTGGAGGAGTTTTGGAAGGAGAAAAGACCTTGGTTTCCTTATTTGACTCAAATTCCTCTAATTTCCTCTTTTAGTTCTATTTCCTTTTCCTTTTGCTTAAAGGCTTCCCTTTTTAGGTTTAATGAAAAAAGAGAAGTATTTTGATGTGTGACAACTCATGGAAACCGGTCCACCTCCTTCACAAATTCTATTTCCATTAGAATTCCATATCTTGGTCGTTTCATGCATATATATATGTACATATACGCACATGCATGCATATAACTCTTGTACGTGAATTTTCTTCTTTCCTAATATTTCTTGCCTAGAAAACAAAACAGCCTTCTATTTACTTTGATCTCGTCTTGAGAATGGTTCGTAAATCTCCTAATATGTGCGATGGAGCCACCAGTAATAAAGAGATCCCTAACTTCAATGATGAATTCCACCACTTTACTGAATTGATCGACAGTTACCCTAGTCCCCAGGTAAGTGATGATCTCGTTTTCTATATTAGAATTACTTCTCAAAATCAACCACTCATTCCCTCTTCGGTACTGCGCTTTTCCATGGAAAGAAAAACTGTAAAGCCCTTAGTAGTGAAATTCAAAGCTCGTCAGGAACCCATGGATTCTTCGCCGGACTGGGTAGAATCCATGCTTAGGAGCAAATCTTAAAGAGATCCGGCATCTACCATGCGTTTTTAGCTTCAGGGTCTTTAAAAATAAAGAAAGACGTTCCTTTCTATGTCGTTGGAGTAAACAAACTCACACCTTCGTTTTCGCTTGGGGAGAACTCACAATTACTCTCGAAGATGTAGCCGCACTTCTTCATCTCCCAGTTACAAGTATCTTCTCTTTAACATTAGTGAAAAATAAGTATCTCAAGCTCTGTCCGAAGACATTAATCAAACTCATGCTCAAGCAGTTATTAAGAAGAATAGATATAAGTTTTGGATTAGTCGTTGGCGTAGTAATGAAGGACTTTCCGGATTTACATCTTATTCAACCACGCAAATTGTTGCTTTCATATTTATGGTTATCTAAAGATATCTTTGAGAACCCGAATGGCGAAGAGCTAAAATATGCATTGATTCCTATGGAGATAAAACTAGCTCGGGGAATAATACTTCCTATTGGAAACCTATTCTTAGGGACTATGTACTCAACCTTAGACAATTTTGTAAAGGATATGACATCTTCGAATGGTAATAAAAGAACGGATACCTAGGTGAACGTGTGCTTCCTCCAAGCGTGGCTATGGGAACACTTTGAGAAATACACCCACATCCTTCGTTCACTGAAGACTAGTGATCCTCCGATAGTCAGGTGTTTTGGGTTAAAAACCGATTCTACTGGAAATGGTAAATTTGGGTGTACCGCCGAGAAACAAATCTAAACCCTAAACAAATACACAACACGGGAGTACTTTAGATTCGAGAGATCAATCTGTATAATTATGGCCTAAACCAAGAAATGGCCTTTCCAGCCTTGCTTCGGTCACAAAGTGAAGGAGAAGGGTTGATCCTAGGGAGGGAAGCGAAGAAGGTGTTGAGATCAGAATGGTTAACTCTGAAGTTGTGGTTGTTTTATGACTTGTATCAGAATGTGGAACTTGCTTACGGGATGAAAGCTATCAGTTCTTGGTATTTTTCTGGATACTTGTGTTGATAACCGTTGTTGGTTGATATAGGTCGAAAACCTATTTATATCAGTCATAGTTGAACGCACACTGATCTAGTAGGAAGTGGAAGTAGTTGAGTGATGGAGAAGTGGGGGTCGTGTAATGATGTTGAAAACCACGTCCTACAATGAGGGAAGACGGGTCGGTTTACACCCACTACTTCTCTGCTGCCACTAATTGTCCGTCTTTCCTGACACTTTCTCATAATGGGCGTGTTGCACGCCGCACGCTGTAAACCGCCAGACCAATACCCTGATGAACATCCCCCAGTTTGTGACATGTTTGATATCTCGAGTATTTTCGTGGAAAATATGTAGCAAGTTGTTGAATGGGTCTTGCTTGCAAGACCGAGCTATTTTGACCAATCACGCGCAAGACGGCGGATGGTCATATGTTACAAGTCAAGCTATGAGACTTGCTGCAAGAAATAGCATGTAATGCTTCTTACGCCAAATAATTAAATTATTTGTGAAACCGATATTTATAAAACATCATTTGTAGTCGATGCATATAAAGCATCGCCTTTAAGCAAACAGCTCAAAATAATCGATGCTCATAAAACATCATTGTATAGAGCTTGTTTAAATTAGTCGCGGATCTTAATGTCTCAAAAGGAGCATGACCGGCAATCTTCAGGAAGCTGCCAGGAGCTATTCGTGCACGCCAAAGGTGAGTTGGTCGGTCCTCATAGGAGAGTGATGGTTGGTAGCCATTTTGATATCCTATTGGTCGGCCCCAAGTCAAATCTAGACCGTTTGAAATGTCTACCCAAATTGAGTGGCTGAGATGATTTGCGGCAGTTATTGGCCGTCAAAGAATTCATTTAAGACCCTTGTAGGCCGCACGGCTAGCCAACTTTGGGCAGCCGTTCAGGAGCCGTACGGGTAGGCCGTGGCTTGGCCGATCGGTCCTCATGGAAGATAGACGGCTGGTGATCATGGTGACATCTTATTGGTCGCTTAAGATTAGATCTAGGCCAGTCGATTCGGCTAGCGAAGTCGGACGGCCGAGATCGTTTTGCGACAGTAATGCGCTACCGTTGGTCGCAATGAGGTTATTATGGACGTGTGGCCAACCTGTTTTAAGCTAAGGATTTTAGGTGTTAGCCGCAGGCAGGGAGTAATTCGATCGGCCAGGACTGTAGCTGGGCCGCTGGTGAGCAAATTCGTACTTTGCCCGTTGATTAGGATTAAATCTAGGCCGGTCAATTCGACTTGCGAAGTCGGGCGGCCACGATTGATTTAAGGCCGTCATATGCGGTCTTAATTCCATTAAATCCTTTTTCATCCGCGCGACTAATCTAATTTTGGCTTGCGGTTAGGATCATTGTCGGCGTGCTTATGAGAATTCTGATTGGTTGGAATGAAATTGGGCGCTCCAGTGAGTATCATGGAGCTTGTCTGGCTGCGCTGGGAGGAGGCCAGGCTCGTCGAATTGGCTGGCCAAAACGTACGGCCGTGATCGTTTTGAGACTGACATGGGCAGCCTATGTTCAATTCCTTAAGGAACTAGGAGTGCGGCCAGCCAATTTTCACTTTTAATCAAAAGTGTGTGTTGCGCTTTTAAAGAGTTTTGATTGGTTGATGAGAAAGAGGGGCCAGCATGCAATAATATGAGGCGTGGCCGGCCAACCAAGTGGCGTGGTCACGCCTCCTTTGCTGCTGCTTTTATTTTCCGCAGTTTCTCTTTTACTTCTTGTTTTCTACTTTTTGGTAGGATTCTGCTCCTACTAGTCCATGGCGGATCAATTTCCTAGCTTACCTAGGTTTGGTCTCGACTAATAGGGTTCGAGATATTGCGCAGGCCACAAAAAATACCTAATTTTTGTAAATTAGTAAAATTAGGTTTAGAAAGATTGAATTTTGTGAGCTGACACGAAATCAATCAATTTCTGGTGAATTTTGTGCGTTCATACAAAATCACTAATTATATTTTAGAGGGAAGCATAAGTTTTCGTGCTTCTAATTGAGTACTTCCATGCATATCTTAATCCTGACACTTCGGGAAATTCATGCTACTAGGCTGCGAGCGAACATTAATTGTCATGTCATGCCAACATTAAGAGTTCGGATGGGGAACATGGCATAGAATAAATACTTAACAGACCATGCATTAGTGATTAATGCAGGTGGAAGATAAAATTTACAGAATATTTTGGATTGCTGTTACACGCACCATTCTGGATAAATTTCATATAAATATAATGAATTGCTCAATACATATGTAAGTAAAGAGGCCTCAGCACTCATCACTTTTAAATGGCTCAGTTTCTTTGCAGAATGACGACACATTAAATACTGGGTTTTACAATTTTATCCCTGAACTAAAAACCACCATCAACACCAGGATTTATCGTTGGTGCAATAAATATCCGATTCAGCAACCCTTGTCTGCATTGATGGATGACGAAAAATCTGTCACTTTTTGTCCCTGGACACAGATTCCCGAGGGTGTGGTTCAATTGCATTCGTTTTCCTTAATGAAAGAAGTCGTATTACTTCCCGAAGGCCGTGATCACTTATCTGAGGCAGAAGCTACATATATATTTAGCAGTTCTCCGGGTCGTGTCTTGAGTTTGGATAGTCGTGGTGACTTCAGTATACAACCTTACAACATCGACAAAACTGCTCGCCAGATGGGATTCGACCAGGATATCCCTTTTCTCAAAGGACCGTCCACGTTTTCTAGGATCCAGTGGAATCTCGGTACTGTAAGTGGTTTAAAAAGAAACTTTCCCTTCTTTCATGCCCAAAGGACCGGCCGTGTATCTCCAAAAGCTCGAACTTACTCGATGGAACAACTCGTGAGCATTAGTAATTTCATGAAAGATATTCCGGAAGATGATATAATTTTCACGTCCCGTGAACCAAGTCTTAAACATTCATCCCCTTGCACAAACCAAGTAAGTATTTCTCTGTTTAACGATTTCCATGACTTAATCATATTCCTTTAGAATTTAACTGGATGAACTTCTTTTTTTAGATTGGACGTTCCGTTCGTGCTCGAAGAGAAATTGATTCCCAGGTGGACGACATAGAAGCCAACATAGATCGTCTCGAACCTACCGTGACATAAAACCCTTCTCCTCCTTCTTCAAAAACCACCGGTAAGAATCGCCCTCCTTTACTCATATAAATATTTTCATTCATGGTTGGTACAGAGGTGGTCATACCCTAGGAATATCCCTTTATTCGAGTACTCGTCAGAAATTTTCAGATTCAATAGACTTGCATAGAATAGACTGTAGAATCTTCATACAATGTCGGATTTGAGCTCCCAACCCCAATTTGAAAAGTTAAAAAAATTGTATATTCAACACAAGAAGAATGACCTAATTCCGATTTGTTTAGGTCAGTCAACTAGTCACGTACTTTTGTCATCAGGAATCCTGTATAGAATTTCAGAAGCGTTTCAGATTGCGCTTACTTCGATGTTGGGACCACATCTCTTTGATTGCTTGTCCATTTGAGGCGCCCTTTGGATATGTTGTAGCAGAGACATAGATAAACATATTTTCTCAGTACATAACCCTAAATTTCCTTACGAATTTTCATCAGTTAGCGCGTTTTCTCATGGCAGTGTACAACAATCCTAATTGTAAGAGGATTCCCATATTCCTTGATCCTTTGCATGTTGTGACGCCTTGAGTATGCCTCTGGGGTATTATGACTTCATTAACTTCCCTTATATTATTATAAGACGTGGCATTTGTCTCCGTGAACCCTATTCCCACCTGTGAGGCAAATTTAGTCGCCAAACCTAAATTTCCCTTTTACTTCCATATCTCAATATACCTTATTTGATTCCATCTTCTTTTTTTTGACTCATGACGTGGGAATGAATCAAGATGCACTTACTAGAAATACAATAGAAATATCCTCTCTTGACGATGCTTCATCCACCCATCAGTCCCCGACTAACGGTGATTCTGGCGTCGAAGAAACCCGAAGAGACGAAGAACAGCCATCGAATATCGTTGAATATCCTACCACGGGTCTTGATTTTTTTGGCCCTAGTGCAATCCTGGATTCAAATGAAATACTCGTAGGGGGATTTGGTGCTGCTACCAATATGTCGAACTGTACCGGTCGATTTGGAAAAGATATGGCCACATTGCTACAATGGGGATAATAACTTATGTTGTTCATCCTATGATCGAAATAGTTAACGACTTGCTGGAGACCTTTGATACCATACGAGACTTGACTCTGAACAACATTCCTTGTGGTTACTTCATAGATCTTGAAAAGCTCATGACCACTTGTGAAAATCTTCGCTTCAATATGAAATGGATCCGAGAATGGCTCAACAATATCCAAGCCGAATTTGAAAAGTTGTTGCACTATGGCCCTCGCTTTTTAAGAGATGCTCTTATCCTTGAGGAGAAACTGGTAGCTGAGGAGGTGGAGCGTGCAAAGCAAGTGACGCGAGATGCAGAAATCAAGGTGCAGAAACTGAACAGGAAGAAGGAAATCTTTTCCCAATGAGAAAAGATGGTTTTGGACGGTTTAATTTCTTTAGGTTAGCTAGTTTTTTGTTGAGTGATTTGAGAGACAAGTTTTCTAATAGTGGTTTGGCATTCTTAGGCTTAGTTTGGTATTGCTGCGGCCTTTATAAAAGCACTTTTCTGTTGTGCGTTGTTGTGCTCTGCTGTGAGAAAAAGCAGTTAGACGTTTGGTAAAATATTAATTAAAGTTAAAGCTGATTAAAAAAGCAATCTAAGTGTGTTTGGTAAAATATCTGATTCAACCATTGTTGTTGTGGAAAATGACAAAAACAGACATCTGAAAATAATTTTATTCAATTTTATTGGGTTTAAAAATAATTAATTTTTTTACTATTAAAAAATAATATATAAAATATTAAATTTACTAATTGTTAATATTATTATGATTGTTAAAAAAAAATTATTTTACACAACCACTTTGGGTAAAAAGCACTTTGATTTTTTTTTACCAAACACTAATTTCAAAAATTATTGACATATATAGATTTTGAAAGTGCTTTTGGAAAAGTAAAAGCATTACCAAACTCAGCCTTATTGTTATTTATTTAGGTTTTAAATTTTGGATATAAGATTTTCTAAAAGATTTGAGTGCACAGTGTTTGGCACACAATTTATTGATTGAAAGAAAGAAATACATATCGAAAGGAAATCTAACCAACCACTAATTGAAACAAAATGCCTAACAAAACGTGTCTTACTAGATAGTTCGTAGACTCATTTCCCGAGCCTGAATTCCGTTCAGTCCCCAGTCGGGACGTTTCATCCATGGAGTTTAATAAATCTCATCTTCCGAGTTGAACAACTTGACGATTTCCAAAAGAGAGACTCACCATCCGAATAGGTTTGGTAACGACGCCATAAAGAATCCTTCCCTTAGGATCATATTCATGCATGAAGCTGCCCTTCTCGTGACTTGAATGACTCAAAGTTCCAGTAACCGGAGCGTTGATCCTCTTGAACGAAACCATTTTCTTCTGATTCTTAAAAACTTCTTTGTGAGGCGTCGGGGATGGAAGACGATCAGTTTCTTAAATAGATGCCCATGTAGGGAGAGGAGTGCTGTAAATTCGGCCATGAAGGTCTGGGATCCTACTAGGGATAATTATCTCGCTAGCCAAAACATAAGGTGAAGGCGATTCCGCAATCCAAACAATCTTCCTTTCATTAACTGTCTTGATGCACTGATGATAGGTCGAGGGTATAACCTGGTGTTTGTGGGTGAAAAATGTTTCTGCCGATTTCGGTAATTTTGGGTGTGTGGATGAGAAACTAATCTAAACCCTAAACAATGCACTGCACGGGAGTACTTTTGATTCGAGAGATCAATCTGTACAATCCTGGCCTAAACCAAGAAATGACTGTTCCAGGATTGCTTCGGTCACAAAGTGAAGGAGAAGGGTTGGTCTTAGGGAGGGAAGCAAAGAAAGTGTTGAGACCAGAATAGTTGATTCTGAAGGTGTGGTTGTTTTATGACTTGTATCAGAAAGTGGAACTGGCTTGCAGAATGGAAGCTATCAGTTCTTTGGTGATTTCTGGATACTGTGTTGTTTTTATACCAAAACTTGTTGCTTCGTGGTAAATAGGTGAAACCTCTTTATGCAAGTCATATTGAAACGTACCATGGTCCCGTAGGAAATGGAAACGATTGAGTGGTGGAAGAATAGAGTAACGTGTAACCATCATGCATTATGCTTCCATGATGAAGGAAGTGAATTAGTTTACACCGTTACTTTCATCACCACTAATTGTCCCACTTCATGACACTTTCTTATAACGGGCGTATTGCACGCCGCACGCTGTAAACCTCCAGGACCAATACCCTGATGAGTATCCCCCAGTTTATGACATGTTTGATGTCTCGAGTGTTTTCGTTGAAAACGTGTAGCAGGTTGCTATGTGTGGCAAGTCAAAGTCAAAAGACTTGCCATAGGAAAATAACATGTGATGCTATTAGGATTTCCTTGGCCGGCCGCCTAAAACTTTCCACAAGTCTGTCAGTTTGGTGGAGAAGTTGAATGGCTGAGATTGCATCTCATGAAGAAGGGTAGTCGTTGATTATGGATACCTTCTATTGGCGCCTGGTAATGTCACAGTGGCGTTTTTGGCGTATGCTAGTGGCATTGCAGCATGATTGGCATACCTCGTGCATACCAGTGGCACGGTGGTGTAAGTGGCGCCTGGCGTAGCCATGGCCACTAGCTGGTTGCCTGGAACTTGCCGCAAGTCTGTCAGTTCAGTGGCGAACTTGGATGGCTGAGATTGCATCTCATGAGGAAGGGTGGCCCGTTGATTATGGTCATATCTTTGTTGTGTAGCAAAGTGGTGCCATTAGTATAGTGGCGCCTAGCGTAGCCGTGGCATAGCGGTATGCCAGTGGCGTAGCCGTGGCAGCTGTTTTGGCATATTGGTGTTAGACCCAAATATGGCTCTGGCAACATTGGCATCGATCCCAATGCTCTGGGAAACGTTATTTGGCTTGGTTGGCGTAGCAATTTTTCCCAAATTAGGGTTTGGCATGTCGAAACCCTAATTAGTGTGTGTGGCATGCCAAAGCTAGGACTTGAATCCGTGGCCAAAATTAGGGTTTGGCGGCGTGGCCAAGGCTAGGATTTGGCGCCGTGGCCAAAGTTAGGTCTTGGCGGTGTGGTCAAGGCTAGGATTTGGCGCCGTGGCCAAAGTTAGGGCTTGGCGGCGTGGCCAAGGCAAGGATTTGGCGTCGTGGCCCAAGTTAGGGCTTGGCGACGCGGCCAAGGCTTGGATTTGGCGTCGTGGCCAAAGATAGGGCTTGGCGGCGTGGCCAAGGCTAGGTTTTGACGCCGTGGCCAAAGCTAGGGCTTGGCGGCGTGGCCAAGGCTAAAGTGGCTCGTGGAATGTTACTGCGGCAGAGTGGCATGTTGGCACGTCAATTAATATGTTGTTGCGGCAGGGAGCGTTTGGCTTTTCAGTTAGTATGGTGGCGCGGCAGGGTGCGTTTGGCCTTTAATGTATGGTGGTGAGTTTAGAGCGACTTGATTGGTCAAGAAAAGGGGTCGGCCAAACATAAGGCGTGGCCACACCTCTAGTGCTCGTGGCGCATTTAAAGTGACCTAATTGGTCGGTAGGAAGGAGAGGGGTTGGTCAAGCATGGGCGTGGATGCACTTCTGGTTTGAGTGTGGCGGCTTTAGAGTGAGCTGATTGGTCGATAGAAAAAGGGGTCGGCAAGTATGGGCCCAGCCACAACTTATGTGCGCATGGCGAATTTAAGGCGACCTGATTGGTCGAGGGAAATAGGGCCGGTTTAGGATGGGGCGTGGCAAATGGAAAATGGCGCCGGCTGGCCTAAGGCATGGCCACACCTCCCTTTCTGCTTCTCTTATCCCGCGGATCCCTGTTTTCTGATTCTGGGCAAGATTTTGCATCTACTAATCCATGGTGGATTAATTACCTAGTTTGCCTAGGCTTAAATTTCGACAAGCAAGGTCTGATATACTGCGCAAGGCGCAAAACCCTAACTTCTGCAAGTTAGCCAGGGTAATCGATTGAATTTTATGTGTTGACACAGAGTTCCTTTAAGTTCATTGCCAGAGAGCAACATGCTTTCTGATTGAATACATTATGCAAAGACCTTATCCTTGATATTTGGAAATTCATGCTACTCTGCTGCGAGTGAACACAAATTATCATGCCATACCAACCTTAAGGGTCCAGCCGGGGAACATAGCATAGAAAGTATTCAAAGAAACTTATATTGAGTGAGTATAGGCAAGGCGCCGAAATTTACATCTCGGGATGGTTTCTAACATCCGGGATGGTTTCTACATGCGCCACTGATAAATTTCATGTAAATATATTGAATGGCTCAATAAATATGCCAGTGGAGAGGTTAACACTCACGGCTCCGTTTCCTCGCAGAGTGACGTCACATCAGATGCAAGGTTTTACAATTTTAACCCTAAGCTAAAAACCACCATCAACACCTGGTTTTCAAGAAGCCAGGGACGTCCCAGAATCATGTGGTAACCCGGAGTTTTTTCAATAACATAGAATTTCACCTTGGCTTGGATCGGCCCAACTTGGATTTCAAGTTCAACATGTCCGTAGGTATTACTAATATTCCCCTCAAAGTCACTAATCACGGTTGAGCGAGCATCAATCAGATCCCGAGGGATTCCAGACTCCTGCAATATTTGTAAAGGGATGATATTAACCGAGGCTCCAGTGTCTACCAGGGCACGCTTAAATTTTATTCCTCCAGGAAATGCTGGGACATATAAAGCACGGTTTTGTCCATCCTCCATCATCATGTCCGTGGTCGTGAAGGTAATGTCTTGTACAACAGTTGTCATTGCAAATGAAACTTGAACATCTTCAGGTGGTGAGGCAAGAGTCCCCAGTGAAAAAAGACTCACAACATCGAAAACCTCTTGTTGATGGTGGTTTTCGGTTTAAGGCTAAAATCGTGAAACCCTGTACTTTAATATGTTGTTATCCTGCAAAGGAACAAAAGCCATTTGAAAGTGATGAGTGCATAAACCTTTTCACTTAAATATGTATTGATCAATTCAACATATTTACGAAATTTATCCAGAATGGTGCATGAAGCAACAATCCCAGATATTTTGTAAACTTTAACCTATTGCATTATTCACTAATGCATGGCCTGCCTAGTATTTTCCTATGCAATGTTCCCCAACTGAACTTTCAATGTTGGCATGACATGACGATTAATGTTCACTCCCAGTAGAGTAGCATGAATCTCCCGAAGTGTCAGTATTGAAATCTGCATGAAAATACTCGCGTAGGCTACACCACCCTCTGACAAAGAGATTAGCGTGTTTACACACCTTTTAATTAAAAGTTAGCGCGATCGAACGCGTTTAAATTCCTTAAGGGAAATCTAGACTGTCCATATCAGTCTTAAGAAACGATCATGGCCACATGATTTGGCCACACAATTTAATAGGTCTAGCCTACTCCTAACTGGATTAGGCGATCGTCATGATAAACACCGGCGGGCCCACTAGCATCCCTGCCGGTCGAAATTCCTTTAGCTCGTCTGCTACCTCCTTGAACTTTCACCAAAACATGGGTGATAGCGCTGTCTAAAAATAGCACAAACGAGCTAAGACCGGCAAAAATGGTCTCAAAACCCATCGCATCCGTCCAACTTAGCTGGCCTAGTTGGACGACTTAGATCGCATCTTGAGCGATCAAAAAAGCGCTGGCGTATTCACCGGCGACTCAGCCACACCCATGGTTGATCCACTTGCTCACGGCAAGCCAAGAGCGTATAAAATCATTGACCCAAAGTAGGGTAAACGCGCTGCTTTAGAAACCCTAAGTTGCGTTTGCGGCAACAAGGTATTGTCGCAAATCGATCACGATAGTCCATCTTTGCCAGCCAAAATAAGTGGCTTAGATTCAATTCCAGGCGAACCAAAAGTGGTCAGCGCGCTCACTGGCGCCCCCCCCTTTGCATAGGTTCGATCGGCCTGCTCAAATCAACGCCCAATGCTTTCAATCGATCAGCCAAAACAGGGTTGGCCGCACGGACCCTAAACCCTAAAAATATATTAATGGCAATAAACAACTGTCGCAAATCATCTCGTCCATCTAACTTCGCTAGCCTAGTTGGATGGTGTAGATTTATTATCAGAAAACCAACAAGGTAACATTGTGACCACCGACCATCACTCATCCACAGGGAGCGATCGACCAAGTGATAGCTCGCCCATAAGGCCCTCAAACGATCACCCAAAGGTGGCCGGTCGTGCTACTATTTTAAGACGCTCAATTCGTGACTGATTCAATCGAGCTCTAAAACTACGATGCATCCAGCACATCGATTATTTTTCAGCTGCTTGTTTGAAAGCGATGCTTTATAAACATCGACTATAAGTGATGCTATGCAAATATTGATTTCACAAATAACTTATTATTTAACCTAAAAGCATTATGTGTTGATTTTAGCGGCGAGTCTCATGACTTGACCCATTTATTCGAGACATCAAACATGTCACAAACTCGGGGATACTCACTGGGTATTGGTCTAGCGGTTTATAGTGTACGGCGTGCAACGCGCCCATTACGAGAAAGTGTCAGGAAGGACGGACGGTTAACAGTGATGAGGGTAGTGGGTGAAAGTGTGACTAGTCTTCCCTCATAACGGAAACACGATGATCACCACCTTCCGCACGACTCCACTTCTCCACTACTTAACTTCCTATGAGATCAGGGTGCGCTCAATGACTTATATAAATAGGTTTTCAACCTATTTCAAAAAAAAAAAAAACGCAAGTGTTATCAACACAAGTAGCCAGAAACCATTTTCTGATACAAGTCATAAAACAGCCACACCTTCATCATTCAATATTCTGATCTCAAACACCTTCTTCGCTTCCCTCCCCAAGATCAACCCTTCTCCTTCACCTTGTGACCGAATTGAATCTGGAACGACCATTTCTTGGTTTAGGTCAGAGTCTTACAGATTGATCTCTCGAATCTAAAAGTACTCTCGTGCAGTGCATTTGTTTAGGGTTTGAATTCGTTTCTCATCAACACACCCCAAATTACCAAGAACAACAGAATCATTTTTTACCCCAAAATAACTGGCGACCATAGTGGGAGATTAATCTCTCGGTTATAAGATCAATTTTCAATTTCATTTCAATTTTCTCAAACTCAAGATGGTGGATCTTAGGTCTGGATCAGCGACAAATCCCGATGTTACTGGCGCTGACAACACCCCTGGTGTCAGCGTTCCTGCCGGTGACACCAATATACCGCCTACCAGCACGATCAACGCATCTCGGTGGTACTACATCCTCAACCACCAACACCAGCGGCGCAGGAAACATTCCCTTAGGCGTGACACCTCCAATCACCAGAGCCAAAGCCGCTGCCGCCACTCCCAATGTTTCTTCGAGTGTAACACCCCCGGTTGTTACTAGAGCTACTGTCACTCCCCCACCAGGACGAGAGACCGGAGGAGCCAGAGGAGGCCAACCCCCTATTACCAATATCGTTTTAATGGAAAGACAAGAAGTTCTCGCTAAGGCTCAGACAGACATGGCTACAACTCAGAAAGAGGTACTCACTTTTCTCAAGACACTAACAGAACGACTACCACAAGAGCCGCGTCAGCCCACGGAACCAATAAGGAGTACTTTCAACACTCTTGGCGCAAGCACTTTAACGGGGCATGCATTCATAGATGAGGAAGTTCTTGTTGCTCCTGAGCGCTTAAGAGAAAGGAATCAGCCATCCAATTTCATCACGCGTGAGGATCTAGAAAGACTTCTCCAAAATCGAGGCAAGGAAAACCCGGTGGACCTGCACCAGCACCAACCTCTGTATCCTCATGATGTGCAAAGAGTTCCTCTCCCGAGAGGATACTCCTCTCCTCAGTTTTCCCTTTATGATGGTACTGGTAACGCTCACGAACACATTTCTCGTTTTCTGGAGTCCTTGGGAGAGCACGAATACAATCACGTCCTTCGCCTGAAAGAGTTCTCAAATTCGCTTAGGTGTATACATGGTACAACAACATCGCACCAAACAGCTTATCAAACTGGTGTGAGATGGTCACCGCTTTCTATAAGAAGTATTTCTTCGTGTCTGAGCAAATCACTTTCTCAGACTTGGGAAGAATGTTTCAACGAAACAACTAGCATCCATATGATTACGTCAAGAGATTCAGAATTCAAGCTTTGGATTGTCACGACCCAAATGTGACCGAACAACGATTGGTGGAGTTGTGCATTAACGGTATGGTTCCCATTTATCGTGATTTATTGGAAAACTTGCGCTTCCAGACGTTCTCCGAACTCCATGAAGCTACTAAGCGATCGGATATGACCGCACCAGCGCTTTTAGAAAGAACCAGACCGGCCAGAGGTGAAGATGCACGCGAAACTTGAGGAAACAAACGTCTCATAAACAAGAAATATAACACTGGTCCTTCTGTAAGCGTGGTAGGTGAAGGAGGGAAAAGAAAAGCTCCAGCAACAGAGCAACAACCCAAGCGCGCAGCGCCGACACAAACGACTCCATCCAGGAAAGCCGCGGCTAAGACTCTTGTGCAAGAAGCTGGAGATGCTGCTCCAGACTTCCCATTTCCAATAGATGAAGTCATTGAAATCCTGGAATCATGGATTCAATATGACGCCATCAAGATACCTCCTCTCAGACGTCCGCCAACTGAAGAAGAGATGGTGAATCCCAAATATTGTCGTTACCATAGGTTCGTCAATCACCCAACCAGTGACTGCAACAAGTTAAAGCGCATTTTCAAAGAGAATGTGGATGCGGGAGAACTTCAATTAGGAAATGAAGGAGTCCATAGATACCCTCTTCCTGTCACGAGCTGCATGATTTCTGGGGACTCCGTCCACAAAACTGTGCAGTCTATGATGGAGCATTTATGTGAAATTCTATATTTCTCTAAGGCGCAGCGTCAAGACATGTTTGGAGACCTCAACCGTGTCGTATCAGGCAAGCATCTGTTTCCAGTTAAGGAGGCCGCTCCCAAACCCCAATCTTTCCTAGGAAACGCGAGATGTAACTTGGGACTCCTAACCATCGCTCACTTGAAGGATGTCGAGTTTGACAACACACTGATTGATGTAGCATCTGATTTCAGTATCGTCACTGTCAAGACCCTGAAAGCCGCAAGGATTTCAAAGCATGAAGTTGTTCACTATTCAACCATAATTAAAAATTATGAAGGAGAGTCTAGAGACGCCTATGGGTACATCGACCTCGAAATCAAGGTGAGAGATGCTCTAACACGTGGAAAATTTCATATTGTGAAAGACTACACGAACTATGATATGATTCTGGGGCGCTCATGGGTGCATGACAACAAAGAAAGGATAGGAGTGTGTCCTTTGCCAGTGTCTATACCTGAAAGGATTTCCAACAAGCCGTCCAACCCCGAAGATTATCTGTTGTCGTATCAACAACTTTCCAATGTGACACAACTACCTAGAGAGAGCCCATCGACATACATTCTGTAGTTGCAAGAAATCCCACACTAAACCCCTCACAAGAATTCACACAATCAAGTCATTTTAAGATGAACAATCATAATCTTTATTGATTAATCTCACAAATGTTACAAGATGAAAAGGAAATAAACTAAGGAATTAACAACCGCTCTAAACTTTCTCTCTCCTAATGACTTGCTCAACACTCGAAAAAGATCTCCCTTCTCTTAATCCTATTCGGCTCTTTATATAGGGCATTACATAGTGGATGACAGCTAAGCTGTCCTTTATTTTCGGATCTGGCTTGCGACATTATCGCAAGTGTACAAATACTAAATCTCGCAACACTCCTAAATCTCGCTAGGTCTTCACATCTTTCTCGTGTTCAGGCTGTCGTCATCCGTTGCGTCATTTTTATTACCAATCTGCGATATCTTCGCAGTGCGTCGTTCATGGATTTCGCAAGGGTATTGGTGTTGCGATATTCTGATCCTACATCTTGCCTCTTCTCATGTCTTCTCTCCTTCGCAGAGAAGACATGAGAACTAGTCCTTTCAAAATGCCGCAGCTGTTCATTTCTTTCTCTAAATTTTTTGCCGACAGGATTCCATGAATTAAGCATAACCGTTTACACGTGTTAAATATTCCCCTATTCACCGGCACATTAAATGCTAATCGGTCATCATCTTTTGTCTATTTAAGAAGAAATCTATCATTAGAATATTTTCTTTCTTTTACTTCGTCTTCTTCATCTCTACATTCTCTGTGAATTTTCTTTTTGTCGTCTGCAACTTTTTACTACTGTTCATCTTTCCATAATAACTTCTCCACCTTTCTGCTAGTGTTCCTATGGAGCCATTAAGGTTTGTTGATTTTGCTAAAACTGATCTTCTTAGGATTGATCTCTTCTACTGAAATTGTTTTATTTGATATTGTTCATCTTTGAGTAATTCCCATATTGTTTCTGTTTCAGCAAAAACACTTCTAGCACCAAGTTCACAATCCAAAACCCTAATGTTCCCAAGAGTTCGCAGCAAAAAATCGTTGTGAACAAAAGAAAGCCTGCGAATAGCAAGGTATTAAGAAATAATTATTCTTTTAATAACAATATTGTTGCCTCTGTTTCTTATTTGACTTGTGATTCGCAGGGTGATGGAAATGTCGATAGGCCCCCCAAAAGATCTCGCCGCCCTAAAAATGTTGAAACTTCTGTTCCATTTCCTCTATTTAAGCTTTCAACACCTCCTGCGATATCTTCGCAAGCTGAATCCCCTCTTCTTATTTGCGAAAATATCGCTGCAGACTTCTCCCCTGTAACTAACCTTTCTATTAATGAAATTCCTCGTGATAATCCTGTTGCGAATGAACCCTTCTCTTCTTCTACTATCAATGCCTCTTCTCTTGAAACTGCCTCAGTCCCAATCATTAACCTTCATCAAATTTCATCTTCAAATGATACATATATGGCGAAAGATGATTCAACTCTCCCACCTTCTGCCATCATCACTTCTTCATCCGAATCTTCCCCTTTTACTAAAGAAAATCTGGAAGGGACGGATATCACTTTCAAAGTTTTATCAGATATTCTGGATGATATCAAGAAAGTCTCTATTGATCCTATCAAATCTGCGGTCTGCGAAATTTTAAGTAAATATTTTGGCTCGACGATGGAATGGCTTCATGAGACATCCTTAGAAAAGGAAGTTGAAACTTTGAAGAATAATCTCCAGGCCATGACCTTGAAATGTGATACTCTTCATTTTGAAAAGCAAAAGCTTCAGAATGTCTCATTGGATCGTGACAATCTTCACAAGAAGAATGAGGAACTAAAAGGTTTTTTTTTTTTTTTTAAATCCCTTGTTCGCCCTTTAAGCTCTAAACCAGAAACGAAAAATGGAGATATATCAGTTTGAATCCGTTGCCGAAGAAGCCCGAATGGATAAAGATGCTTGGATGAATCAATATAACCAATTAGATAATCTTCATAAGTACTATGTTAATCAAATAGATAATCTTACCAAGGATAATGCTCAATTAGTCCAGAAGAAAAACTTATTAAGTAGTGAATTATCTCGCCTCTCTTACTTTTTGACTAAAGCTAATATGGAGTTGGAAACTTTATCAGATGAGAATGAAACCCTATCTCAGGAGAAGCGAATTCTTTTAAATAAGGTGGCGATCTCTTCGCAAGAACTTAACATTTGCCAAAAAGTATGTGATGATCGTGAACGATCCCTCTGCTCATTGAGAAATAAACTCAAAGAAGTAACAGAATCATCTTCACACGAGAGAGATAAACTTATTCAAGGTAGAATAACTCTAAGTATAAAGGCAAGTCAACTCAAAGATCAATACTCCAAGCTAGAAGAATCCTACACTTCTCTTGCGAAGGAAAACACCTTACTCATTTCTAATGAAAAGAGTTTGCGATCTCGACTGAAAGGTTTGGTTGGAGATAAGTTTGACTTTAACTCAACATCTTATCTCGCAAAAGGAAGGTAGTCATAAAATTTGACTGCCGCAACCATTTTTTCTTTGTTATGTCTTTTTATTATGTCTTTCTTGCGAATCCTTCACCTAAATGATTTTCTTTGTTCTTTGTTTTTGCAGAATCTGAGAAAGATCTTCGCTCCTCCCTTTCTACTTTAGAATCTAGCTATGCTAAGGTTCGCAAAGAGAATGCATTACTTGCCTCTACTCCTGCTCGTTCTCGCGATCAAGAAGAAAGAAGATTTGATTATCTCGCTTACTCCAAAGATATCCAAAGTAGGAATCACCAGAAGGCACTTCTTCGCCAAGTTCATCTCAGGGCTGAAGTTCTTGTGAATGATATCTTATTGTCCAAATCTCTTTCCCCTGTATCTGTCGAACCTTTGGAAGTAGATGATGATGAAGTTCCTGGTTCTCCTGATAGTGATTATCATTATGAGAGTGGCGAAGATTTCTCAAATGAAGAGGAGGTTCCTCCTATTGATGAAATTGTCGATAATAATCCAGATGAAGAAGAAGTTGGAATAAACCAGAATGAAGAAAGGACTAGCGAAGCTGAAAAAGCCAGCGAAATCGAGAAAGTTGGTGAGAGTGATAAAATTAGTGAAGGACGTCCATTATCTCCGTCTGGCGAAAAAGTCGATCTTGAGGCTTGAACTTCTTTTATAATTTTATTTCTTTGGATTACTTCATCTGTATAACTTCTTACATATGGTGCACTTCAGTCATCTTTGAGATGCATTTACTCTTTTATTATTGTGTTTATTAGCGAGAAAGATAATGTTCATTGTTTAATAATTCCCATACTGCCTCTCATTATCTTTCTTGTGATGGATGACCTGCATAAATAATAGTTAGTTCTTATAAATCTTTTGTTGAATCATGTGGTCTTATTTTTCCTTCCTAGTTAAAGGTCTTATTGCGCCACCTCTTGTCATTGCGACAAAATCGCAGGACGTCTTTTCATTTGCATGCAAAAACCCATTGATCTTGCCTTAACTCTTTCTTTGAAATTTTTGTTGCAACAATATGACAGGCCTAAAAATTCTTGCGAAAATAAAGCCCCATGACATTGTCGTCTTGCGACGAAATCGCAGGACGTCCTTACACTTTCATGTACTGACCCATTGACCTCGTCTTATCTTTGTCTTTCGTATTATTGCCTCTTCAGGATTGTCGCACAAATATGACAAGCCTAAATTTTCTTGCGAAAATAAAGCCTCATGAAATTTGCGTCTTAAGACACTTATCAGCTCCCTAATGGAGGGTGCCGCCCTTATCATCCCCCTGGTTGCCCCTTCAAGGAGGCGTACTTCTGCCATACAAGGCTAGCTCCCCCCATCCGGTCTTAACAACAACCAGTTGTTTTCGCAGCCTCTTATCCCTTTTGCCTATAGGGCTAATGGTTACGAGACTACACCCTAAGTGGAGTTTTCTTCGGGCCGAGTGCAGCATAAGCCAAGACTTGCCAAAAATGGCCGAGACACTTCAAATGCCCCAGGCACTCTTGGCTCAACCGTGTACCTCGGCGCCTTGATCAAATGTTGACTCCTTAGAAGAGACCCTCAGTCGTCCAACCTAAGTCATAAGCTTAAGTTGAAAATCCGAGGTACCTCTCCTGGATGGGCTTTATTGACCCCCAATCTCCATGACTCAGGTTCCAGGGGCGGTGTAACCTTTTCCCTGAGCCATGCCAACAGGTACCCCCTTTTATGACGTACTTTAAGTCTTATATTTGCCTCTTGCGAAATTTTGATTTCGCGAACTAGGGTATACGCCATAGCAGGTTCGCCCCTTTCTGATATGTCATTGTTCTTTGATTATCTCTTGTCGTTATATGTGCGAAATTTTCGCATGTTCTTTCTTTTGTTTTGTATAATCTCGGAAAATGAGATTACACTTACAAATAATTCTTTCACAAGATTTTCATATAAATTCATTTTGCTTCAATCATACATCATTTCGCAGTTGTTATTCGTCTAATCTTTCTCCTCACAGAGAATCTTCGATATTTTTACGGGTAATATCTCTTCATTCCTCCATTCTATTCCCGTATAACTCATTCACGTTCCATGGTCTATTGAGTTTGTCTTCGGCCCACATCTTTACCCTCGCTTTATTGAGGTCCATCAATCTATATGCCCATGTTCCAACTATATCCTTAATGATATAAGGTCCATCCTATTTTTTCGTGAGTTTTCCCCCACTTTCTCTCGCTGGGGCGCTCGGTTGAAGATAATATCGGTGTTTCTCCAGACACCAAGTCACCTGGTTGAAATTTGGGAATTTGGTGGCCCAAGAAGGCGAAAGAGGTATGTCTCCATAGTTTGTTTTAACACGTTTATTATATTCTCGGATGAAGTAAGAAATATTCTTTTTGTAATTTACTATTGTTGCCTCTATTTCTTATCTTCATTTGTATGCGAAGGTTAATGTAATTTTCCATATGTTGTAGAGATCTTTCCAAAATGAAGCTCAACCATCCAATTTTCTTCTAATTCATCTAACTTGGTTAAACTCTTTCAAAGGAGTTTCTAATACCCCTAGCTTCTTAAATGCATTAAGATTTTTCTCCCAAGCTTAATAACCTTTGTATCTTTCTTCGCAGTGGAAAAACCTCTTTTGTGGTTTCCTCGGATCTTGAGAGGAGGTATAATATTCAATTGAAAAAGAATACTCAATCTTGCATAAGGATCAAAGAATTAGAAGCCGAGTCTGATATCGCGAAAGATCCAACAATTGGAGACGATTTTTACGAAAGACAAAGTTACCACTCTCCGAATGCTAATCAGCATGGTATAAAAATTTTTCCCTCTTATTATTTTATTTTATCAATTTCCGTTGCTACCCGACTTATCACTTTCGTTGTATATAATCTCTCCGAAGAAGCTATTCTTCTCCATTCATTTCCCGAGCCTATGGATAATGATACTCTTCGCTCATCTCAACAACTCCTTAAATAGTTCGTTGTACAAATCTGAACCGGTTTAAACAAATGTATCTCGAATCTCATAAGGAAATCAAAATTTTAAGGAAGAAAATTAGTGACCATATAGATGACAAAGATCGCATTGCTAACAATGGTGCCCAGGCATTAGCAACATTTCAAAAGTCCCTTCTTAAAGTGCAAATGGAGCGAGATGAATTGCTTCGTCGAATTCTTTACTCATGAGCGAGAAAACCAAATTAGTCACTTCTTATTATAAATAATGATGACGAATTCGCTTGGGTCGCGAAAAATCTTAGATAATGCCTAATTTAGGTGTTGATGTTAGTCTTCATACCGAGCATACTTCCTTGGTTAAAGATATAATATCCACAGAGAAGGTTACTTATTATACTTTTCTTACCTTCTGCAATATTCTTTGTTGAGTTGTTAACTTATCGTTGCCAAGATTCTCAACCTTCGCGAGAATAAGTATTCCAAGTTGAAGAATCAATTCCAAACTACAATTGGCGAATTTTAATAATGATGCCGTTCGTTTTTTTCTGAATGAAGCCATGAAGTATGTTTGTAAAGATCATAAAATTCCTCTTTCTTTATATCCTTGGCTTTCCAGAAGTTCCCGAGAATTTGCCTATCTCGGACATTTCTTGATAGTGAAGCCGGCGAAGAAGAAAATTCTGGCGGCGAGAATAATAGAATTGAAGGATCGGATTCGCGAAGAGATAATTCTTTTTGTTTCTTTTGTTTGCGTGTAATATCTCGTGCATCTCGTGTCTTTTTGTAAACTTCTTGGGTTTGTTGTCCATAAATTCCATCTTCATTCCCTTTTCTTGGCAATTTTTCTCTTGTAATATAATTGGCTTACATTATTAATGTATAACTCTTTCATGGGAAGATGGATAACAACATTTCATCTTTTCCATCCCACATTTGCCTCTGTTATTCATCTTCGGATGAACATTCATAATTGTTCCCGCACGTTCTTCTTCTGATCAGGAATGATGTTTTAAATTTATAATTGCGATGGAATCGCATGAACTTTTCATTAAAGAAGAGATTGTTTGGTCTCGCCTTATCATTTGTGGTGGACTTCTAAGCTTGACCTTCCTAAGTAAAGGTCTTACTGCCCTGCCCTTGCGACAAGACCGCAGGACGTCTTTACACTTGCATGTAAAAACCCATTGATCTTGTCTTATCATTATTCAAGTATTCTTGCTCCCGACAATATGACAGGCCTAAATTCTCTTCAGTAAAGCCCCATGACAATCTTGCGACGAAATCGCAGGACGTCTTTACACTTTCATGTTATATGTGCTTGCATTCGTTATTGAACTTGTATTCGCAATCGGGTATGATTCCATTTCATTTTGTCTTTCTTCCAAAGCAATGTATTCTTCTTGAAATTTTCGCATGTTCTTTCTTTGTTTTTGTATAATCTCGCAATAATTCTTTCACAAGATTTTCATATAAATTCATTTTGCTTCAATCATACATCATTTCGCAGTCTAATCTTTCTCCACAATCTTTTACGGGTAATATCTCTTCAAGTATAACCTGTTCCATGGTCTATTGAGTTTGTGGCCCACATCTTTACCCTCAGGGTCCATCAATCTATATGCCCATGTTCCAACTATATCCTTAATGATATAAGGTCCATCCTATTTTTTCGTGAGTTTTCCCCCACTTTCTCGCTGATATATCGGTGTTTCTCGCAGCACCAAGTCACCTGGTTGAAATTCGCGTGTTTTAACACGTTTATTATATTCTCGGGCTAATCTTCGCTGGTAATTTTCCATATGTTGTAGAGATCTTTCTCTTTTTTCTTCTAATTCATCTAACTTGGTTAAAATAATACCCGCATTAAGATTTTTCTCCCAAGCTTCTCTCTTTGTTGTTGGAATAATAATTTATGTTGGTAGCACAGCCTCCACTCCATATGTTAAACAGAAAGGTGACATTCCCGTAGCTTCTCACCTGGTTGTGTTGTAAGCCCATACTGCATTATGTACTTGTTCACACCATGCTCTATTATGCCCTTCTAATTTCTTCTTCAATATATCTGCGATTGTCTTATTTGTTGCTTCTGCCTGTCCGTTGGCCTGAGGGTATAAAGGAGTTGACTTCCCACACTTTATCTTAAATGCATTAAGTAACAGTTCTATATTTTGTCCCTCAAACTGTTTCTCATTATCAGATACCAATTGTGCGGGGATTCCAAATATGCATATAATATTCTCAAATATGAATGTAAAAATATCTTTGTCGCGAATGTGTTGTACTGCCTTTACTTCTGCCCATTTTATGAAATAATCTGTAGCAACAATCAGATATCTTCTTTGCCTAGACCCCTGTAAAAATGGTCCCACAATATCTAAACCCCATTTTCCAAAAGGCCATACACTTGTTGAATACGTTAATGGTGCTCCAAGTGCATGTATTTTCTTTCCGTGCCTTTGGAAATCTTCGCAACGCCTTGATATTTGTTTCGCATCTTCATGCATATATGGCCAATAATAACCTTGCATCTTCGCTTTGTATGCCAAAGATCTTCCGCCGCTGTGATTGCCAGCATCCCCACTATGTAACATCTTTAACACTTGTTCTCCTTCTTTTCGTGTTAAGCATCTGAGTGAAGGTCCGTTAAAGGATCTCCGATACAGTATCCCATCCCTTAGTTCATAATTTGTCGCACGGCTTTTTAATTTGTGGGCCTCCAATCTATTCCTTGGTGTTTCTCCTCTCATCAGGTATGCATGAAGTTCTGCTCTCCAATCTTCGATATTAGGTGTTTGTTCTCCACCTTCTATTATCATTACATCTACCTCTTCTTCTTCTTCTTTATTGATTGATGGTGATAAGAGTGTCTGTATCTTTATGCATCTCGCAGTTGGGTCTGTCATCATACTTGAGATAAAAGCAAAAGCATCTGCGAGTCTGTTATCTTTTCTTGATATGTGTCTCCATTTAATTTTTGGGATTCTAGCTGACAATTCCTCAACAAGTTTTTTGTATTTCTTCATGGATGATTCATTTATAGTGTATTCTCCTTTTATTTGACGGATGACCAATTGTGAATCACTGGTGATTCTCACATTTTCCAAATTCATTTCTATTGCGAACTTCAGGGCATGTATCACAGCCTCATATTCTGTCTCATTATTGGTGGATGCAAACTCCAATCTGAAGGAAAAAGCCATTTTGCTGCCCTCTGGCGAAATCAAAACAATTCCAACTCCGTTACCTTCCCCATTTGATGATCCATCCACCAATATTTCCCATCTATTTGGCTCTGTTAATAGATCTCTTGGATTTCCATGTTCTTCTTCTACATCCATCATTTCTTCCACAGCTTCATCATTTTCTAAAGGAAATTCTGCTAAGAAGTCTGTAACAACTTGCGATTTAGGTGAAGATAATATTTCATATTTGATTTTGAAATGTCCTATTTGTGCATTCCATCTCTCAACTCTGCCTGATCTTTTTGAATTTTTCATTACTGATTCAATTGGTATTTTTGTCAGTACCCTTATTTCATGTGCCTGAAAATATATTCGAAGTTTAAATGCTGCATAAACTAATGCCAAAATTAGTTTTTCAATCTTCAAATAATTTTTCTCTGCAGCATTGAAGGTTTTGCTGATGTAATAGATTGGTTTTTCAACTCCTGCGTCTACTCGTAATAACACGGTACTTAACGTATGTGAAGTTGTCGCAAGATAGATTAATAATTTTTCTCCTGGTCTGCTTTTTGCGAAATAGATATATTCGTCAGATGTTCTTTTATTCCTTGAAAAGCTTTCTCGCATTCGTCTGTCCATCTAAAATTCGCCCCCTTTTTTGAGTATATTGAAAAAATGTTTACATTTGTCTGATGATCGCGAAATGAACCTTCCCAGCGAAGCTAAGAGCCCATTTAATTTCTGTACATTTTTTACCGTCGCTGGCGTTGGCATGTCACGAACTGCTTGCACTTTATCTGGATCAACTTGTATTCCTTCTTTTGATACGATGTAACCTAAAAAATTTCCCGATGCAACCCCAAAGATACACTTTTCTGGATTTACTTTGATGTTAAAATGTCTCATTTGTTCAAAAATTTCCCTTAGATCTTGGACATGATTTTTTGCTTCTTTACTTTTTATTAACATATCATCCACATACACTTCCAATATTTTGTGTATCCATTTCGCAAACACCTTTTCTACCATCCTTTGGTATGTTGCTCCAGCATTTCGCAAACCAAATGGCATTTTTGTATAACAATATAACCCTCTTGGAGCGAAAAAAGCAGTATGCTCCTGACCTTCTTCAGCGAGAGGTATTTGATTGTAGCCTTTATATCCGTCTAGAGAAGATATTCTATCATTTCCTGCTGCTGATTCGACCATTTGTGGAATATCTGGCAACGGAAAACTATCTTTCGGACAGGCTTTATTTAGATCAGTAAAATCTATACAAATTCTTATCCCCTTTTTCTTCTTTGGAACCACAACCATGTTTGCTATCCACTCCGGATATTTTGCTTGTCTTATGATTCCCGCATTAAGCATCTTCTGCAACTCTTCTTCTATTTGAGGATGATATGTTGTTGCTATTTTTCTGATTCTTTGTTTGAATGGCCTCGCATTTTTGTCAATCTCCAACCTATGACACACCACAGACGGGTCTATTCTAGGCATCTCGTCAATGTTCCACGTGAAAATATCTTTGAATTCTCGCAACAGACCAATAGTTCTTTGTTCTTCATCTGCCTCCATCTTAGTCCCAATTTTTAGTATTTTGGGTTATTCTTCAGTTCCAACATTCACTTCCTTTGTTGGTTCCGCCGCAGTGTAACTGGTCTTTGGTTCTCCCATAGGTATGGGTTCTTTTATCTCCTTCGTAGGCTCAATTTCTTCTCCCGAAATTTCGCTGGGTATTCCTTTTCCTTCCTCTGCTCTTATCATATAAGCTCTAAATTCTTCTTCTTTCTTTGCCTCCTTCGCCATTTTCCTGCGAATTTTTCGCTTCTTTGCACGTCCTTCATACTGTTTCACTTCAATTTGATAGCATAATCTCGCTTTATCAGCCTCTCCTCTAATTTCACCAAACCCACTTGGCATAGGAAATTTGATGCATTGATGTAATGTTGATGCTACGGCTTTAATCGCATGTATCCATGGCCTTCCCAACAGCATGTTGTACGGTGATTCCATATCCACTACGCATAGTGCCACTTGTGTTTCAATTTCTCCCAATAAATTCGCACCTCTATTTCTCCTTTTGGTTTTGTTGTAGATTTGCCAAAGCCATGAATATGATAAGTTGAAGGAGACATCTCTTCATCTTTGTATCCCATTCCTTTATATGCATGGTAAAATATTATATTCGCCTAACTCCCCGTATCAATTAAAGTTCAGTTTACCGCCCATTCTTCTATGGTTTTTGCTGATTTTTCCTTTTCTTTCTGTGTGGTTACTGTGATTACCAAAGGAGATGTGTGGTTTAAGTTTTCTCTTGGTATCTCTGCTGCTGTGAATGTAATCTTCTGTTTTCCCAATCTTTCAAGGGTGACGCCTTCTCCATTGTCATGATTTTCTTTCCTTCAAAATCTCGTTTATGTATTCTCCCTCTGATATTTTCATGGAATTCATTAATCATTGTTTTTGTAATCAAGCTACACTCCAACTTTCTATTACATTCCTTGATTTTAATTTTCTCTACTTTAACTGATTTATCAATTTGTTTCATCGTCTTCTTGATTTGAACAATCTTAATAACAATCTCTAATCTTTAATCTTCAGTCCCTGTTTCTAGCGCCATATGTAGTTGCAAGAAATCCCACACTACACCCCTCACAAGAATTCACACAATCAAGTCATTTAAGATGAACAATCATAATCTTTATTGATTAATCTCACAAATGTTACAAGATGAAAAGGAAATAAACTAAATAATTAACAACCGCTCTGAACTTTATCTCTCCTAATGACTTGCTCAACACTCGAAAAAGATCTCCCTTCTCTTAAGCATGTTCGTCTCTTTATATAGGGCATTACATAGTGAATGACAGCTAAGCTGTCCTTTATTTTCGGATCTGGCTTGTGATATTATCGCAAGTGTACAAATACTAAATCTCGCAACACTCCTAAATCTCGCTAGGTCTTCACATCTTTCTCGTGTTCAGGCTGTCGTCATCTGTTGTGTCATTTTTATTACCAATCTGCGATATCTTTGCAGTGCGTCGTTCATGGATTTCGCAAGGGTATTGGTGTTGCGATATTCTGATCCTACACATTCGAAGGTTCTGAACCCAAGTAAGTCTTATTGAACAACCCTTTTTGCAACCAGTCACTCCTTCTCCTTCCGCTAAGGCTCGAGGACTCGCTCCGATCAACAACCCAGCCACCATTAGGAGATGTGAATGGGATGCTGGTCCTTTCAAATGCTTTATCAAAAATTTAGAAGTTATCTCAGTCAAAGATAACGAGTCCAAGAATCAAGTAGTTGTGCAACGCCCAAACCCATTTCAAGTTCGAGATATGGTAGTGAAGGTGACCGCGTTTCAAGTTGGAGACGTGACAATGAAGGTGACCACTCAGCCTGATTCGCCTATAGAAAGGGAAGATGAGCCATACCTGGTGGCATATGTTATCTTAGGCGGTTACTGCAAGCTCATCAACGCCGACAAACTGGAAGGCGTGACAATTCACTCACGATGGCTCAAGCCTTTCAATACCTAAAACGTTGTGCTACCTTTTCCTCCAGCGTTCTCTTTAGTGTTTCCTCCAGCAATTTCCCCTTTCATGCAATATTTGTAATTCCTCTAAAATGACTGCACTGCTTGCATTCATAATTAGGGTTTCAATTTGTCAGTTAATCAAAGTATTATTTCCCTTTAGAAATCTCTTTACTCATGAATCATGACACGGAGTATTGAGCAAGATTAAACCCTCATCATTACCCATCAGTTCAAGCTAGAAAGACAAAACCCTAAAAAGAAACATCTCATATCTTTCGAGAAACATTAAAGGAAAACATCCAGAAAGAAAAGGAGCAAAGGAATCGTATGATTATTAGGGAAAACGCTTCGTACTCTGAAGAGCAGTCTACTCCAACAATAAAGCGGCCTCTCGATCACCACATGATTAGGCGGATTACAACACGTTATCAATTAAAGGGCAGACAGGTTCGTGGTCAATCTATGGTTTCCATTATTGCATCCCCTTCATTGTTTTTAGGGTTACATGAAATCATCATGAAGACGGTGCACGGTCACATAAGAACGCATCATCACTTATGAATGTCGCGTTCCCTTTGGCTGTAGGACTCGATGGAATAAAGATATTTTATTACAACCCTACTGGGAAGTACTGCAACTAGGATCCCCAGATATCGTAAATAAAAAAAAAACATCATTCAATGAAAACCAGGCTCAGCCACAAAACTACTGAGTATAAGAAGAAATGTCTACAAACTATGGAAAGTGCTCAACTATGAATGAAAGCAACAAAGGAAAGTTTAGTCATTAGAGGGATCAGCAGTGTCTTCACTGGAGCCGTCATTGGAAGCTGCTTCGACACCTTCATCGCAGGCCACTACTGCATCCTCTCAGGAAGCCGTCTCGACCTCCCTTTCTGATGTCGTTCCAACGCCTCTCTCAATAGTTGCTTCAGTACCCTCTACGGAAGCCACTTTGACCTCTTCCTCAGGAACTGCCCCAACAGCTTTCTGAGGATGCTACGGTTCGTCCACGTCATAATCGAGGATTATGATTCCATTGCGGATAGGGTAGTCATACTTGTTTTCACTGGGAGGCCGATCATGCTCGATCCTTTGCCGCTTTAGCCGAGCTGCAAACCTTTCAGCTCTCGCTCGTCGGCTAAGGCGCTTCGTCGTGTCTCCATTTCTCCTTCATGCTGACTGAAGCCAAAAAAGGCCTGAGTACGCTCTCAAACAATGGGTAATACAAAAGAGACATACCCTATATGGCGCGACCATCTTCGCGAAATGGGGAATCTATTTTGGCCATCACCTCCTCGAACGCATTAGCCTTGGGTTTGTCGACTTCAAAGCTCTTTTCTGAAGAAGTAAAAGAGTAATCATCACCAGCAGTTGCCATCGTATACTGCAAAAAGGGCATTATGATCATATCAACAGCTGGTGTATATAGAAAAAAAAATCATTATCATCATCAATCAAAAATCAAACTGCATAATGAACATGGAGCAACACCTGGAACGAAGAAGAGAAGCAATTCTACGATGGGACAAAGGCTCCAGTGTCTTCTTTATATTCAACAAATCAGCAAGATCCCGGGAAGAAAAGGAGTCTCTACTTGCCGTGTATAAAGGCTCCAGATACGGGATAACAATCAAGTAGATACTTATCTATCTGAAGACAATTGACGTGCGCTGAAAGGAAACGTATCTTGCTCAAAGAATCGAGCCAGCCTTTATCCTGGTAATGTACGCCGAACTTCTCTTGTGAATTTCTTCGTCTGTCACCATCTAGTGCTTACCCCGCAATAGCATCGCTATTACGTGCTAAGCATTGGACTTAATGTTGATGGTGGTTTTCGGTTTAGGGATAAAATCGTGAAACCCTGTACTTTAATACGTTGTTATCCTGCAAAGGAACAAAAGCCATTTGAAAGTGATGAGTGCATAAACCTTTTCACTTACATATGTATTGAGCAATTCAACATATTTACGAAATTTATCCAGAATGGTGCATGAAGCAACAATCCCAGATATTCTGTAAACTTTAACTTATTGCATTATTCACTAATGCATGGCATGCCTAGTATTTTCCTATGAAATGTTCCCCAACTGAACTTTCAATGTTAGCATGACATGACGATTAATGTTCACTCCAAGTAGAGTAGCACGAATCTCCCGAAGTGTCAGTATTGAAATATGCATGAAAATACTCGCGTAGGCTACACCACCCTATGACAAAGAGATTAGCGTGTTTACACACCTTTTAATTAAAAGTTAGCGCGATCGAACGCGTTTAAATTCCTTAAGGAAAATCTAGACTGTCCGTATCAGTCTTAAGAAACGATCATGGCCACATGATTTGGCCACACAATTTAATATGTCTAGCCTACTCCTAACGGGATTAGGCGATCGTCATGATAAACACCGGCGGGCCCACTAGCATCCCTGCCGGTTGAAATTCCTTTAGCTCTTCCGCTACCTCCTTGGATGTTCACCAAAACATGGGTGATAGCGCTGTCTAAAAATAGCTCAAACGAGCTAAGACCGGCAAAAACGGTCTCAAAACCCATCACATTCGTCCAACTTAGCTGGCCTAGTTGGACGACATAGATCGCATCTTGAGCGATCAAAAAGGCGCTGGCATATTCACCGGCGACTCAGCCACACCCATGGTTGATCGACTTGCTCACGGCAAGCCAAGAGCGTATGGAATCGTTGACCCAAAGTAGGGTAAACGCGCTGCTTTAGAAACCCTAAGTTGCATTTGCAGCAACAAGGTATTGTCGCAAATCGATCACGATAGTCCATCTTTGCCATCCAAAATAAGTGGCTTAGATTCAATTCCAGGCGAACCAAAAGTGGTCAGCGCGCTCACTGGCGCCCCCCCCTTTGCATAGGTTCGATCGGCCTGCTCAAATCAACGCCCAATGCTTTCAATCGATCAGCCAAAACAGGTTTGGCCGCACGGACCCTAAACCCTAAAAATATATTAATGGCAATAAACAACTGTCGCAAATCATCTCGTCCATCTAACTTCGCTAGCCTAGTTGGATGGTGTAGATTTATTATCAGAAAACCAACAAGGTAGCATTGTGACCACCGACCATCACTCCTCCACAGGGAGCGATCGACCAAGTGATAGCTCGCCCATAAGGCCCTCAAACGATCACCCAAAGGTGGCCGGTCGTGCTAATGTTTTAAGACGCTCAATTCGTGACTGATTCAATCGAGCTCTAAAACTACAATGCATCTAGCACATCGATTATTTTTCAGCTGCTTGTTTGAAAGCGATGCTTTATAAACATCGACTATAAGTGATGTTATGCAAATATTGATTTCACAAATAACTTATTATTTAACCTAAAAGCACTATGTACTGATTTTAGCGGCGAGTCTCATGACTTGACCCATTTATTCGAGATATCAAACATGTCACAAACTGGGGGATACTCACTGGGTATTGGTCTGGCGGTTTACAGTGTGCGGCGTGCAACGCGCCCATTACGAGAAAGTGTCAGGAAGGATGGACGGTTAACAGTAATGAGGGTAGTGGGTGAAAGTGTGACTAGTCTTCCCTCATAACGGAAACACGATGATCACCACCTTTCGCATGACTCCACTTCTCCACTACTTAACTTCCTACACTTCCTATGAGATCAGGGTGCGCTCAATGACTTATATAAATAGGTTTTCAACCTATTTAAAAAAAACAACACAAGTGTTATCAACACAAGTAGCCAGAAACCATTTTCTTATACAAGTCATAAAACATCCACACCTTCATCATTCAATATTCTGATCTCAAACACCTTCTTCTCTTCCCTCCTTAACATCAACCCTTCTCCTTCACCTTGTGACTGAATTGAATCTGGAATGGCCATTTCTTGGTTTAGGCCAGAGTCTTACAGATTGATCTCTCGAATCTAAAATTACTCTCATGTAGTGCATTTGTTTAGGGTTTGAATTCGTTTCTCATCAACACACCCCAATTACCAAAAATAACAGAATCGGTTTTTACCCCAAAACACCTCTTTTTGTTGTTTCTTGGAGTAATGGAGGAGTTCGCATAGACCATGTATTAGTAAGGACGCTACTTCTTCGACTGGTTTCTCATCAGCAGAGATACTTCTAATTTGGTATTGAGGTAGAGGATTCATATGTACGCCCTCTCCGTCATCCAGTATAAACTCTCTAGCCTCAATCTTTTCTTTGAAAATCCATTTCAAGGCTTTGCACTCTCTGGTTGGATGACCAACGAACCTATGAAAATGACAATACTTCGGATTGGCTATAGCTTCAGCCGTTGGCTCTTTTCGTATAAAGGTAAGTTTGATTGTTTCATCCTGGATCCACGCATCCAACAGTTTTAGTACTTCCTCATACTTGCATGGAAAATCTGGTGGCCCCTTGACGTTGTTGTGATCATAAGCTGGGTGTTTCGAAGGGCCGGCGTCTTGGTGTTGTCCCTTCCTCTTACTTACTTCAGTGACCACAGCTGAGTGATGCAAATCGAAACGTTTCTCAGACAAACATTTTCCCCTCCTGGGATCGACCCGATGTTCATCTTCCGTTTTGGTGATCTTTGGTTTCTCTAGTAGCGCGGGTGCTAACGAAGCAAATCGCTTTGCAGCATCATGGAGTTTCGAAAAAGTCTGTAAAACGAGATTCTCGAGGAGGGCTCGATACACAGAAAGCAAGTTATTGACGCATACTTCGACGAGATGAGATTCGGTTGCATTCGGGTCATGGAAATCCAAAGCCTGAGATCTAAATCTTAACACAAAATCATTGGGTTGCTCATTAGCCCTCTGAATTATTCTTCGCAGATCAGACATGGTAGTATGTTCAGAGACAAAAAAGTATTTCTTGTAAAATATATCCACCATCTGATTCCAGTAAGCAACACTGTCTGGTGCTAAATTTTTGTACCACGTTAGTTAGAGACTTGGAAAATTCATTTATCCATACGACATGATTTATCTTGTGTTCTCCCAGTGCTTCCAAAAATCGAGACACATGCTCACGAGCGTTTCCAACTCCATTGTATAGCGTGAACGACAGAGACGTATATCCCCTGGTAAGAGGAATACGTTGTATTTCGGCTAGGTAAGGAGGACGATGACTATGTAGCAGATTAGCATTCTCTTTGTCTCTTTCTCGAGCATTCAGCAACCTCTCCAGATCTGCCAGGGTCAAATATTCAGGCGACTATTTGTCTTTCTAGGGCTCACAAGTATCACTAGTACGGTAGTTGATGTGGTTATGAATAGGGATTGGTGTCACGGGCTTCCGCTATCATTATTTTTGGAAGACTCGGGTTCTCTGCGCTGGTAAGGACGAAACTTCCCTCGCGAAGAATCAAGGATCGCTGACTTTTCGATCAGAGTTTTCAAACTATCTAATATTGCGATTTGAGTTTCCCCCATATTCTTCTGAGCTTCATAAAGTTGTTCTTGATTTGTAGCCAGGATTTCCAGAGTCGGTAGATCTGACTGGGTGGTTTCAATAGGGCGCTTTATGCTGGTAACATGACGCTTAGTGCTTGCATTAGTCATATTAGTATTACCAGGACGCTTGCTACCAATATTAATACCAGTAGTTCCAATATTATGACGTTCAGTAACAACAGGACGTTCATTAACAATGGGACCAACATTAGGACGTTCTCCAACAACAGGACATTTAGTAACGGCGGGGCCAACATTAGGACGTTCTGTAACAATAGGACGCTCAGTGTTGATGTTAGTCCCAACAGTGCTGGCAATAACATCGTTCTTTTTTGAAGTCTCGACTTCCTTTCCCTTGGTAGTGACCATGATTAAGATTTGAAAAGACGAAGGTACCCAAACATACCTCAATCTAAAACTTTTCCACCTATAAGTCCTTTCTCTGAAAGTGATTGTCTATGGACTGAGTCGAGACAATACAACAAATCGGTTCACAATTCGTGTGATTGTCTATGGATACGAGATCGAGACAATACAACGATGAAGTATGTTTACTTGATAAAAAGGTTCGGACTTAACCAAACACAATAGGATTACTTATCAAGTAAATAGGAATTAACGTTTGTGTATTTTACTTCTAATTATAATAAAAACAATTATAATTGCGGAAATTGAAAAGTAAAAGACACAGCAAGATTTTGTTACGAGGAAACCGCAAATGCAGAAAAACCCCGGGACCTTGTTGTAGATGGTGGATTTTCGACAAGGGCTAAAATCGTAAACCCATAATTATATATGCTCCTGATCCAGCAATCAGATGAGTATCGAGGCTCATGTATTTTATCGAAAGTGTGAAAGCTCATGCCACGAGAACCTCTGACTGAGAATACTGTCTCTTAGAGTATATATAGATGTGCAGTCTCTCAGCTGAGGCAACGGCATATCTCATGAATACTGAGCAATTTCAGTGATCACTTTTATATAGAATTGCAATATTAGATGGCTCCTCGACAGCTTGCCTTCTAGTATAAAGCAATAACGTCTTCAGGATGTAACAATGTTTTCCCTGACTATATAGAAAAAAATATGACGCTTCAACAAGATCATATCACTCCATTCCCGAATAATTAATACTCCTAGACAATCGTACTAGTATAGAGCCATCAACTAATTATTCCTAAATTATTAGATTCATTAACTAAATCCCTAGAAAATATTCTACATTATTCATAATATTTCGTTACTTCAATTTGTGGTTCTTCCCAGCAGAATTCAATGGGTTAGTAATAAATATTCAACACACGGGCATCTGAGCACTATCAAATAAGCCCCGACTAAAATGGTGCAAGTATACCCATCAATAATACACCAACGAGCACCTGAATGCACGAACGAGCATTCCAAAATACGAAAGAAAAATGAACCTAAGCAAAATAGGAAGAAAATAATAAATAATAAAATATTAGTCAAGGCGCTAAGGAACTGGGCTCACCGTCCGGCCAGTCACGTCGTGACCAGTCCCACGTCCAAATTCTATATTTTATCATATTTTTATTATTTTCCTTGATCTCATGAAAATCTCTTCATTTGAACAAATATCCTTCGTTTTAAGGAAACTCCTTAGTTTCATGGTGTTTCCTTCGCATCAAAGAAATAATATAAAATCGGGAAAGGAGTCGTGGGACCGTGTCTACTAGCCGGCCGGCTATGCTCTAGTTGTGGCCGGTCCCACACCTCATGATTTCTCATTATTTTATTATTATTTCCCTAATCTCATGAAAAATAATATAAAATTAGGGAAACTCGTGGGACCGGGCCCTAGCCGGCCGGTCATGCCCTAGCCGGCCCCACAAGCCCTTATTTTATTATTATTATTTTTTATGTTTCCTTGATCCCATGGAATTCCTTGATTTCATGATATTTCCTTCAAATTATGAAAATTCCTTCAAATCATGGAAATAATACATAAAATTAGGGAAAACTCACGGGACCGGGCCCTAACCGGTCCCACACCCTTATTTTATTATTATTTGTTTCCCTCATCTCATGAAAACTCCTTCACTTTAAGGAAACTCCTTGATTTCAACAAAACTCCTTAGTTTCAACAAACTCCTTGATTTCATGATATTTCCATAAAATCATGAAAAATAATATAAAAATAAGAAAAGAACCATGGGACCGTGGTCATTGGCCGACCGGCTATGCTTTGGCCTCAGCCGGTCCCACACTTCATGATTCCTTCATTTTATAATTATTTTCCTTCATCTCATGAAGTTTCTTCAGTTTCGGCAAAAATCCCTGATTTCTTCATATTTTCCCAAATGATTGCTCAAACGCACATCAGAAAATATCAAATTCTCAGGACTGAGACAAGAACACTTTGGTGACGCGAGCATACTACCTTGACCGTCCAAGGTTATCTATTTGGCTTACAAGAGGCCGGTCCCATGAATTTTCATTATTTGACCTAATTTGTTCATATTAGGTTCAAACTCTTCCAACAATTTGGAATTTACATAGAATGATCGTCAGTCGATCCCATGACCACCCAGGGCCGATTTCATGACCCCTTGGTCGGTCCCTCATCTCTTTATAATTAATTAGGTTTTATCACCTAAGGCTCAGACGAGCATTATTTTAATAAATGATTAAACCAGCATTTAATCATCCTTTCATCAACAAATCAACAAGTCTTCAAGAGACCTTAGTATTTGTTCACTTGAGCATCTGGGCGCTACACGGTCGACCCATGATCCCATGTAGCCGGTCCCTCCTTCACTCCGTGGTTAATTTTCAATAAACCATCAATTGATCGAATTAGGGTTTTGAGTCCAAGGTTCATAATTCCATATTCAAACGCTAATAATTTTACGATGATCTCATGGTCAACATTTTATCAATTATACTTGGTTCAGTTGCCAGTACTTAAATTAATATTTTATTTGGTCATGCTACCAATAATTCATCAAATGAGCAACATTTGCTCAGATCAACAATATTTGCTCAAACCAAGGAACATTGGTTCAACCATCAATATTCAACAGTTCATAGAATGAGCAATATTTGCTCACGTTAACTATGTTTATTCATACATCATACCTCTGTCTCAACAGACATGTTCAAATTCATGAGTCTCAGAACATTTTCAAATCATGTTCGACTCAACAATACAAGGACTCATCGTCCCACGAAGTCATGAAGTCAACAACTGACTAACTAAATCACGAGACATCAATCGTGTCACAGGGGGGATATTAACTAGGGTTTTGGTCTGGCGGTCTACGGCACGTGTGTTCATACACACGATGAGAATGTGAGCAAGTCGTGCAATCAGTTGAAGGAGTTAACAAAGTAGTGGATGGAAAATCGACCAAGTATCCGCACATTGAGCAACTGGTTTTAACACGATTTCCACTTATCCACTCTTTGATTCCATCAACCGTCACACTTCATGGGATCATGGTGTTTACAATTCGAGCAATATAAATAAGTTCCTGAATCATGATTGAAAAACAAGACAATCTCAGGTCAGACAGACAACAAGAGATTAACAAAATTACTCTCAACAGAGCAAATTCAATCATTCAGAAATTATCTTAGTTTCAGAATACACAACACACCTACAATCTTCGATCACCATTGATCTCACACATTTCTCAGCTTCCCTCCTACAGATCGACCCATCCTCTCTTGTGACCGAATTTACCCTGGAACGGCCATTTTCTTGGTTTAGGCCGGAGTACTACAGATTGATCTCTCGAATTCAAAGCACCCCCTTCTTGCAGTGCATCTGTGTGAGGCTTGACAGTTCGCTCGGTTCAAGGAGTCTCCTCCGCACGGTCGTCTCCTCAATTCCGTAAAAACCATCAATTCGTTTTGCCTCATCTACATATTGGCGACCACAGTGGGAGATCATTCTCTCGGTTGCAATCTCACTTCTCACAAAGATGGTCGGTATTAGGTCTGGTTCAGTTACCAATCTGGATTCAACACCCGGCTCTAATATTGCAAGCTCTAGTGGTACTGCCAACACCACTACTCCTCCGGCGCAACCTGCCACTACCACTCCTCTGGCGCAACCTGCCACTACCACTCCTCCGGCGCAACCTGCTACTACCACCCCTCCGGTGCAACCTGCCACTACTACTACTCCGAGTGCTCCGGTGATCACCTCTGCAAGCGGTGGCACTGGTGCCATCAACAATCCACCCTTTGGTCGGTCTCCAAAAGAAGTCAGAAAAAATCCACTTACCATTAGTGATCTCATGAAGGTGCAAGAGACTCTTGCCAAAAATCAGACTGACATGGCTGCCACTCAGAAAGAACTATTCAACTATCTCAAGACTCTTATAGACAAGATGTCAGAGAAAAATCTGGATAAAGGAAAAGCTAAATAAACGTCTTTAGACGCTGATCCCGAGGTCACTCTGATCCATGTAGTAGACGATGGGGAAATTCCTAAGGCTGCAGATAATTCACCAACAAAAGAACCATCCGGTTTCATCACTCGTGAAGACCTGGAACGTCTTTTGGAAGATCGTGGAAAAGACAAAACACCCTCTGTCCATCGTCACTAACCTCCATACCCTGCTGCTACGCAAAGGATTCCTCTGCCAAAAGGTTACACCTCTCCAACCTTCACACTTTATGATGGAACAGGCAATGCTCGAGAACATGTTTCTCGATTTCTGGAAGCACTGGGTGAACATGAGCACAACCATACTGTCTGTCTGAAGGAATTTTCGAAGTCTCTGAAAGGCATGGTATTTACCTGGTACAACACATCGCACCAGGAAGCATCAAAAGTTTGGAAGAGATGGTCAATGCTTTCTACAGAAAGTATTTCTTCGTTTCAGAGCAAATCACCCTCTCTGATCTCGGAAGGATGTTTCAAAGGAGCAACGAACATCCTAACGATTATGTGAAAAGATTCAGAGTTCAAGCTTTGGACTGCTATGATCCAAATGTCACAGAGCAAAAACTCGTGGACTTGTGAATCAATGGAATGATTCCAGCCTACAGAGCCTTATTGGAAAATCTTAGGTTTCATACTTTCTCAGAACTTCATGAAGCGTCCAAGAGATCAGCAACTACTGCACCTGCTTTATTAGAGAGAGCTAAGACTACAAAAGCTGAAGAACCACGAGAAACTCGAGGAAGCAGACGTTTAATCAACAAACAATACAACCTCCAACCTTCCACAAATGTTTTTGCAGAAGAGAGTAAACGAAAAGCCGAGCCACAGCGCAAACATACTTCCTCAACTCCTTCAAAGGCGCAAACTAAGGATAATACGCAAGTTCCTACTCAACACACAGAAGATGATCCAGAAGCGCCTGATTTCCCCTGCTCCATTGAAGAAGTTATTGAACTTCTAGACACCTGGATTCAAGACGGTGCAATCAAACTGCCATATGTCAAGAAAGAACCAACTGAAGAGGCCATGGAAAATCCTCGTTACTGTCGCTTTGATAGGTTCGTCAACCATCCCACAAGTGATTGTAGAACTTTGAAACGCATATTTAAATAAAAAATCGAATCAGGATAACTCAACTTGGGAACTGTAAGAGTACACAGAGATCCTCTCCCAGTCAGAACCTTTACTCTTTCTGAACCGCCTATCAAGGAAGCAGTTCAATCCTTAATCGAGCATGTTTGCGAATTGCTATACTTATCAAAGGCTCAAAGGGGAGACATGTTTGCTTCATTGAATCACATCATGTCGGGGAAGCGTTTGTTGATTCAATAGATATTTCCTGAGCCGCCTTCAACAACAGACGAAGAAATCTACGACTGGGGACTTCTCACCACAGTCCATCTTAAAGGAAACGAGTTCAAACGAGCTTTAATTGACGTTGGCACTGCTATCAATGTTATCCCTCTGAAAACTCTCAGAGTTGCTGGTATAACACGGCAAGAAGCCATTCATGCTCCAGTAACAATCACAGATCATGAAGGAACACCCAGAGATGCTTATGGTCACATTACTCTCAAGGTGAACATAAACTCAGCCTGGACAGAGACAAAGTTTTACATAGTCCGAGAAGATCCAGGATATGACATGATTCTTGGATGTACATGGATTCATGTTGGAAAGGTATACCCAACACCTTCAATTGAACATTTCTCTGTTGAAGAAGCCTTTGATTCGGAAGAAGAAAAAGAAGATATCTCACCATTCGAGTATCTGAAGTAGGTCAAAGCCCTGACAGAGCTAACACAAAGCCCGAGGAAAATGCAAACACTTTCATCAAAAGATTTTGTACTCAGGCAAGTCTTATTCCTCCTCATATGTCCATATCATCAATTTTCAAATATGCTTATTTGGTCCGAGGGCTTCACTCCACCAACAACTTAGCCATCGCAAAATGCTATGAGTGGATAATCTCGCCTCATCAATACTTTACCAAGTGGCTGGACGCAGAACCTCTCCGAATCGAGCACCTCACTAATACAGTCATTACTGAAATAATGGCTGATTTCAATAAACAGTACCCCAAATATTCTCCTTTGAAAGAATGTCCACATGTGCCGCAAGGTTGGAAGACTTCAACAACATGGAATTCCACTGCACGAAGAATTCCAAATCAGCAGAAAATATTCAGGGCACGGACGGTCAAGCCTAACAAATTCCAGGAAGGAGATTTAGTTTTCAAAGCAACTAAGCGTAACTTTCATTCTGCAAAGAACTCCAACTGGGAAGGACCTTTTATGATTTCTAAGTCTGTTGCTGGCGGATACTACAAGTTGATCAACATGGACAATAAGGAGACCGTGTCCGTGATACATGAGAACTGGCTCAAGGCCTTTGATGTTTAAGGCTTTGGATATTCGAGGCATAGGATGCTCAAGGCACGAGCACCTCAAACATTTGGCGTTTAGAATTTTCTTTCGTTGTATTTCAATTCCTCCAAAATGTTTGCAATACTTGCATTCAGCAATTTACCGAAATTCAGTTTACTTAAAGAAAATATCTATCAAGCCCAAAGAAAATCCTCAATCATCTACTTATCCAAAACCAATCAAAACCAAATATAAAACCTCACATCTCTCAGAAGTTCAAGAGATTATGAAAAGAAATCAAAGAAAATCAGCAAAGAAATAATTTTGCTCCTCTGCATCTTTCAAGACTTGTAAGGCCGCCTTCTCCATGTTCAACTCTTCAGTCAGCCTAGCGATCTTGTCTTCCTTCTCCATCATAGCTTCATTGGGAAAGGGTATGTTATTTTCACATGAGTCCTTAATAGCATTTATCTTCTTACGAAGCCACTTCACGTTGAAGCCAAGTCTCTCAGAGTTCTCCAAGTTGAACTCCCAATCAAAGAGTTTAACATCTGGAGTCACAGTATTTCTGGACCTAGTGCATATATCACTTACAACACGCAAGATAACACTTACTTGTATTGTTAAATAATAAGCATGCTTTGGGTCTCTAGTAACGATGATGTGACCAAATTTCTTCCATATCTTCTCATACAATTTGGCATATCCAATGGGAACACTGAATCCACCTACCAGTTCGTGATATGGGAGTGATGCATCAAAGGGAGGATCAAAAGCAACTCCTGCACTTGGATATTCATGCACTACTATATGATTTTCAATTACTGGAGCAACTTCTACAACAGCAGTTTCCTCAGTCTCGTCTACTCGTGGCTCAGTTTCTTCCACCTCTGAAGCAACGACAGTTGAATTATCGGTCTCCTTAATTGCTTCAACAACAAAACTCTCATGGCCTTGAAGTGCATAGATGGTTGTCTCTTTATCAATATCCTCAGGGTTGTTCAAGTTATCATTATTGGCTCCATCATTCTCAACTTCGGCATTTGTCACCTAATACGAAGATTACATGATATCAGAGCCATCCAAGCATCAAAAGCAAAAGCAATTGCAAATTTAGTATATAAATGATTTAACATCATCAGAGTTCATCATTATACATTAACAACATCAGAAAATAACGTTAAAGTCATAGAAACACGTTTTACAACAAGCCCGTCTGAGAGGATTTTATACTGCTCTGTATAAGACGACAAACTGGGAGCAATTGGTAAGGAATCTAAGTCTGAGTTATATACCATTATCTTCGTATGGATGTCATATACAACATGTCAAAATTTCATAGCAATCGGGTGAACGAGCAAAACGATGTGGTCAAAACATCGGACTACATGACAGCTGAAAATTTCCTGAAAGTCTCCTAGATGTTTACTATTTCGTCTATTTCGACCCCTAAACGCGATCAAAACTTAAAAATCTCCTTTGAAAAAGCTTGGAAATTCCATTTGCTTAAGAATACATATATGGATCGCGAAAATCTGACATCGTATGAAGATTCTACAGCGTTTTTTTTTAAAGGGCTGAATTCTGAATTTCTGGTGACGTATTTCGACAAAACTTTTCGTATATTCACATGAATTCTCATTCATTCATTCATAAACCAAGAAATTTATGCTTATTCGATAAAATGCAAGAGAAGTACTTACTTGGGTGGTCTCTGAAGCGTTCAAAGAACCAGAATTTCTAGCATCGACATCGACAACACCATTACTTTCATTCGGTTTTGAGCTCTGGGAGTTTTCTTTATCGCCATTCTCCGAGCGAGCATCACCAGTACTCTCCACTTCCATGGAGACACCCTCCTGGATATATTCTCAACAATTAGCATTTTATCTACAAAGCATCATAATTTGTTATATGAAGAAATACTTACAGTCTCTTCTCCATCACTCAAATCAGGAGTTGTTTGCCCAGCAGCAGAGAACTGAAGACCGTCAATACTCGATGGAGTAAAATTCTGTAACAAATTAACAAACATTGGTTTTACGATCCTAATTACACGGATGAGAAGAAGTCATGGTGAAAAAGATATCGAACTCACCAAACAAATCACAGGGGACTTTATGGTGTTAGGTAACATCTTATAATTCTTACTCCCGCCTTCTCCACCATGAATAGTCGCTTCAGTTTCTGAGAAGTCTATATCGATTCGAGGTCTTACGTTATGACCGTCCTGTGGAAAAGTTTGATGCAATAATCAAAATGCAATTATCATAATCTTATGAAGATTTCGTAAAGAATACTTACTTGTGAACATCCTGGAGATGTTTTCCGTTTATCACCACCAGGGAAATACTTCAATCTTGGTCGAGTAGTAATCATCTCAGCAGAAGGAGGATCCTTCACTAAAGGTTGATCAACTCTCACGAAATCAAGTAAACGCTTGAGTTGTTGATCCCAAAAGTTTATGTAACCCGGAGTTACATGTGTGACTCTCTCAGAGCTAGGGAACCAGAATTCACTTCCTTCCACATGTGTGTGATCCAGACGGGTCATGAGCTGTTCAACTGAGGGTTTCGTTCTTCGAAAAGTCGGAACACACTGATCCATACCCATTTTCCGAGCCGCCCTATCAATATTGTATTCTTCTACCAAGAATTCGCCATGTATTATGGATATCAGATGACCGGGAGTACAACTTAACATAAATGACCTCTCGTCGTCATTCAAATCAGTACCAGATTTCAAAGTCATACTCTCTTCAGTATTAAAAGTTGTCAACTGAGAGATGTAAGGGGGAACTGACACCCATGGGCGGAATTTGAATTCAAATTCACGGTCTAAGACATCAACGAAGTGAGTCTTGAGTCGCGGTTGCTTTTTGGACCAGCGCATGATCCTAGCATTGGCCATCTCAGAGAAAACATGGCGAGCATCATCGTTCGATCCTTGTAAAATGGTACGTGGAATGGGTGCATAATTCTTGAAATGCTCCCACATCAAACCTTGAAGAAACATTGTATTGGCATAACATTCAATCTTCAGAAAACCATTCGAGATGCTGGAGTCTATAATCAAGGAGTCCAAATTAGAGTACAAAGAACCCAGGAACAAATTACCTATTGGGAGTTGCTCACCCTGAGCCATCTTAATTGCAAAGGGAATCACGAATGTCTTCAACAAATTTCCAGCGTCTTCAAATACGTCTCTGGACAGCCATAAACACAAGAAAGCAGCAATAGATAACGTACAATCAACAGGCCACTCCAGAGGAGTATCTCTTGGCCATCAGTGTATTAACCAATGAGCATAACAACCTTTACTGCCGGATGCCTTATTGATCTCCTCCATTGTGGTTGTCAAGATGTTAGAGATTGTAATTTCCTCTGATGAAGAAAGACCTTCGGGAAGGTTACCCGTGATTGGAAGATGCAACAAAGCAACTACATCTTCTAAAGTAATGGTAAACTCGCCCCATCTGCATATGAAAGAGTGAGTTGGAATACACCAGCGAGCAAGTAGAGCTACCATACCTCGCGCATCATGAAAAATGAACAAATCTCCAGAAGCTTGAATAGCCCGTATTACTTGTGCGTCATGCAACTTGGCTCGAACACGAGGAAAACCTAGCATGTACCTCGCCCATCCAGAAAACTTCTCTAAGGGTCGTCGAGAAAGCTTGAATTCAATGATTGATGCAGAAAAATATCCTCGTTCAAGACAAAACCGAATAGCTGCCTGAGGAGTCACCAATTTTTTCTGAGTAACCTCTCTAGGATTTATCAGAAGACGAAATGCTGGAGTTTTGAGACGCTTTTCAGGCCCTTGATCCATAAAGAATGCATCCTCTATGTTTGGAACGTTCTTAATCCCAGGTGTTTCATCTTCGCCAATGGAAGTCTCATCCATGCATGAATCATCCCTAGAGGCATCATTATCTATGTATGAATCTTCTCTGGAGGCATCATTATTCACACACGTATCATTTCCGGAGACATCATTGGCTTGGGAATCAGACATCCTTGTAAAGTAGCTATAACATGCACACAGTGCTCCGCTCTAGTATATCATTCATATAAGATGCAAACATCAATGGAATGAAGTAATTGGAAAAATGCTCGCGCAAGCATCTACAAAATGGTAATTCTCAACTCTTACCTTTTTACGATTCCACTAACAGTAGTGATTGTAATGCGAGAGTTAACACTTCAAAACTTGCTCGTTTCTTCGAACCTACAAAAGACGAGCAAAAAACTCAGATTTTCATAAAATCATGAATAATTATACTGCGTGAACATTCACCATGGAATTATGAAAACTAAAACATTATTTCATCATAAATAATTGTTTACTTCTAACGACTGCACAAAATTCAAGTTTTGATTTCAATATATATTTATTTATATATATAAACAAAAAATGTGACTTACGTAAATAAAAATTTTTGACGTGAGCAAGGCTCACCAAATAAAATTCGTGGGTATCCCACGGTTTCATCAAAAAAAAATCCATGAACAGGTCATGGTTTTATATAAAAAAAAAAAACTTTTTCCTTCGTACTATCATACGTCTTCAAAACGAGGGTTTATTTCGATTTTGTGAAAGCTCACTTCTTTTAAGATAAAGTTTTGTTTTCATGAAAGTTCATAAACAAAATTTTGTCACTGGACACAAGTCTATGCATAAAAAAAATCTCTCCTAAGTCAGGGATTATTACTAGTTTCTTAAACTAACGATCGAACGAACATACGTTTTCTAAAAACAAGGGTTTTCAACAAAACTCGCACTCATATATGCACATGTATATAATTTCAACATGATCAAAGCATGAACAACTCATGGGATCAGCAAAAAAAAAAGGTCTTACCTGGTCGGCGGCCGGAAGTTGACCGGACGGCGATCGACGGCGAATGTCGGCGGAAAAGCTCCGGCGAATTTTTTTTCTTTTCTCTGACGTGAAGATGAGGAGGATATGAAGGTGGTGGTCGGTCGTAGGAAGGTGAAATAAAAAAATAAAAAAAAAGAGGATTAATTCCTCTTATATCAAATTTTATTTCCAAAACCTAATCTCACAAGGATTTCCTTATTGGGCCCGGCCCGTGAATCCTAAAACGACCAAGGTCCCGTCACCAAAATCAGTGGTTCAACACCAATTCATGCTTAATAAGCGACACTCTATCATGCCACTGGAATCTTCGTTCAAGCTGTGGTTTGCTCATACTATCAAAAATCCGGTAAGGTCTTATCTCACGACTAAGTTCAATTGCTTATATCGTTTGTAACCGGAAAATCACCATTCAGTGCTGACTGAGGAACATGATTGTCCCTCACTAAGCAGGGGACTTAATGTAGATGGTGTATTTTCGACAAGGGCTAAAATCGTAAACCCATAATTATATATGCTCCTGATCCAGCAATCAGATGAGTATCGAGGCTCATGTCTTTTATCGAAAGCGTGAAAGCTCATGCCACGAGAACCTCTGACTGAGAATATTGTCTCTCAGAGTATATGTAGATGTGTAGTCTCTCAGCTGAGGCAAAGACATATCTCATGAATACTGAGCAATTTCAGTGATCACTTTTATATAGAATTGCAACATTAGACGGCTCCTAGAAAGCTTGCCTGCTAGTATAGAGCAATAACGTCTTCAGGATGTAACAATGTTTTCCCTGACTATATAGAAAAAATATGAAGCTTCAACAAGCTCATATCACTCAATCCCCGAATAATTAATACTCCTAGACAATCGTACTAGTATAGAGCCATCAACTAATTATTCCTAAATTATTAGATTCATTAACTGAATCCCTGGAAAATATTCTACATTATTCATAATATTTCGTTACTTCAATTCGTGGTTCTTCCCAGCAGAATTCCATGGGTTAGTAATAAATATTCAACACACGGGCATCTGAGCACTATCGAATAAGCCCCGACTAAAATGGTGCAAGTATACCCATCAATAATACACCAACGAGCACCTGAATGCACGAACGAGCATTCCAAAATACGAAAGAACGATAAACCTATGCAAAATGGGAAGAAAATAATAAATAATAAAATATTAGTCAAAGCGCTAAGGGACTGGGCTCACCGGCCGGCCAGTCACGCCGTGACCAGTCCCACGTCAAAATTCTATATTTTATCATATTTTTATTAGTTTCCTTGATCTCATGAAAATCTCTTCATTTGAACAAATATCCTTTGTTTTAAAGAAACTCCTCAGTTTCATGGTGTTTCCTTCGCATCAAAGAAATAATATAAAATCGGGAAAGGAGTCATGGGACCGTGTCTACTAGCCGTCCGGCTATGCTCTAGTTGTGGCCGGTCCCACACCTCATGATTCCTCATTATTTTATTATTATTTCCCTAATCTCATGAAAACTCCTTGATTTCATGATATTTCCTTTAAATCATGAAAAATAATATAAAATTAGGGAAACTCGAGGGACCGGGCCCTAGCCGGCCCCACACATCCTTATTTTATTATTATTATTATTTATGTTTCCTTGATCCCATGGAATTCCTTGATTTCATGATATTTCCTTCAAATTATGAAAATTCCTTCAAATCATGGAAATAATACATAAAATTAGGGAAAACTCACGGGACCGGGCCCTAGCCGGACGACCATGCCCAAGTCGGTCCCACACCCTTATTTTATTATTATTTATTTCCCTCATATCATGGAAACTCCTTCACTTCAAGGAAACTCCTTGATTTTAACAAAACTCCTTAGTTTCAACAAACTCCTTGACTTCATGATATTTCCATAAAATCATGAAAAATAATATAAAAATAGGAAAAGAACCATGGGACCGTGGTCATTGGCCAGCTGGCTATGCTTTGGCCTCAGCTGGTCCCACACTTCATGATTCCTTCATTTTATAATTATTTTCCTTCATCTCATGAAGTTTCCTCAGTTTCGGCAAAAATCCCTGATTTCTTCATATTTTCCCAAATGATTGCTCAAACGCACATCAGAAAATATCAAAATTCTCAGGACTGAGACACGAACAATTTGGTGACGCGAGCATACTACCTTGACCGACCAAGGTTAGCTCTTTGGCTTACAAGAGGCCGGTCCCATGAATTTTCATTATTTGACCTAATTTGTTCATATTAGGTTCAAACTCTTCCAACAATTTGGAATTTCCATAGAATGATCGTCAGTCGATCCCATGACCACCCAGGGTCGGTTTCATGACCCCTTGGTCGGTCCCTCATCTCTTCATAATTAATTAGGTTTTATCACCTAAGGCTCAGACGAGCATTATTTTAATAAATGATTAAACCAGCATTTAATCATCCTTTCATCAACAAATCAACAAGTCATCAAGAGATCTTGGTATTTGCTCACTTGAGCATCTGGGCGCTACACGGTCAACCCGTGATCCCATGTAGCCGGTCCCTCCTTCACTCCGTGGTTAATTTTCAATAAACCATCAATTGATCGAATTAGGGTTTTGAGTCCAAGGTTCATAATTCCATATTCAAACGCTAATAATTTTACGATGATCTCATGGTCAACATTTTATCAATTATACTTGGTTCAATTTCCAGTGCTTAAATTAATATTTTATTTGGTCATGCTACCAATAATTTATCAAATGAGCAACATTTGCTCAGATGAGCAATATTTTCTCAAACTAAGGAACATTGGTTCAACCGTCAATATTCAACAGTTCATCTAATGAGCAATATTTGCTCACGTTGACTATGTTTATTCATACATCATACCTCTGTCTCAACAGACATGTTCAAATTCATGAGTCTCAGAATATTTTTAAATCATGCTCGACTCAACAATACAAGGACTCATCGTCCCATGAAGTCAAGAAGTCAGCAACTGACTAACTAAATCACGAGACATCAATCGTGTCACAGGGGGGATATTAACTAGGATTTTGGTTTGGCGGTCTACGGCACGTGTGTTCATACACACGATGAGAATGAGAGCAAGTCGTGCAATCAGTTGAAGGAGTTAACAAAGTAGTGGATGGAAAATCGACCAAGTCTCCACACGTTGAGCAACTGGTTTTAACACGATTTCCACTTTTCCACTCTTTGATTCCATTAACTGTCACACTTCATGGGATCATGGTGTTTACAATTCTAGCAATATAAATAAGTTCCTGAATCATGATTAAAAAACAAGACAATCTCAGGTCAGACAGAAAACAAGAGATTAACAAAATTACTCTCAACAGAGCAAATTCAATCATTCAGAACTTATCTTATTTTCAGAATACACAACACACCTACAATCTTCGATCACCATTGATCTCACACATTTCTCAGCTTCCCTCCTACAGATCGACCCATCCTCTCTTGTGACCGAATTTACCCTGGAACGGCCATTGTCTTGGTTTAGGCCGGAGTACTACAGATTGATCTCTCGAATTCAAAGCACTCCCTTCTTGCAGTGCATCTGTGTGAGGCTTGATCACAGTTCGTTCGGTTCAAGGAGTCTCCTCCGCACGGTCGTCTCCTTAATTCCGTAAAAACCAGCAATTCGTTTTGCCCCATCTATACTTGTCCAGAATTGAATACTCTCAGGATTAAGCCGCTATACAAAATCAAACTAACTTCGTATAGTTGAGACCAAGCAACTAAACCTATAGTTCACCTAGTTCCATATGTATTCCCACGCCTCCAACTTATGAATAAGTCACGTACTTGGAACAATTCCTTTGGTTCGTATTCCAAATAGTAAAGGAAGAACAAATCTGTTTGGTAGCAACTCTTTTCAACCAACTGATGTGAGTTCGACAAAGGATCTTCTGTTTATCTCAAAAAACTCCTTTGTTAGGTTCTTAGATCTATCTTATTATCAACTACTGAAGTAATTTTTAAGATTTTTCAATCAATACTATTAATCACAAAGAATTGTATTGATGTCGATCTATACAACTAATCAATCTAATCTACCACAAGGATAAACCGATTATAGTTGGATCCTCTATACCAAAACAAGTATTGTGCACACCAAAGATTATGAACCCCAAATCAGAAATCTTCAATATTTTTTATTTTTCTTCAAATCTTCTTAGATCTTCAATAAACACCTGCACACAATCAACTTGAATCTTTCGTGATCAATCACGCACAGAACGGAGTTTGTTAACAATGGATTATCACAAGACGTCTTTAGATCTACAAACAGTCTAAAGATCCCTGTCGAAACTGCGATATAGTTTGAGTGAATATTATATCAGAAGAGAAGATTCTCAAGCATAAACAAACTAGGTGCAATCAAAGTTCAACCACCATTAGTCACTCAAATCAATCGAAAACAAAAGTAAACCACAATTATCTAGTTTCCCACCAATGGTACTAATAGAGCTTCTCAATCCCAAAGAAGTCTTTAAACTGAGCGGCCGTAAGAGATTTCGCCTAATTAGGTTACTCTCCTATCCGAATAGGCAGCTTCACCAGTAGCAACACAAACGAGATAGTTTTGTTGTACGAGGATTAGTTTACTTGAAATGCAAACTTTCATATTTATAGACCAAGGAAGTTTGGACACCAAGGAATTTCCAAAACCGAAAATAATATCAAGATATGCAATATATTTCAGATTCGGTTTCCATAATTCCTGGAAACGCTTTGTCCAAATAATGATCGAAAATCTCTTGGAAAATCTCCAACTAGTAAATGCACATTACTAATTTTCATTTTCCTAAAATAAAATTTAAAACCTTAAATAAAAGATTCTCAATTTATTTTATTTGATTCGGGATTTTCTTCCTTTAGCTATTAAGGAATAACTTTGAACAATTAAAGATTAGCGTTACTGCACATGTTCAAAGTATGTCAACATCTTTTTACGTTTCCACATTAACCAAATATATTTTCGGTATCTCTAATATTTCTAGAATAATAGAAAATTCGAAAAGATATATTTGGATAAATTGTTGTGTTAAAAACACAAAACGTGCTCAGATTGGGTTGAGATTTCTTATGGCCGATTGCACATGTTCATAGGATCGGTTCCCCCTTGTTGCACATGTCCATAGGATCGGTTCCCACATATATATATATGGTATCTAACTTGTACTTGCTGCACATGTCCATAGGATCGGTTCCCCTTTGCCTAAAAACGTGTTGCGCATGTCCATAGGATCGGTTCCCCTTTCTTATACAAACTTGTTGTACCTCATACACCCTTTGTGATAGGTTGCACCTCTTACTAGGATCGGTTCCCCTTTACCCAGAGTCGGTCATACCAATAACACAAAATCGATCATACCGTCTCAGGTGATTACTGAGGATCGGTTTCACTAATAAAATTCATACCAATACAAAAGTCAGGCCTTTGTGAATAGTTTTACCAAGAACATAAACAAGTCATGAGCGGTTATACTAATCACACATATTGGTAGTTCAAAATATATACAATGAATAACAATACCAATAATGCCTGGCGATTTCTCTTTCGATTCACAAAACAAGTTCATGAATTTACTTCCTTAAAACAAATGTAAAACATTGTTTCCCAGGATGAAATCTTCACCTTATACCCATACATAATCACAATAGCATTCAAATGATTTTGTTGATGTCTTGACTACAAAGTTTAATGGTTAAGCAATAAACCTCGTATTGTATTCCTTAATACTATGTCTAACTAGAGTATAATCATTCATGCTTCGTAGTTTTGTTTTCAATATGCACGACTTGAAAGATACGTTAGGGAATGAAACAGTTCAAGTCAAATATTACTAACCTCAGTTGGAAGGATGATGTTTTCGTTGTAGCTCCTTACTTCTGCACTTCTTCAAGTCTTCGCAATACTTTTAATGTCTCATATCCTAATACTTTCAAGCTAACTTATACGAAGTTGACTCTAGTACATAATCAAGCGACTCTTAAAATGAGTTTTGGCTCACTAAAATATGACAACCAAACTTGACATACCAACGCTTGGTGGGTTCAACCGAGCTATGCTCTAACAATCTCCCGCTTTGTCAATTTTAGTGACAAAACTCTTACATCATATGTATAAACAAATTACAAGAATTCATTACACATACGCTTGATTCCCGAATTCAACAACACAATAACATGTATACATTCAATCCACAAATGCCGTTGTTGACATTATAATAACAAAGCTAATACTCCCCCTAAAGGTAAGATAGGTAGATTTTCAATCCGCACGTCTTTGTTATTTCCTTTGTAGTCTATATAACTACAAGTATCAATGATATGTTACTCCCCCTTAGTCTATGCTTTTACTCTTTCTTTAGATAAACGTTTAAGCACCAATGTCCTTTCCCTTAGTGATACCAATAAATATAAATCAATACCAGTATCACTTGTTTACTCCATATATTTCTCCCCCTTTTTGTCACAAAATGACAAAGAAACGAAAAAATAAAGGACAAACCGAAAGGATCTTACAAATCTCAAAATAGACTTGCAACCTATAGAGTTAAGCACGAGGGTTCCACACACCATTTTTGATAACCAATATCAAAACCGAAACTACAAAGTAATTTTGTTTTGATATGTTACCAAGGAAATAATTGCCTGAAGCAATTTTCCCTAATAGTTTAGCAAACCAAAAATCAACTAAGCACCTTAGTTCCTTTGCTAAACCGATTGTACAAATACAATCGCTTGTTCGATAAGACCAAAATAAAGATAACTTTATTTTTCTCATCAGGCTCTAATTAGGGATAATTGGAATTTGGTACTCAGGTTTAGACCAACACTAGCCTTTGGTCTAACATTTGTCCAAAGTTAGGCTTTGGTACCTGGACTGGACGTTGACCCGGGTTGACCAGGTTAAATATTGACTTATATTGTAACCTTCTTCCTCCACTTCCATACCCATTTCCGTGACCACCATCACAGCTCCTTTGATGCGATCAACACATAAGCACCTCCAATTAAAAACCCAAAAATATGATACCCCAATGGAAAAAACAATCAAACCCAACAGAAGTGATGTCTTCTAAATCAAACCCATGTTCTTACTCATTTTCTTCACCGATCCCAACCACCCTTTGATTCATCCTTTTCTAAATCACCTAACATCAACCACCGGTACTATCTTCCTCCAACCAAATTTCATCTCTGTTCTCCAGTTCCGTGATGATTTTTGAAAGTTAAAACAAAATCCCTAATCTTCCCCATTTTTGCCCTAATTTAGAAAAACCCTAAATTGCTATCATCTTCTTCCTATCAACTGATGTAAGTCATAATACAAAATTTTGGAAAACTCAGATACGATTTAATCAATCGCAATACCCAATTACAAATCATTCAGTTACAAATCTATATTTCAATCTTAAATTTAACTCAAATTCAAACAATAGATTAAATCCACAAATTTCTTACCCTAAAAATGTGATTGATGCTCAAACAGAAAACCCCAAATCCCCAATCAAATTCGTACCAAATTCAAAATCCCAGAAACAACCAACACGAAATTAAGAAATTAAGATCAAATAGGCAGAGAGAATATTACAAATCAACAAACACCCACTTATGTATCACCTCTCGAAATCATTTTCTACAAAAAAAAAATCAACATATTCTTGTTCTTCAGCGACTGTTCAATTTTACTTGCCAACAGTTGCATATTTTCTGTGTTCTTCATTCGTAGTAAGGTTTTAAATTTATGATAGGAAGAAGGCATAAATAGGGTATTGAATACTTGATCTAGACCGTAGGCTTAATTATTTTAGAAAAGCCGTTGGATTTTAGATTCACATTAGGGGTGCGATTGTAAACTCATTTTTTTTATTTATTAAATTTATTAAAATGTGGTCATAAATAGTCAACGTCTGGTCCAGGTACCAAGCCCTAACGTTAGACAAATGTTAGACCAAAGCATAGTGTTGGTCTAAACCCGAGTACCAAACTCCAATTATCCCTTCTAATTATCCATATAACTTAGACCTTTAACTTTTAAACAAGACAAGTACTAGGTTAGTTAACTAGCATTCTTGTTAAGGCATTCGATTAGACTTGAATAACCGAAACCTCCACTTTGATAAGTCTAACTAAGATCAGAATTAACTTAGTTTCTCTTATCCGGAATCGAATTGGACTAAACAATTCATCCCGTAAACCTTTTCTTTCGTTAAGCCATAAACAATTCATACAAACCAAATAAATCAACTTGCATAATTATTCACCTCAACCGGAAGCAATTGAAACAACATAGACGTTAAAGCACCGCAATTGGACCGAAATTTTGTAAGTCTAAACGATTGATACCAAACACTAAAGCAAGATAACAATAGTTTTTCTTAACCGGAACCAATTGAATCACACACACATCCATACACAAATAATAGAATAAAACATCAATTGTAACGAAATTTTGTTAAGCAAAGGCAATAAATATATGAAATAAAATAAGGATTTTCTTAAACAGGAAAATGATTAACTAACAAACTCGTTACCTCAAATTTCGCATCCTCTTCTCCAATATGTTTGCATCTTCTTCCAGGGGGAATTGATATCGAAATATCATTATGTTGTCATCCTTATGCAATACAAAAGAATAACAACAACCAACCTTTACCAGAGAAAGGTTGAAAACCGGTTTTTAACTATTGCAAGTAAAAGTTGAAAACCCTCGAAACACATATGCTTTTATGCTAAACCAAAACCGATTCAACATATTGTGACTTTTTCACATATTGTTTCTATCAGATTCCCTCATGATTCTTTGATAAACCCTATCAACATGGGCTAGAACTTAATCCTAATAAATCAAAAAGTCGCCCAAACCATAAGGGTTCACAACATTATGAGATCGAATATAAAGGTAATAAAACCGAAATCAAACATCCCATAAACATACATAACAATAATAAAGCATTCAAGCACAGGCTATGTAAATCAAAAACTATCACAAGAAAAATTATAATCAAATAATTTTATTCATAATAATAAGATAGTTTTATTCATAATAGACCTAATACAATCATTGAAAGGAATCAAAAATTGATGTCTATTATTCTCTTGTTGGAACTTTAATTTGACTTTTTAGAGCATCCTTCAAAGTTGAAGCCGCATCGAAGATTTCACCGGATTCCAATCATCTTCTATAATTACTAGTCTTGATTCAAGACTAACAACATTGTCATTGACTTCCTTAACTTTCTTTCGCAAAACCTTTTCCATGTTCCTTACTTCACATAAGATTAGATCTAATTTTAGTGAAAGATTCTTGAGAAGATTATCATTGAGAGAAGAGATCTCTTCATTAGGAACATCCTATTGAAGTTCTGGAGATGAATCAGAATCGCCATCAGAAGACTCGAGACGAAGTTTCTTGTTGGGAAACAATATGGTCCAGACTTTTTCGGTTTTGTGAGAGTTGCAACTAGAGGTAGACATACTGTCAGATCTCTATGAAAATGAAGTAAGAGTTCTTCCCTCTTATAAGTTCTAAAACTTTTTCTCAAAAATCTTTGAGAATATTATTTCAATTAAATTCTTAAACGAAAAATTAATTTTTAGAAATATTTTTATCCAAAATATTTACATTTATATCCTTACTTGTATACTTTTAAGGGTAACAAGTAAGGATCCATGATAACTAGTTAGGTAGTCACCTTTTGGTTGTTGAATTTCTTCCCTTGAAGATTTCAACATTCTTATATGGTTGAGGAGACATCACGTTTGAACTTTTAGGTTCAACTTCTAATCTTGATGTAAGATCATGATGTTCGAAGAACTTATTCTCCCTTTTTGAAGAGATCTTTGATCTACACTTAGATCTTGATTTTCCGGTTTTACACAGTCTCTCTCTCTGTTTAGTATCAGGACATTGCCTTTGAAAATGCCCTTTTTGCTTGCACAAGAAGCACACACCAGAATTGTTGCATTTTCTGGATCTAGATTCCACGGGTTTATTTAGTCTTACCTCCTTGTCTCTTGATACATTCATACCATGTGATGATTTATCAATGCAATTGAGTCTATCTCTCAAATTCTGATTTTCTGCTTTTAACTTCCTTATCTCATCTTGACAAGACTTAATATTGAGAATGAGTTTAGATACTTGTACCTTTTCGGAGTATTGAGTAACCTTGATTTTCTTCAGTCGCTTGTTAAATTTTTCTTTATCATTCAGAAGACTCAGTTTGAGTTGATCAAGCGATGATTTTATTTCAATGATGTCAGATACAAGAGGGTGAGTTCTTTTATATTTACATGGAAATATTTCTTTGAAAATCGAAGGAGTAAACTCTTCTTGAGTATCTAGAGTTGGAAGAACTTCAGATTCATAGAATTCTGCAATAGTTACAACATGATCTATCTCATCAACTTGATCATTCTCATTATGACAATAATCAAGTGTGGCAGTGTAAGCATATTGTTTCCACTGTGTGTCCTTAGTTATACATTCTGGACAGATATGACCGAACCCTCTACAGTTGTAGCATTCAGGAATAATATCATCATCATCCCAGGTGTCTTCACGTTTATGTGAAGGAACAATTTTTCCTTTTGACACGGGTGATTCTCTTTTTCGATGTCTCAATAATTTCTTGAATCGTTGAGTAATAAGAGACAAATGATGATTTAGTTCAGCTTTATCTTCAGCAGTTTGATCTTCCTGATCTTCGGAATCTTCAGAATATTGAGTCGGAACCCTTTTTATGGCTTTGTAGGCTAGATTGTCTTTTTGTTTAGACAAATTCTGTTGATCAAATATCTTCAGTTTTCCAACTAGGGAACTTTTAGATAGAGATGAAAGATCATTAGCTTTTAATGATTGCATGCTTTTTAGAATCGTATCTAGATGGCAACGATCTGAGAATTTTGCATACTATATCCTTTTCAGAAATAGTCTTTTCAAGAGAGAAAGAGGCATTGATTATCTCATAGAGTTTAATATGAAACTCTTCAAACGTATCGTTGTCATCCATTCGAAGATTTTCCCAATCGGACATAAGAGTTTGAAGTATAGCTTCTTTCTCTGATGTGTTTCCTTTGAATACGATCTGAAGATTATCCCAAGCTTATTCTGAAGTTTGACAAGTTGATACATGATGTTGTAAGTCACGATAACAGCATGTATAATGGCATTCAAACCATCTGAATTTTGCTTAGCAAAAGCCTTTTCTTCGTTTGAAAACTCCACTAAGCGTTTAAACTCAGTTTCTGAATTTTCTACCTTTGGGTAATTATAACCATCGACGACTAATAGCCATGTATTAAAGTCTCGTGATTGAAGAAAAGATCTCATAACAGATTTCCACCATAGTTAGTTTGTTCCGTCAAATCTTGGCGGTACGTTAATTAAAGTTGATTCATGAGAACTCGAGTTCATTCTTATAGGTTGGATCGCACCAAACACAGATTGTTAGATCTTATCGTGTTTGCCTGCTCTGATACCAATTGAAAAGACGAGGGTAACCAAATATACCTCAATTTAAAACTTTTCCACCTATAAGTCCTTTCTCCGAAAGTGATTGTCTATGGACTGAGTCGAGACAATACAACAAATCGGTTCACACTTCGTGTGATTGTCTATGGATACGAGATCGAGACAATACAACGACGAAGTATGTTTACTTGATAAAAAGGTTCGGACTTAACCAAACACAATAGGATTACTTATCAAGTAAATAGGAATTAACGTTTGTGTATTTTACTTCTAATTATAATAAAAACAATTATAATTGCGGATAAAGAAAAGTAAAAGACACAGCAAGATTTTGTTAACGAGGAAACCGCAAATGCAGAAAAACCTCGGGATTTTGTCCAGAATTGAATACTCTCAGGATTAAGCCGCTATACAAAATCAAACCAACTTCGTAGAGTTGAGACCAAGCAACTAAACCTATGGTTCACCTAGTTCCGTCTTTATTCCCACGCCTCCAACTTATGAATAAGTCACGTACTTGGAACAATTCCTTTGGTTCGTATTCCAAACAGTAAAGGAAGAACAAATCTGTTTGGTAGCAACTCTTTTCAACCAAGTGATATGAATTCGACAAAGGCTAGTCTGTCTATCTCAACAAACTCCTTCGTCGGGTTCTTAGATCTATCTTATTATCAACTACCGAAGTAATTGTTAAGATTTTTCAATCAATACTTTTAATCACAAAGAATTGTATTGATGCTGATCTACACAACTAATCAATCTAATCTACCACAAGGATAAACCGATTATAGTTGGATCCTCTATACCGAAAAAAGTATTTTGCACACCAAAGATTATGAACCCCAAATCAGAAATCTTTAATATCTTCTTTGTCTTCAAATCTTCTTAGATCTTCAATAAACACATGCACACAATCAACTTGAATCTCTTGTGATCAATCACGCATTTAACGGAGTCAGTAACAATGGATTATCACAAGACGTCTTTAGATCTACAAACACTCTAAAGATCCTCATTCGAAACTTCGATCTAGTTTGAGTGAATCATATATCAGAAGAGAAGATTCTCAAGCATAAATAAACTAGGTGCAGACAAATTTCAACCACCGTTAGTCAATCAAATCAATCGAAAACAAAAGATAAACCGCAATTATCTAGTTTCCCACCAATGGTACTAATAGAGCTTCTCAATCCCAAAGAAGTCTTTAAACTGAGCAGACGTAAGAGATTTCGCCTAATTAGGTTACTCTCCTCTCCGAATAGGCGGCTTCACCAATAGCAACACAGACGAGATAGTTTTGATGTACGAGCATTAGTTTGCTTGAAATGCAAACTTTCATATTTATAGACCAAGGAAGTTTGGACACCAAGGAATTTCCAAAACCGAAAATATTCTCAAGATATGCAATATATTCCAGATTCAGTTTCCATAATTCCTGGAAATGCTTTGTCCAAATAATGATCGAAAATCTCTTGGAAAATCTCCAACTAGTAAATGCACATTACTAATTTTCATTTTCCTAAAATAAAATTAAAAACCTTAAATAAAAGATTCTCAATTTATTTTATTTGATCCGGGATTTTCTTCCTTTATCTATTAAGGAATAACTTTGAACAATTAAAGATTAGCGTTACTGCACATGTTCAAAGTATGTCGACATCTTTTTACGTTTCCACATAACCAAATATATTTTCGGTATCTCTAATATATCTAGAATAATAGAAAATTCGAAAAGATATTTTTGGATAAATTTCGATTGGGTTGAGATTTCTTGTGGCCGATTGTACATGTTCATAGGATCGGTTCCCCCTTGTTGCACATGTCCATAGGATCGGTTCCCACATATATATGGTATCTAACTTGTACTTGTTACACATGTCCATATGATTGGTTCCCCTTTGCCTAAAAACGTGTTGCACATGTCCATAGGATCGGTTCCCCTTTCTTCTACAAACTTGCTGCACCTCATACAAGGATCGATCCCCCTTTGTGATAAGTTGCACCTCTTACTAGGATCGGTTCCCCTTTACCCAGAGTCGGTCATACCAATAACACAAAATCGATCATACCATCTCAGGTGATTACTTAAGATGAGTTTCACTAATAAAAGTCATACCAATACAAAAGTCAGGCCTTTGTGAATAGTTTTGCCAAGAACATAAACAAGTCATGAGCGGTTATACTAATCACACATATTGATAGTTCAAAAGATATGTAATGAATAACAATACCAATAATGCCTGGCGATTTCTCTTTCGATTCACAAAACAAGTTCATGAATTTACTTCCTTAAAACAAATGTAAAACATTGTTTCCTAGGATGAAATCTTCACCTTATACCCATACATAATCACAATAGCATTCAAACGATTATGTCGATGTCTTATCTACAAAGTTTAATGGTTAAGCAATAAACCTTGTATTGTATTCCTTAATACTATGTCTAACTAGAGTATAATCATTCATGCTTCGCAGTTTTGTTTTCAATATGCACAACTTGAAAGATATGTTAGGGAATGAAACAGTTCAAGTCAAATATCACTAACCTCAAGTGGAACGATGATGTTGTCGTTATAGCTCCTTACTTCTTCACTTCTTCAAGTCTTCGCAATACTTGTATTGTCTTTTATCCTAATACTTTCAAGCTAACCTATACGAAGTTGACTCTGGTACATAATCAAGAGACTCTTAAAATGATTTTTTGGCTCACTAAAATATGACAACCAAACTTGACATACCAACGCTTGGTGGGTTCAACCGAGCTATGCTCTAACAAGATTGATGAATACAATCTGGGATTGATTTGGAACTGTGACTGAGTGGACAACCTCTCACTGTGGTCGCCAAAATGTAGTTACCTTAAATCGGTGATAGGTTAGAGATGGGATTCTAGGGTTTCTAAAAGTGAATTTCGGGAGGTTGAGCACGAACAGTCATCGCCTAAACCATGCACAGTGGCCATTCAAAGGCTGCTTCAGTCACAGGGATGGAGGTTTAGGGCTGGTCTTAGGGAGGGAAGCATATGAAGAGAGAGATCATAGAATTCTAGGGTTTGAAGAAGAATTGCTCTGAGAGGTTATGAGAAAATTTGTGATAGCTTGGAGAAATAGAGGACCTATTTATAGCTAAATTCTCTAATCTCAAGTCGGGAAGATAAGGATTGCTTTCCGTGCCGTGCGGAGCAACTCTCCCGTCTCTTCAGGAATAGGGATAAACTAGGTTGAGTTTATCTCATTATTCCACTGCCTTTACTCTCTTCTGCGGTGAGAAATAAGCTGGGTATTTCTCACACGTGTCGTAGACCGCCAGACCAAAACCCTAATTGTTATTCCCCCATTTGTGTGAAGCTGAGTCAGCCTTTGTAATGACATGTAGAGAGAGAGAAATATTCTCTTTAGCCGAGTTGTCCGAGATAGAGAGATATTCTCCGATTTGTAAGAATGACTAGGATGAGTCACGTGAAAAGGCATGCCTTAGAATTCGTGTGGAGAGGAGACTTTATTCCTACGTGAGGCTCGTGCCTACCATGGGGAATATTCTGCCTTATTGAAGATTTCCCGAGAGATTTGAATCTCTCCGAGATTTTGCAGAGATTTGAATCTCTCCGAGATTTTTGCAGACGGATCGGAATATCTCTTTGGTCAGCTGGGACTCGTCCTGAAGAGAGAGAAAGGGCTTTGTACGCCCAATTAATATCTATGTGAGACCAAAGTAATCGAAATCGTTCCTCGGTGCTACTCGGTTGGGGAGCTTGGAATGAGGAGCAATAAGTTCGGACTTGGAAATCGCCAAAACTCGGTCTAATACTCAGAATTTATTTATTAATAATTTATATATTGCTGCTCATAAGTCATGATTTGTACCTAATTAAAATTAAAATTTTAACATTATGATGTAATTAAGTGTGTAATATTGTTATATTGAACGTATTTATCATGTATTTAGAGGTTTTTCTATTTTATAACTCTCATCTAGGGTTATGAATATTTTATTTTCTAATTTAAGTGCATGCAAGGCCAACTCAGAAAAATCGTTAACTCGTTTTGCTAAAAAATCAGTCCAAATCGGCCGCCTTAATTGCTACAAATCGGAAAGGCCTTGGAATCGGAAATAGCCTCGGTCATAGAGCTTGTAGCGATTACTCGGTGAGTAATCGGCCTTGGAGAGCGATTTTGACTACACTGTGTGAGACTTTGGCTCACTTTTCTTTGACTAGTGTGTCTTGCAGAGATGTGCTAGGAATTAATTGTGACTGTATTTATGGGGCCGACATGGCCAGTGTATCTCGGAAGGATGTTTTAGGAGTCTGTCGAAAGGGCCTAGAGGCAGAATAACCAGCGTATCTCGCGGGGATGTCCTAGGAATTATTCTGAATCCTCGGTAAGTCGATTCAGAGCCTAGAGTAGACATGATCAGTGTATCTCGCGATGATGTACTAGGAATTAGTCTTTGATCTCAAATAGGGTGAGTTGTGCTTACAGGAGATTTGCATATCTCCGCTCTGGGTCATAAGACCGTCGGGGACGTTTTTACGCATCTACAGAGCCTACATGACCAGCAGTATCTCGTGGGGATGTATACTAGGAATCATGGCATCACTATCAGCTGCGTCTCGCGAAGACATGCTGGAATTGTGGTTGTTCTGGTTCATAAGTCCGCCGAGGACGTTTTACGCTCTACAAAACCTACGTGACCAGCAGTATCTCATCGAGGATGTGCGCTAGGAACCACGACATCACGACCAGCAGTGTCTCGCGAGGACGTATACTAGAAATCGTGGATATGAGTGCCTTGAGGACCAAGGGCTTAATCTCTCCCGTGAGAGTTGAATTCTGTCTACAGGGTTGAAATGACTTTTTTTCCCCTTATCCAAATTTCACCATCACACAAGGATAATAAATAGAGACCTAGCGTACACTCTCACATGATTCATGCACACACGCGCCAGGCTAACAATTATTACAGCACCTGATTAACAGATAGAAGGCACCTTACAGGTCTGCCCTTAAGAGATGTTATACTACTTTCACTACAGGAGATTAAGAATATCATATTAGTTACATTGAAGTTTATTGTTTTACGAAGTTCTTACCAATTTTTTTTTTTCCTTTTGAGTTCCTCCCGTCCAATTTCATTTGCTTTTATAGTTTCTGCAATGATTTTGAGTATAATGAGATCTCAAAAGAATATTCTGGTTCAATTAAGTGGTGCTTTTAATTAAAATTTTGTATTGAATTTTAAGAAGTAGTAGTCATGGGTAGTGGTGGAGGTAGAGTAACGGAGGTTCTAAATACTAAAGGGTGTTCCAAATTGACTGTTGATTGTTCATTTTTCATTGATTTTATTGAGGAACTTGAAATTGATTGAATCCATGTCTACCGGCTGCGTCTGAATGTGGAGGTGGTGGTGGGATTAGTGGTTCATTCACTTGTCATGTATCTAAATGTATGTATTGATTAGTTACTCACTGGTATTCGATTATAATTTTTGGATTTGGTTAAATCTAGCGTAAGTTGGGATATCAAACATTCACACTTATTATTCCAATCAATATATTAAAATATTTCCAATAAGGGGTAAAAGCTAGATTGGGAGGAAAAAAAATTGTACGGTAAACACATAGACAAAATTTTCTCCACTTTTGGTGATCTAGGGGTGACATGGTGAATTTCTTGAAGAGACTTCGTAATCACTTGTCCAGGTTCGATGTTAATGCTAAGAGATGTAATTTCTATTTTCACTGATTAGGGATAGTTATTCAAAAAGGTGTTGGAGTTCAGCTTGTTGCTAGGATCTCTTCTAGTTTTTTGTTGGACCCTCTTAGTAATGATTTATATTAGAGTTTAGAATGTATAATTGATTTTTTTTAAACAACCATAGACAAAAATGATAAAAAAAAAATTAAAAAAAAGTTTTGAAGCATAAACTTTGAATTTATTAGGTTTGAGATACCACGGACTGGCTCTGCCCATGTTTCCAGTTGTATATTTTTTTATATTTTGCTCTTCTTACCTTCTTATTTTTACTCGCTCATTACCGTGGGTTTTGAATTTAATCAGAAGGCATCTTCAAATATAAGATAAGTATCAGTCTCTTTTCTCACGTACAAATCATGATAGAAATAACATCATACTAAAGCATAAGAATAATAGTATATTTGTCAACTACTTGATTGGATCGGTTTTGTAAGGGCAATTCAAATGGAGAAAAAAAAATTCCAAATCTTTGTGATGGTCCAAATCTTATGGACCAACACCACGTTATTATCGGAGAATTTATCGTATATATCTTTACTAGGGCTTAACCCGTGCCGTAACGGTACGGGATGTTTTTGTCTCTAATACGATATTGTTCACATTCGTCTTGTTTTACTTTTTCGTGGGTAGTTATTTTGATATTCAAATAGGTATTGGCCTGAAAAATAATGGGTTACGTGATATTTTTATTTTACTTAAGCATATTATTTCGATTTATTATCTGGCTGGAGTAATAATGTTGTCCCAACATGAAAATCTAAAAACAAACAATGGATATGTTCCCCATTTACTATTCCATCCCACCGTAATTTTAAATTTCAAAAAGAATAGTTTATCTAACAGTACATATACCTAAACTGCCAATCCAACTCCATGACGTTTATGAATAACTAAGGCTCTGAAGCAAAAACCCATAATATTTTCCCTATTATAGATAAACACTATTTTATTTTATTTTTGCAAATGTGAGAGTTATAAAAATGAAGACTATTGGAAGGCTGAGATATACATGTGTGAGCTCAATCATATTTATAACATAAAATTGAAGAAATTTGTGGATAAAAAAATGTTGCATCAACTAAGCTAAGTAGTGCATGAGTGGTGTTCTCACATCTAGTGTTACTCAGGTAATTTGGAACAATAAAGAACATAGTCATATTGATATCGGTATCTACATAAATTCAACTGACCTTCTGAAGAAAAATTATTAGTTAAAGTAGAGCCGACAAAAACTTCATCGCCTTTCAATTAAGTAGAACACACATTGGGTTTAATCGGCCTTGAGATTAAACAAATACCCTAACATTAGTCAAATAACTATAAATCCGAGATCAAAACAGAGTGGTAACGGGAAAAATGAGAGACTAACATCAGTGTTACAAAGAGAATACCCTATATGTATCAAATTTTGTTAACCAAACATGTATTCAAATTTGAAAGTCATTGACTTAACACAAAAATATAAAAGAACCCAAGTTCAATCAATACTTGCATGAATAAAAATTATAAGAGAATTTCATAATTATTAAATACCTTTAAAATCACTATTAGAGATTTAATCGCATGCCTCATTAAAAATTACGGTAGGACAAAATCACCATATTAATCCGTAAAAATTTCACTGGATATGTAGCAATTCAGAGAAGTTTACACTGGTGGTGATGTGCTCCATATAAGTGTTGTTTGATTGATTTTTTTTTTAAAAGGTTTCAGTTTTCATTGGAGAAACCGAGAGGGGGCGTTTCATTATATTCATTATCATTTAGAAATCTAAAAGACAACTTGTGCTCTGCTTACGGAATCTCAATACAATCGTAGATTTATCTATTGGAGGATACTAAATATGTAATTTTTAGTATTTATTAAATAACGTGACATCCCAATACCCGCCAGCACCATATAACGATCGACCACATTTCTACTTTATAGTGTTACCCTTTTGTAGCGGCACATAATTAACATAGTAATTACTACTCACCAATACCCTCCAGCACCATAAAGCCACCACATATCACTTCTTTCTCCACCACCGCCACTGCCCATCCCTCGTAGAATATCGGGCGCACTTCTAACTTTTTATCCCAGACGTCATGTATAAATTTTAGGTTGAGCAAACTTAGTTCTTCAATTAATTTATTAAACTATATGTTTTTTGTTAATACTGAAAACCATGCATACGAACGGTTACCAAAGATAGCAGTGGTACCATTTGATCCAATGATCATGATCATTTTGTCTTATATGATTTGGTATCATCCCCGAAATATTTGTTACCGCCTTTATTAACCATGTCAAAAAACAACCAACTATATTTTTCACAATGTTACCCGTCATGTAAAAACTTTTTTTCATTATTTTTGATTCCAAAAGAAAAAACCAATACCACCACCATTAAAACAATCCACCGCCACTATTTCTTCCACCAAAACCAATGTTACCGCCTCCACCACTAACTAACACCCGCTACCGCTTCCACCACCTACTACTTATTCTACTACCACCCCACCACTACTATCTATTGAAATAATTTGTATATATATTAATTAAGGGATATTTATGATGTAAAATTAATAAATCATTTATTATGAGAAATTAATGAGACACACTTATACTAATATTTAAGTTGAACAAACCATGATCGTAGATTCATCTTCTTTCTAAACAAATCTAGACCACCACTTACATAGGCAAACTTAGCCAAACTGTGTTATGTATTCTTCATAAAGTTCATATGATACCCTTTAAACTTTATGGGATCCTTTTTGAAAATCCATAAGGTCAATAGATGACCAAACTGGGCATTTATGTTTTGTTTTCCATTCGGTCACTCGATTACCGGATGTATATATATATTTTCCTATGTTTTATTTCTCATCCCTTATGAAAATCTTTTTATATTTTATATTAAAAATAGAAATAAATAATATGGGTCTCGATCCGTGGAGGCTTATCTAGATTTTGTGGGCTAAAATCTGTTGCGGATGTTTTAACATCCATATCATGGAGTGGGTCTAAAGTCATTCAAAATTCAATCCAATTATACTGGTTTCTCGCATACAATCTAGTCTGGTTGCAAAGGTTGCTAAGCTCATTTTCCATTCGTATAGACTTGCAAATACGTTTTTTACATAATTAAATATTGTTCCTTTTATCCATCTATAATTTTGTTGCATAATTCCAAGGTCGATTGTCACAGGAGACTATCCTCGAGTAACCCATAATGACTAAATCAATAGGTGTTTGATCTCTATTTTTACAAAATAAAAGGCTAATTTTATTAATAAACATAGAAAATTACATTCAGGATGTTATTGCATGAAAGTGTCTAGTAATCTAAACAAAACTTGTTCATAAAGGAGATTTCAAAAAACTATTGTTGTACCACTATAACAGAGTCTCAAACTACTACTAAAAATGATCCTTGTTTTTGTTCTAAACTTCTCCCGGATTCTTCACGTCCTTGTGGTACTTAAGAATATGACACATAGAGATACATAAAAGGTTGAGGAACTAGACTTTTAAGCATGGAAGAAATTTACTACTTATCGAATATGGAACGTAGCATGTAGATATAGATGCGGGACAGAATGTTGCTATCGATAACATTTTTTAGTAAATATACTTCATCACGGGTATATTTTTTTAACACGTCTACTTGTGAGACATGCTCAATTTGTGATTCCAAAAAACAGACTGAGTAGAGAGACTGATACTGGCATATTTACGGTTTACCTGAAACACGTTTTAGAAACCAAGTGAGCTACAACCACCAACTTGTCATAAACAACAAATACCAACTAAAAAGTTAGACGATGATATAACATACAATGAGATTTAGAAAGATGATTGTGAGCAAAGAAAGGAACGCAATGAGTTGAAATAATACAATCTAGTGCTCTAGGGAGAAGATAAATTACTTTTATTAACCTCAGACCTGCTCAAGAGTTTGGACACGTTGGGGAGAACCATCTTATGAACCTCACCATCCAGAGATACAAAACGATGGAACCAAGCATAGAAAGGAACCTGCATTGCAAACATGACATGATCATGATAGATAAATACGGGTGGATACTTATCAAAAAACTAAGATACTCTAATATATATTGCGTATCGTTAACCCGAAAAGCGGGAAGGTCCACCTTATTCTCACATTTAGTGCACCAAAGGTCACCATCCTCAACAAAAACTCTATTGCTACACTAAAGGAAAGCAAGATAGTACCAATCGTTAGGGAAATGCTCGGTTCAACCCACAAGTTTTGTTATCTCAAGCTTGTTATCAATGTTAGATGATCAAAACTATATCTTGATTTCTAGTCTACTAAGTCGAGTCTCAGACTAGGTTAGAATTTGCTAGTTGAGTATCAGACATCACCCTCGAAGACTGAAGGTAGACGAAGACATTTGAAGAACTTCTAAATTAGGTATGTGAAGACTGGACCATTCTATTTTACTTACTATCTTACCATACTATCTATTGATACGATGTCTTATGACTTCTAATATATTTACAAAGAAAAAGTTTCAAGTCAAGATTGTCTTGTTAAAAATCTCGAAATATGATTTTAACAAAGATGTTCACCGGTCATTAATAATATTAGTTCTAAGTAATTTATTGTTTGTGAATTAATTTGTGGATCAATTGAAAATTGCCCACGCAAATGATTTTATCACTTGGGAATGTTTCAAACATCATAAGAGAGAAATTCAGAACTTTTTAAATTTATACTTAGGGTAGGTTGGCGAACCAGTTCGCAAAACATATATATCTGAGTTTCAGAAATACAGGGAAGGTTGGCGAACCAGTTCGCAAACCGTTAGTTCAGTTGGGAACAGTTCACGAACCGTTGTGAACTGAATTCTTGAAGTTGGTATTTTAGGTTAGTATTTAGAAAAATCGGTTGGCGAATCGTGGTCAACTGAGTTCAGTAGTCTTGTAGTGTTGGCGAACCCAATTCACGAACCGTAGCACCCTAACTCGTGAACAAGCCTTACGGTTCACGAACCGTTCTACCAACTATCCCAGCATATTTTAGCAGATGCTCAAGGATTTATTTTTTAAATATGTTTAGCATTGCTAGAACTATCTCAAACACTTCTAAGACTTCATTGATCACTCAAACACTTATGTGTATATGTCATGATTAAATTCTTAGGTGTTTGAATGAACATCAAATTTCTATTAGTTCTTTGGAAAACTGGTTCATAGTGTATATTCTTCTATTGTATTTTCAAGACCTAAAAGTGTTTGCTTGATTTCCAAGTTATCTTAGCTTGAATTCTAACCCCGTTCCTTGAAAACTATAAATAGAGATGCTCTTTCAACGGGGAAATTCAATCCCTAACACTTTGTGTCCTAGTTGATTCTAGAGTCGTCCTCTATAGACTTAGGTTTCCTCTGAGAAATATAATTAGGTTTACGACTACAAGACTTTGGTTTGGGGATTCGTGAAGCCAGGTCCGACTATATTTACCTTGATAGTACTTGTATCCTGATCTTACTTTTCTATTATCGAGGTTTTCGTAATCCCTTTCAGGCAAGACAGTTAGAAATCGCAAAGTTATGTTTGTCTCATACTTTGTGATTCTTCAAGATAGATATCTGAAAATTGATCTTAGTTTGAAGATTGTTATTGAGAGGTGGTTAAAAATATAGGTTGCACTTCGGGAGTCATAAATTTCGGATTTGTGAGGTTTTCTAGCTTGTCTATTGCAAACACATTTCCACACCTTGATCTCTCGATCTAAAGGAGCGCGACTGTAACTGAACGCTTGGAGGGTGGATTAGGTCTCAACTACATTACAGTTCGAAGTATGATAGTAGGCTAGTGTCTGTAGCGGCTTAATACAGTTTGGTGTTCAAATCTGGACTAGGTCTCGGGGTTTTTCTGCAGTTGCGGTTTCCTCGTTAACAAAATTTCTGGTGTCTTGTGTTTTTCCTTTTCCGCATTATATTGTTTATCTTTATGATTGGATTTACGCAAGTTCTACATATTCAATCTTAGTAGATACGTCCATCTAATTATGATCAATTACGAGACTCGTTTCTTGTATAATTCGTATCTTGAAATATAGATAACAAGTTTAATTACTTAGCATAATTCCGATTGGATTATTTGGATACGACTAGATTGATTGGATTGTTGAGATCGTTTGAGTACTTTTCTTAAAAATCAGGTTCACGGACTCTTAGTTTATTTACATATTGTATACATATTGTCAAGGATCATTCAGTAGGTCTACTTGAAATTGTATTAGGTTTTGTCGATACAGGTTGTCGAACAAAAAAGTTGGTGATGTACTTAGTACCCATGCGCTTTCAATTGGCATCACAACATGCAAACACTGTTATACCTAATAAGTTTGTACTTAAAGCGATCTATGTTATAGACAAGAGTGCAATATCGATTAACGTATCACCAGTTTTTGAAAGAATTGTTTTTATGGACTCTATAAATGAGATCGGATCTTCTTCCTTCTCAGGATTAGATGAATCTTCTATTCCATAAAACATGTTGATGACAATTTTTATCCCTCTTGTCATACTGAAGAATCTGATTTAGAAGTAGAAAGGGAAGCAGCCAAAAAAAGTGTTGAGATTCTCAAACGTCTAAGAATTCAGGCTTTTGTCGATAGGCTGAAAAATAAAGTCAACAATCTTATTGATAAGGTTTATGAAAAGGATTCACGAATTAGGGTTATTCTCAAAGAAAATGCTGAATAGATATGCAAATTATCTCACTTGAGGCTCAACTTGATAAAAATACCTTGGAACTTCAACGTCTACGGGATACTCCTCCAACTCCATGTAGTACATGTAAATCTGAGAAATTATCCTTATCTATGGCTTGTTTAAAACAAAAGAGTTAGAGAAACTAATTACCAATGGCCCTCATGATAACTCAAGTAAATCTCTTTTAGAATGCCATGTTCAAAGTATGACTACTTTGACAAAGTATAATCAGTTAAGTTTCTCTGACCAAGGAAAAACTGTATCTTCAAGAAAGAAAATTTATTATGTTAAGTATATTCCAACTGACTTTGCCAGGATTCAGAAGTTCTGCTACTTTTGTAATACGGAAGGACATGTTCGGAGGAAGTGTAAGCTTAGATTGGAAAAGAATCAGATTGAGTCTCTTCAAGATCCCTTGAATCTCATCTTAAAGGAAGTTACTAACATTCAAAAGTCAAAACCTTTGTGTTTTGAAATGAAGGACACTGGTTCTCGGATCAAGGAACCTTCCAGGAATGTTAGGACGGCTTACTCATCAAATCGAACGAAGAGCAAGGGTTTTAACACAATTTCTAAGAAAATCCTGAAAAATTCCTCACAAACTTGGGTTCCAAGAACTCACTTTGGGAAATCTAAGGACTTGCCAGTTAATGAGATTGTTCAACTCGCAAACATGAACTTGATGATTGCAGACTGTGGTGATCTCATAGACAAGTTATCTTGTACCTTCCAAAGGCATAAGAACCCAGGTAAAGTTTCCAACTTCATATCTCTTCATGATAATGATAACTTCTCGAAACCAAAAGGTAAACATGGAAGTAGAGTGAAATCGAAATGTGGAAAAATCTCAAATGGCGAGTATGAAAATACTCATCATGATGCTCTTTAAGAAAATAGACTATAATCCTCACCATATTATAAAAATAATGTAAGATGAGGATGTAAATAAACAAGTGTTCTATTTGTCTCAAATAGGTCTTTTGTGTGACATATGTCTCCTAATTACTTCTAAGAGAAAGTACTGCATATTACTGTGACCTTCAAAGATTTACAGCTATGTTCTGTATTATTTTGAGATCATAAATAGTTTATGTATGCAGAGAAATCATATTAAATTAAATAGGAAGACTATATGTCCTTAAAAGTAAATCAATATTTTATTAAATATAAATCCTTGGTTAAAAGAAGTTCGGTTCACGAACCATTCTCTAAGTTAACTCAAATTCCAAGAAATTGAGGTCACGAACCGACCCTATTTCGGAAAACTCCTTGGTGGTTACCTATATAAATACCTCAAAACTTGAGATGAGATTTCCTCATTCAAGTCTTTTCTGCATTCAAGCTTGTCTTTCATGTCTAATCCTAACAACATGGACGGAGTACTTGATAACAAATGCAGTGGTATTTGGTTGAAATGGAAGAAGAAAATAACTTTGGTTGAAGATGAATTTGATGGCTTTAAGTAATACCTCTGATGATCATCTTAATATCAATTTCTACTTTGCATATGATCATCAGGATATAGAACAAGAAGAAATGATTTCTTCTAATGTTGAATAAGCAAAAATTAAGCTTGTTGAAGCCTTGAAAAGTCAAGATGTGCTAAGAAATGAGTTGGAAAAGGTTTCTTCTGACCTTTTTTTCATGAAATCGCACATCAATGACCTTCTTAATGAAGAGATCTTTCCTGAAGAGTTCGTGAATATTGTTGATGATAAACTCAAAGGTCTCAAAACTGATGATGTTTCTACTGGTATCTAGTTAGATGTTTTTCTTCTTTTCTTTTTACTAGTTAACTCCTTGTAGGAATTTATTCTTATTTATTAAGGAGGAACACTAGCTTTTGGAGTAGTTCTTATGTGTTACATTAGTTATTCCAAATACTATCATCTTGCATGTTTAAAGTTTATTTAATTAAATTTTATCTTGGAAGATAACTTGCAACACCTAATCTTTATGGATTATATATATCTATTACTTATTTTGTAAGATTTGATCTTTGCTATCATATTCTGGTGATTAGAATATGTATCTTATATTTTCTCATAGGTTAAGCTCTTAACTCTTGCAAAAAAGGAGTAAAGTATTATTTTGAGGATGGCAGTATTGATCTCTCCATGATTACAATTTTGTGAATATACTACTATAGGATTCCGTAAGATGTTCTTCAGGAATCTACTTACTTCCTTGATTGCATAACCGCCAGAGGATAAGTAGTGAACTTTAACCCTACGTTCGTACATCGCTAAAGAAGTTATAATTCATATATTGAGTCATATGGCACTAATTGTTCTCTTGTTCGTAACTGGTGTAGAGAATAGTTTTTGCTGATGATTATTTTTCTCATGGTGCCTCTAACTTTAAGACCGTTATTTTTAACTTCTTTGTTCGTAACTGGCGAGAAGAGAGAAAAATTTTAGGATACAAATTCACATTGTTCGTAACTGGAGAGTAAATTTGAATATACAAGGAAAATCCTTCTCTTGTGATTAGAGTTATGGTCGCTCATGTTGTTCTTTAGGGAATGACATCTAACGGGAGAGTTATTTTGAACTTGTTCTTAATGGTAATATCTTCGTGGGGAGTGGATGTGGAATTGTAGGAGATTATTGTACCTTGCTCCTTGACGCAAACCGAGATTTCTTGGTGAAATCGTCTAAACGAAATGTTGGTATGTGTTCTCTAGTCTTGAAACTCTTTTGTTTAATTCATTGTGATCCTGATTTTTTGCCTTTGCTAATTTTGTTGACAAAAAGGGGGGGAATTATTAAGTAGTATCTTACTACATTACATATGGCTTTTCGGAGCATCATGTAATGGGGAGTGGATTAATGTCTATCCATTTTACCTATTTTGCGAAAGTAGTATGTATTGACTAGTCAAAGTGGAAGAAAATATCACTGTAGTATTGCTTCAAAGTTGTGGTGCAATTGAACTTTAAGGAAGGTAACAATACTATGTTTTTGTATAACAACAAACGAGTAGAGTGTGATTACCTGATAGGGTGTAGAATACATCCTATTTACTATCTATTGTTTATGCTTTCTTTGATATTTTTCTTGTAAATTATGTATTTTACGCATGTTTTGAGTTTTGTAGCTACATTGGAGTCACACGGAGGAAAAGAAGAAGAAATTACTCTATTTGAGCAAAAAGGGCAAAATTGTCATTTCAGGGGCGAACACTATTTGGAGCCCAGTCAAGGTTAAGGGCATCTTTCTTTTGGAGAAGCACTAAAGACAGGCCCAGCTGAAGTTAAGGGGTTGTCATTCATGTACCCCTTATCATTTATCAGAGGGTGTAATTATCCATGGGGTGTAACCATCCAACCCAAACCACACAACCCTAAATCAAGAGATTTCTTCCGCCACCATTTTATTCATCCATTTCTAAAATTGAGAAACGGTTCTCGCTAACACCGAAATAGCGAATCGAGAGAAGAAACTGGATTCACGATGGCGGTGGTCTTTGTTGAAAGTGAGCTAGAGGAGAAGAAAGTCTGGGTTCGATTCAAAGTTGAATTTCAAGGGTTTGGTAGATTAATGAATTGGGTTGGATCTGTGGTGCTTGTACTGTAGTCGAATCAGGCGAGGACTGATACTGAATCGAGAAATTGAGGTAGAGAGAGTTGCAGCGAGTTGTTAGCATATCTAAGATTGAAACAAATAAGACAAGGAAGAAGAATTGCTTGATATTGAACGTTGCGGTGAGCGAGAATTACTCGGGAAAGAACAATCGGTATCTTCCATGAATTAAATAGGTATTGAAATGTGTTGATGTTGCCGTTGTAAAGATAGAGTTGCAATTTGAGATGGGTTTCACCGACTGTTCAAAGAAGATGGAGTCAGCTGATGATTGAAGTGAAAAATTAGGGTTCTGTGGATGAATCAAATCGAGAGCTCGTTCCTGCTGCTATGGGTCTGTGAATCGATGAACGAATCAAAGAGATGGGAAAATGAATTCAGGAGTGTTGGTGGTGCTGTGTGTTTGAATCTGGTGCTGCTAACAACACGGAGAAGCTCGAGATACAAAGATGGGTTACGAGTGGTGAATAATAAAATAGAGATGGGTTTGGTTCTGAAGATGAGCATACGGCGAGATTTGATCAGTTCTGCTGATGCTACGATGTGCATATGTTGGTGGTTGCTGAGTTGAATATCAGGTAGATGCGATGCTAATCAATATGGAAGAAGTCGCTGCTATTGTTGAGACGAAATCAAATGGGTCTGTGTAATTGAATATGGTGGAGGTATGAAGACTGGATTATCTATGCCAGTACTGCAGTTGAAGCTTGAGAAATTTGAACTTATTAGAAGAATCTAGCAGGAATGATACATGGAATGAATGAAATGTTGCAGTGAATCAAGAGCAGCTTCTGGTTTAAATGAATGGGTTTGTGTATGGTTGCATTCTGTTGCTGCCAGGGGTTTTGAGTACGAGTTTTACGTGTAGATGAATGTGTAGGAATTTGAGAAGTGAGGCTGAAGTTGGCCTAGAATCACTGAATACAAACGAGAACTCGGCTGGAGTTCGATTCGATGAGTTGACTCGGTGGCTCGTTAGGATAACTCGGTGATTCGGACTACTCGGATCGATCACCGAGTTAGATGACCGAATAAGAAGCTGACTCTCTCTTCCCTTGACTATTTTGACCGTTAGAGACTGTAGTTTGACAGTGAACTTTGACGGTTCTCTGACGGAATATTCCGTCGACGGAGAAGTATATCCAGTGACCGCCAAAGACTATTCCTAAATCGTTTTCCGTGGGATTAGGTGAATACCAGGATTTTTCAGGCGACCCTAAAATTGCATAATTTTGTGTGAACTTTTCTCATGGGTGTGAAGACTTAGATTCGGGAATTGGATGAGAACTTGGACGCTTTGGAGAATTGGACTTGAAATTGGAATTAGGCTCAAACTTGGAAATTGAATTGCTAAAGGAAAGGGGTTCTATTCCTTGGAAGATTTGGAGAATATTGAAGCCTATAAATAGAGAAGTTTTCTACACACTTCTCTACATCTTTACACACACCTCTCTACACACACAACACTTGTGTTTTTGCTTGCTTTTCAAAATTCTTCTTTAATTATTTGTGTGAACTTGAAAAATTCTCCATTTAATTATTTGTGTGAATTTCAAAAACATGAGTAGCTAATTTTCTTATTGATTGAGGATGAATTCCTAGTTCTTAATATATGATTTGAGTTTTGTTTCAATTCTATCTTGAAGTTTTTCACATGATTATCGTTTGTTTTTACTAATAGGAATGTTTATACATTCATGGTTGATTGATAGGTTGTTTAGAGTGCACGCTAAATTGATTTGTTAATTTGATCTAAAGCTAGTGAAAGTTAGGGGATAAGTAATCGTTTCTTGACTCTTTACATAAGTAGCAAACACGAGACCTTGCGGAGGGATTCCGTGGAGCAATTGTGTGTGAAAACAACGTTAGCAAGTAGACCTTGATCTAAGAGTCTAACTACTAATATCAACCTAATAAGTTCATAAATCTTAATGCGTTTATTTAAATTACATCTTGAGTGATCTACTACTAGGTGGTTTGGTAAATAGAATCCGGTAGTCGAGAACTTCCGTATCCCAGTGATACAAGGGATTTAGGGGTTTTAGCACCGATCTAGTTTGCTTTACCTACGGTTGGTGATAATCTGTGACTAATAACATGTGGATGAAAAACATAACTTGAATCATTGTTTTGCAACGAAGAAGGATTCCTTGATCTTGTCTCTCTTATTGATTTCAACCTTATCTTTGAATTGCTTTGTTTATTTCCTTTTTCTTTATATACCCCCCTTTTTGTGACAATTAAGACAACTAAAACCTCTTGCTCCTCGTGGGAACGAACTTAACTGCCACTATATTACTTGTTAATTAGGTGGAAAAATATTAATTAATTTGTTGTGGTTACGACACGCATCAAATTTTAGGCGCCATTCTTAGGGAGCAATGGACGATTTTAGTTGTTTTTATTTTTCTTTTTTTGCTTTATTCTTGCTTTGTTAGATTCTATACCATATCTAACTTAGTTTTTGAGAATCTTGTTTCGGTGTTATACCTTTGGTGAATGCTTAAAAAGGGCAGACCCAAGGTCCAATACGTCTTCGATCCGGCACTCAACTAAAGGATTTCATTCGAGCGATTAACACCCCACTTCCTCCTTCTTCATCAAGTGAATTCGCAGATTCGGACAAAGAGGAAGAAACAATGGCTGAACGTACACTCAAGGACCTAGCTTCTCACAAGCTCGATACACAACAATGGTGTATCCAAACTAACTCAACCTTCGAGATCAAGCCGGGGTTGATTAGAGAATTACCAAAGTTCCATGGCATGGTGAATGAAGACCCAAACAAACATCTTATGGACTTCTATACCATAGTTATGGCTATGCTTCCACCGGAGACTAATGCGGATGGAGCAATGTTGAAAGCTTTCTCGTTTTCTTTGGCGGGCAATGCTAAGGAATGGTTATATTATTTGCCTTCCGGAAGTATCACAACATGGAATGGTATGAAGAAACTTTTCCTCGAGAGATATTTTCCCGCATCCAAAGCTACTCAAATTCGCAAGGAGATTTGTGGGTTGAAGCAACATGTGGGAGAGTCATTGTATGAATGTTGGGAGCGATACAAGAGGTTGGTGGCAAGATGTCCACACCATCAATTCAGCGATGTTATGATACTCCAATACTTCTACGAAGCTCTCCACCCAAGTGATAGGTCTCTTCTTGACGCCGCGGGTGGTGGTGCACTAATGAACAAGACGGTGACCCAAGCTACCGAGTTGATTGAAAGTATGGCTGCAAACTCGCAACAATTCTACACAAGAGATGAACCAATGGTTAGGCGAGTGCATGAAGTTAGTGATTCATCCTCACATCTTGATCAAAGGATGGGTAACATGGAGTTAATGATTCAAAGGATGTCCGCGGTTATTATTCCGAATGATGAGACCGAACAAGTAAATGCTTTATATCCAAATCAAAGGCCGAGGTACGATCCATACTCAAATACTTACAATCCCGGTTGGAAGGATCATCCCAACTTTAGTTATGCAAATAAGCAATCGGCGGTTCCCAATCCGTATGAGCAACAAGGTGGTTTCCAACAATCACGTTTCCAACCTCAACAACAATTTCAACCACAACAAGTCAAGGAACGTGATTCTTCAATTGATGACAAGCTCAATGCATTGATGCAAGGTATGCAAGGTATCACCACTTTGGTTCAACAACAACAACAAAAGACCGATTCGGCAATCAAGGCTTTGGAAATTCAAGTGGGGCAATTAGCGACCGATGTGAACCTATTGAAAGCTCAAGCGTCCACAAAGCTTCCTTCACAACCATTTGTTAATCCAAGAGAGAGCGTTAATGCGATTACTTTGAGGAGTGGGAAACAAGTGGAGCAACCAAATCAACAAGATAAGGTGTATGATGAGAAAGAGGAAATTGAAACCGCACCAAAGGAGAATACATCCCCAACCAACCAACCCGAGGAGACGGTTCCTACTTTCACAACTCCACCCCTGTTTCCTAGCCGATTTGCTAAATCGAAGAAAGACTTGGAATACAAGGATATTTGGGACATCCTTAAGAACGTACAAGTCAATATTCCACTCATTGAAGCTATTCGTCAAATTCCTCGTTGTGTAAAGTTCTTAAAGGAGTTTTGCATGAAGAAGAAAAGGTTAAAAGGGAATGAAGTCATGAGTGTGGGGGAGAATGCTTCGGCGTTTATTCTCAAGAAACTCCCACCAAAATTAAAGGACCCCGGTAGTTTCACTATACCTTGCACAAATTGTAAAACAAGGTTTACTCGAGCTTTACTAGATTTGGGAGCATCGGTTAATGTTATGCCTTCCTCGATTTATGATTCTTTGAATCTTGGTCCTCTTAAGGAGACCGGGGTAGTTCTTGAACTTGCTAACCGATCTAATGTTTACCCGAAGGGGATTGTTGAGAATGTTTTGGTGCAGGTTAATGAGTTTGTATTTCCGGCTGATTTCTATGTCTTAGACATGAATGATGAGAATTCTTCCAAGTCTACACCTTTGCTATTGGGTAGACCATTCTTAAGCACCGCCGGAACAAAGATTGATGTCCAAAATGGCACCTTGACTATGGAGTTTGATGGTACACTCATCCACTTCAATATCTTTGGAACAATGAGATGCTCTAGTGATGCGAAGTCATGTTTTCCCGTGAAAGAAATTGATGCGGGCTAATGAATCTTGCAAGAGCTAAGTCGGGCCGTCGACTTTAAAACAAGCGCTTAATGGGAGGCAACCCATAGGTTTTGTATTTCTTATCCTTTTGCTTTTTATTTTTGTTATTTCTTTTTCTTGTTCCATATCATGTTAAAATTTCCCACCTTGACTTTACTAGGACGATTCAATTACATTGAGGACAATGTAAGGTTTAAGTGTGGGGGAGTGGTTAAGCATGTATTTTTTTAAAAAAAAAAAAAAAAAAAAAAAAAGTTTTACATAAAACCTTCAACTTTTAGAGATTTTAGAGTCACTAGCATACTTCTAGGTATGTTTACATAGAGATTCCGACCGACATAATTGAACTTGGAAGTGTTAGGGAACTACATTCGGATTTCTTGCTTGTTAGAGTGTTAAATAATGGATTTAATCATGCCGGTGATGCAAATTTGGTGCAGGGAGAAATGCATTATTAGAGTTGCTGATCAATCATTAGTGGAGACTACCCGTATTCATATCATGTGAGGCACCGACCAAATATTCGTTGTAGCTGACTAAAGAGCTTTCTTTTGAGTGTGTGTCACCGTACGTTAATTCCGGGTAGAATGGTGAGCTACCCAAGATCCCACCAATAGAAGCACTACTCTTTGATCTCTTGAGTGCTAATTTTGTCAATCATAAGGGTGACGTCTATAGATGAAAGCCTCCTTCTTGTAGTTCGATTTGCAGTTAGCACCATTCTCTCTCTCGACAACAACGGATCCATAGAAACACCATCATCATCAACAAGGAACGACATCAAAATCTACAAGGAAAGTTGAAAAAGTTTAAGGTTTACAAGCAACAGAACGAGAAAAAGAGCAAATTTCATATACAAGTAAAGCAACATACAAAGAGCATATTTTTACATATATGTTGAGGACTTACAATACAATGAGGTAAGACTTATTCACAAGAGCGAAGAAAATCAAAAGGTGAGAATTGTTGAAGTTTATGATTTCGAGACGATACAAGTTGTGAAGAATCAAGCGGTAAAATACTTCTCCCACGGCCACGGTTTTGTTTTTATTTTCACTTTGTTTTATTTCTCTTGTTTTCAAAAAAAAAAAAAAAAAAAAAAAAAAAAAGAGAAATATTTGTTTTGTTTTTATTTATTTAATAAGCCGTGGGGAAGGAAAATCTATAAGGAAGTTTCAAGCGACAAGGATTTAAGGTAAAAGAGTTACAAATTGTTAAGGATTTATGAAATTCGAGAGTTTATCACCAATAGTTTAAACCGAAGACGAAGACCAAGAGGATAAAGTCGAGGAGCGGAAGACGTTTTTATTGGATGCCGTGAGAGTGGTGTTATCATAATTGGCGATCGGATGTGAAGGTGAGTAAGTAATCTCATCCTCGATAATAGTGGTTGATTTCCTTTCTTAGAGATCGTCAGAAAAATGGTTTTTCAAAATGTTAAAAGATGTGGGTTTTTAAAATATTTCGGAAGTTGCCCTTCCCACCATTCAACGTGTTGCGGAATTCTTTCTTCATTCCTACCTGCACACATGTGAGAACCATAAAAAGCCGTCTTTTTGAGTGCAATTATCATAAAATCCTTTTGGTGAGGCGAAGTCAAGGCGAAATGCTTATTGATCGTTTCTCAAACACGCGTTCTCTCATTATGGTGTGGTTATTTCTCACTCAACATTTAAGAATGAGAATATGTTCTTTAGTATTTCTAACTTCTTATTACTAGAATGCGAAACTCTATGTCCTCATAACTCTTTGGATGCTTGGGACGCTTGAACGCTTTGAAGTTGTGAGTTTTTAGTTTGATTTGCTCGAGGACTAGCAAAGTCTAAGTGTGGGGGAATTTGATAGGGTGTAGAATACATCCTATTTACTATCTATTGTTTATGCTTTCTTTGCTATTTTTCTTATAAATTATGTATTTTACGCCTGTTTTGAGTTTTGTAGCTACTTTGGAGTCACACGGAGGAAAAGAAGAAGAAATTACTCTATTTGAGCAAAAAGGGCAAAATTGTCATTTCAGGGGCGAACACTATTTGGAGCCCAGTCAAGGTTAAGGGGCATCTTTCTTTTGGAGAAGCACTAAAGACAGGCCCAGCTGAAGTTAAGGGGTTGTCATTCAGGTACCCCTTATCATTTATCAGAGGGTGTAATTATCCCTGGGGTGTAACCATCCAACCCAAACCACACAACCCTAAATCAAGAGATTTCTTCCGCCACCATTTTATTCATCCATTTCTAAAATTGAGAAACGGCTGCTGCTAACACCTGAAATAGCAGAATCGAGAGAAGAAACTGGATTCACGATGGCGGTGGTGCTGTTGAAAGTGAGCTAGAGGAGAAGAAAGTCTGGGTTCGATTCAAAGTTGAATTTCAAGGGTTTGGTAGATTAATGAATTGGGTTGGATCTGTGGTGCTTGTACCGTAGTCGAATCAGGCGAGGACTGATACTGAATCGAGAAATTGAGGTAGAGAGAGTTGCAGCGAGTTGTTAGCATATCTAAGATTGAAACAAATAAGACAAGGAAGAAGAATTGCGATATTGAACGTTGCGAGAGCAGAATTACTCAGGGAAGAACAGTCGGTATCTGCCATGAATTAAATAGGTATTGAAATGTGTTGATGTTGCCGTTGTAAAGATAGAGTTGCAATTTGAGATGGGTTTCGACTGATTCAAAGAAGATGGAGTCAGCTGATGATTGAAGTGAAAAATTAGGGTTCTGTGGATGAATCAAATCGAGAGCTCGTTCCTGCTGCTATGGGTCTGTGAATCGATGAACGAATCAAAGAGATGGGAAAATGAATTCAGGAGTGTTGGTGGTGCTGTGTTTGAATCTGGTGCTGCTAACAACACAGAGAGAAGCTCAGATACAAAGATGGGTTCTGGAAATGGTGAATAATAAAATAGAGATGGGTTTGGTTCTGAAGATGAGCATACGGCGAGATTTGATCAGTTCTGCTGATGCTACGATGTGCATATGTTGGTGGTTGCTGAGTTGAATATCAGGTAGATGCGATGCTAATCAATATGGAAGAAGTCGCTGCTATTGTTGAGACGAAATCAAATGGGTCTGTGTAATTGAATATGGTGGAGGTATGAAGACTGGATTATCTATGCCAGTACTGCAGCTGAAGCTTGAGAAATTTGAACTTATTAGAAGAATCTAGCAGGAATGATACAGGGAATGAATGAAATGTTGCAGTGAATCAAGAGCAGCTTCTGGTTTAAATGAATGGGTTTGTGTATGGTTGCATTCTGTTGCTGCCAGGGGTTTTGAGTACGAGTTTTCTGTGTAGATGAATGTGTAGGAATTTCGAGAGAAGTGAGGCCTGAAGTTGGCCGGAATCACTGAATACAAACGAGAACTCCTACTGGAGTTCAGTTCTGATGAGTTGACTCAGTGGCTCGTTAGGATAACTCGGTGATTCAGACTACTCAGATCAGTCAGCTGAGTTAGATGACTGAATAAGAAGCTGACTCTCTCTTCCCTTGACTATTTTGACCGTTAGAGACTGTAGTTTGACAAAGTGAACTTTGATTTGTTCTCGTGACGGAATATTCCGTCGACGGAGAGAAGTATATCCAAAGTGACCGAAAGACTATTCCGGTGCCGTTTTCCACGGATTCCGTGAATACCAGGATTTTTCAAAGCGACCCTAAAATTGCATAATTTTGTGTGAACTTTTCTCATGGGTGTGAAGACTTAGATTCGGGAATTGGATGAGAACTTGGAAGCTTTGGAGAATTGGACTTGAAATTGGAATTAGGCTCAAACTTGGAAATTGAATTGCTAAAGGAAAGGGGTTCTATTCCTTGGAAGATTTGGAGAATATTGAAGCCTATAAATAGAGAAGTTTTCCACACACTTCTCTACATCTTTACACACACCTCTCTACACACACAACACTTGTGTTTTTGCTTGCTTTTCAAAATTCTTCTTTTAATTATTTGTGTGAACTTGAAAAATTCTCCATTTAATTATTTGTGTGAATTTCAAAAACATGAGTAGCTAATTTTCTTATTGATTGAGGATGAATTCCTAGTTCTTAATATATGATTTGAGTTTTGTTTCAATTCTATCTTGAAGTTTTTCACATGATTATCGTTTGTTTTTACTAATAGGAATGTTTATACATTCATGGTTGATTGATAGGTTGTTTAGAGTGCACGCTAAATTGATTTGTTAATTTGATCTAAAGCTAGTGAAAGTTAGGGGATAAGTAATCGTTTCTTGACTCTTTACATAAATAGCAAACACGAGACCTTGCGGAGGGATTCCGTGGAGCAATTGTGTGTGAAAACAACGTTAGCAAGTAGACCTTGATCTAAGAGTCTAACTACTAATATCAACCTAATAAGTTCATAAATCTTAATGCGTTTATTTAAATTACATCTTGAGTGATCTACTACTAGGTGGTTTGGTAAATAGAATCCGGTAGTCGAGAACTTCCGTATCCTATGTGATACAAGGGATTTAGGGTTTAGCACTAATCTAGCTGCTTTACCTACGGTTGGTGATAATCTGTGACTAATAACATGTGGATGAAAAACATAACTTGAATCATTGTTTTGCAACGAAGAAGGATTCCTTGATCTTGTCTCTCTTATTGATTTCAACCTTATCTTTGAATTGCTTTGTTTATTTCCTTTTTCTTTATATACCCCCTTTTGTGACAATTAAGACAACTAAAATACTCTTGCTCCTCGTGGGAACGAACTTAACTACCACTATATTACTTGTTAATTAGGTGGAAAAATATTAATTAATTTGTTGTGGTTACGACACGCATCAAATTTTAGCGCGCACGGGGAGCAATGGACGATTTTAGTTGTTTTTATTTTTCTTTTTGCTTTATTCTTGCTTTGTTAGATTCTATACCGTATCTAACTTAGTTTTTGAGAATCTTGTTTCAGGTGTTATACCTTTGGTGAATGCTTAAAAATGGCAGACCGAGTCCAATACGTCTTCGATCCGGCACTCAACTAAAGGATTTCATTCGAGCGATTAACACCCCACTTCCTCCTTCTTCATCAAGTGAATTCGCAGATTCGAACAAAGAGGAAGAAACAATGGCTGAACGTACACTCAAGGACCTAGCTTCTCACAAGCTCGATACACAACAATGGTGTATCCAAACTAACTCAACCTTCGAGATCAAGCCGGGGTTGATTAGAGAATTACCAAAGTTCCATGGCATGGTGAATGAAGACCCAAACAAACATCTTATGGACTTCTATACCATAGTTATGGCTATGCTTCCACCGGAGACTAATGCGGATGGAGCAATGTTGAAAGCTTTCCCGTTTTCTTTGGCGGGCAATGCTAAGGAATGGTTATATTATTTGCCTTCCTAAGTATCACAACATGGAATGGTATGAAGAAACTTTTCCTCGAGAGATATTTTCCCGCATCCAAAGCTACTCAAATTCGCAAGGAGATTTGTGGGTTGAAGCAACATGTGGGAGAGTCATTGTATGAATGTTGGGAGCGATAAAAGAGGTTGGTGGCAAGCTGTCCACACCATCAATTCAGCGATGTTATGATACTCCAATACTTCTACGAAGCTCTCCACCCAAGTGATAGGTCTCTTCTTGACGCCGCGGGTGGTGGTGCACTAATGAACAAGACGGTGACCCAAGCTACCGAGTTGATTGAAAGTATGGCTGCAAACTCGCAACAATTCTACACAAGAGATGAACCAATAGTTAGGCGAGTGCATGAAGTTAGTGATTCATCCTCACATCTTGATCAAAGGATGGGTGACATGGAGTTAATGATTCAAAGGATGTCCGCGGTTATTATTCCGAATGATGAGACCGAACAAGTAAATGCTTTATATCCAAATCAAAGGCCGAGGTACGATCCATACTCAAATACTTACAATCCCGGTTGGAAGGATCATCCCAACTTTAGTTATGCAAATAAGCAATCGGCGGTTCCCAATCCGTATGAGCAACAAGGTAGTTTCCAACAATCACGTTTCCAACCTCAACAACAATTTCAACCACAACAAGTCAAGGAACGTGATTCTTCAATTGATGACAAGCTCAATGCATTGATGCAAGGTATGCAAGGTATCACCACTTTGGTTCAACAACAACAACAAAAGACCGATTCGGCAATCAAGGCTTTGGAAATTCAAGTGGGGCAATTAGCGACCGATGTGAACCTATTGAAAGCTCAAGCGTCCACAAAGCTTCCTTCACAACCATTTGTTAATCCAAGAGAGAGCGTTAATGCGATTACTTTGAGGAGTGGGAAACATGTGGAGCAACCAAATCAACAAGATAAGGTGTATGATGAGAAAGAGGAAATTGAAACCGCACCAAAGGAGAATACATCCCCAACCAACCAACCCGAGGAGACGGTTCCTACTTTCACAACTCCACACCGTTTCCCTAGCCGATTTGCTAAATCGAAGAAAGACTTGGAATACAAGGATATTTGGGACATCCTTAAGAACGTACAAGTCAATATTCCACTCATTGAAGCTATTCGTCAAATTCCTCGTTGTGCAAAGTTCTTAAAGGAGTTTTGCATGAAGTAGAAAAGGTTAAAAGGGAATGAAGTCATGAGTGTGGGGGAGAATGCTTCGGCGTTTATTCTCAAGAAACTCCCACCAAAATTAAAGGACCCCGGTAGTTTCACTATACCTTGCACAATTGGTAAAACAAGGTTTACTCGAGCTTTACTAGATTTGGGAGCATCGGTTAATGTTATGCCTTCCTCGATTTATGATTCTTTGAATCTTGGTCCTCTTAAGGAGACCGGGTAGTTCTTGAACTTGCTAACCGATCTAATGTTTACCCGAAGGGGATTGTTGAGAATGTTTTGGTGCAGGTTAATGAGTTTGTATTTCCGGCTGATTTCTATGTCTTAGACATGAATGATGAGAATTCTTCCAAGTCTACACCTTTGCTATTGGGTAGACCATTCTTAAGCACCGCCGGAACAAAGATTGATGTCCAAAATGGCACCTTGACTATGGAGTTTGATGGTACACTCATCCACTTCAATATATTTGGAACAATGAGATGCCCTAGTGATGCGAAGTCATGTTTTCCCGTGAAAGAAATTGATGCGGGCTAATGAATCTTGCAAGAGCTAAGTCGGGCCGTCGACTTTAAAACAAGCGCTTAATGGGAGGCAACCCATAGGTTTTGTATTTCTTATCCTTTTGCTTTTTATTTTTGTTATTTCTTTTTCTTGTTCCATATCATGTTAAAATTTCCCACCTTGACTTTACTAGGACGATTCAATTACATTGAGGACAATGTAAGGTTTAAGTGTGGGGGAGTGGTTAAGCATGTATTTTTAAAAAAAAAAAAAAAAGTTTTACATAAAACCTTCAACTTTTAGAGATTTTAGAGTCACTAGCATACTTCTAGGTATGTTTACATAGAGATTCGGACCACATAATTGAACTTGGAAGTGTTAAACTACATGATTTCTTGCTTGTTAGAGTGTTAAATAATGGATTTAATCATGCCGGTGATGCAAATTTGGTGCAGGAGAAATGCATTATTAGGGAAATCTACATTCATATCATGGATTTCTTGCTTGTTAGGTTGTCAGTGTTAAATAATGGATTTAATCATTCACTAACATGCTTTTCACAATAACTAGAATTGTGATGAATACAAATTTGCCATCAACAAACACATTAAAAGATGCGAATATGAATTCTACCTAAAGGAACAACCTAACGTGTAAAAGCACTAATTAATTAGATGCATTAAGTTCTACATGAAATCAGGCCATCATTGAGTGGAGACTATGATCATAAGAATATATCACTACAAACTATAATCATATTATGCTACTTCATATCACTGTGCAATAGATGTGATTACTACCAATTTGCAACCAAATAATCAATCATAAAACAATATTTTCGTTTGCAAACGATAAATATGAGACAAAACTAATATATTGAATCAAAGAATCATATTATGTGAAATCCAACTATTCCATAACCAAAAGATAATTAGGTACTTTATTCAAGGAGTTCATCACAAGAAGAAAGAGAAGTTTCATGTTCTAAACCCTAGAAAAAAAGTAGAGAAAGATAATAGAAAAGATATGAGAAAGAGATCAATTGTCCAAGTGCATCACCCACGTGCAAAGTGGCTGCAAAATCGCCAAAATCCAAAAAGCAAGTCACGGCCAAGCCGAAAAGTCTGTGATTTGCCTGTCGGTTCACCATAGAAATCTCTCGATAGTCGCCAGCAATCATACCACCACAGACTCATGAACTCTGTTCAAAGCTCATCGAATGCTTTAAAAATCCCAGCATCGAGCTCGAGTTCTTCCATTGACTTCCAACTCATTAATGGCAGCAAACCTCTTCATTCTCTGCTAATCTCGTCATTCTCATCTCTCTTGATACTTCCCTTCCATCACCCACAATACCAATAATTCCCTCTGAAATACCTGGCCTTCGATGCTGTAATGTGTTGCGAGAGTCCACTGTCTCTCATCGGTAGCATCTCCTTATCATTCTTTTCTTGTTTCGTGGTGATCACCCGTTTTCAGCATTTCGCTCTCCGGATTACGAACTCCATTGATACTTGTCATCACCGCGCCATCATTCGCAGCAGACTCCAAATAGAAGTTGCAACCATTGTCTTCTCCGCCTCGAAACCCTGACATCACACCCATTAGCGAGATATTGATCTTCTCCGTCCAACAATCCATCCTCAAAGTTCCTCGGACAAATTCTTCCTTGTAAGAAACTCGTCCAACACTCTTCCCCAGAGAATCCTCCATCGTCCGCTATGCGTCCATTGAACATTCTCATTTCATCTCCAACCGCTTGACCATAATAAAACTACAAAGATAAACCCATCTTCTCTTCATCCATCGAGCTTCTCCCATCTCTGCTCAACTCTTGCCATCTTTGTCAAAACAATATCATCAATGCTCGATAATGCAACATCATCTCCGTTTATTCCATAGCCAAATCGAGCTATCTCCTTCATCAACATCACCTAAGCAAACAAGCAGATACCAACTCCGGCGATCATCTTCTCCATCTCCGAGATCAACCACCACCACGTTAGCATCATCATCTTCCATTGTCCATGCCTTTGCTCCCCACGATCACAAGACCATAAAACGCAATCACCATCATCGCGCCCAAACTCCATTCGCTATCCAATTTCTTCATTGTCACCTTCGCACCATCGAGCATCACCAGCATGTCATGCCAAGCTCACAATGAAGACAACGTCATAAACTCAAGGTTTAAACCCACCATTACCGATTATCATCAACAACAAAACCCATCATGATCTTCACCGTATCCTCCATCTTCTTTTCTCCGAGATCTTGAACTGCCGTCTCGCCTCGTTCGTTAAGCAACTCTCCACCGTCACATGGCTCATTCGGAACTTCATTGCCGTGATAATGGATTGAATAAGATGATTGTGGCAGCCCCTATCAATGTTGCGGGTGCCTTTATAACGCTATTCCACTGTAACTTCTTTATACGACATCGGATTTACTTCATTCTTTCGCCAGCTTCGTCTTTTCGTCCTCACACAATGAAAAGTAGAAATCTTTGTATTTGAACGAGTTCCAATTGGTCTTTTTGCTCCAAATGACTCCATTGCACCTAATAAACTCAAAAGCACACATAAGATACATAATTCACTTAAAAATAGCAAAGAAAGCATAAATACTAGATATTAAATACGATGTATTCTACACCTATCAAATTCCCCCACACTTAGACTTTGCTAGTCCTCGAGCAAATCAAACAAAACAATAAAATACAACAACTCCGTGTCGTCGAGGCTACGGTTAATTTTAGCATAAATAACAAGCCTTTAAACCCCTAGGTGTCCCTAGTGGACGAGTTATAGTCTCGTGAAGGTTTACCAAAAACAAACTATACAAACATATAAATGCTCCCCCACACTTAAACTTCACATTGTCCTCAATGTGTAAAACCGTAAGTTCTGAATTCTGACGTACCAGCAGATAAAACGCAAAAACTGTGCAAATTGGTAAGGAATTTGGAAAAACTCCATTTCACAAAAGTTGTTCAAACTTGGAAGTGTTAGGGAACTACATTCGGATTTCTTGCTTGTTAGAGTGTTAAATAATGGATTTAATCATGCCGGTGATGCAAATTTGGTGCAGGGAGAAATGCATTATTAGAGTTGCTGATCAATCATTAGTGGAGACTACCCGTATTCATATCATGTGAGGCACCACCAAATATTCGTTGTAGCCTGACTAAAGAGCTTTCTTTTGAGTGTGTGTCACCGTACGTTAATTCCGGGTAGAATGGTGAGCTACCCAAGATCCCACCAATAGAAGCACTACTCTTTGATCTCTTGAGTGCTAATTTTGTCAATCATAAGGGTGACGTCTATAGATGAAAGCCTCCTTCTTGTAGTTCGATTTGCAGTTAGCACCATTCTCTCTCTCGACAACAACGGATCCATAGAAACACCATCATCATCAACAAGGAGCGACATCAAAATCTACAAGGAAAGTTGAAAAAGTTTAAGGTTTACAAGCAACAGAACGAGAAAAAGAGCAAATTTCATATACAAGTAAAGCAACATACAAAGAGCATATTTTTACATATATGTTGAGGACTTACAATACAATGAGGTAAGACTTATTCACAAGAGCGAAGAAAATCAAAAGGTGAGAATTGTTGAAGTTTATGATTTCGAGACGATACAAGTTGTGAAGAATCAAGCGGTAAAATACTTCTCCCACGGCCACGGTTTTGTTTTTATTTTCACTTTGTTTTATTTCTCTTGTTTTCAAAAAAAAAAAAAAAAAAAAAAAAAGAAATATTTGTTTTGTTTTTATTTATTTAATAAGCCGTGGGGAAGGAAAATCTATAAGGAAGTTTCAAGCGACAAGGATTTAAGGTAAAAAGAGTTACAAATTGTTAAGGATTTATGAAATTCGAGAGTTTATCACCAATAGTTGAAACCGAAGACGAAGACCAAGAGGATAAAGTCGAGGAGCGGAAGACGTTTTTATTGGATGCCGTGAGAGTGGTGTTATCATAATTGGCGATCGGATGTGAAGGTGAGTAAGTAATCTCATCCTCGATAATAGTGGTTGATTTCCTTTCTTAGAGATCGTCAGAAAAATGGTTTTTCAAAATGTTAAAAGATGTGGGTTTTTAAAATATTTCGGAAGTTGTCCTTCCCACCATTCAACGTGTTGCAGGAATTCTTTCTTCATTCCTACCTGCACACATGTGAGAACCATAAAAAAGCCGTCTTTTTGAGTGCAATTATCATAAAATCCTTTTTGGTGAGGCAGAAGTCAAGGCGAAATGCTTATTGATCGTTTCTCAAACACGCGTTCTCTCATTATGGTGTGGTTATTTCTCACTCAACATTTAAGAATGAGAATATGTTCTTTAGTATTTCTAACTTCTTATTACTAGAATGCGAAAACTCTATGTCCTCATAACTCTTTGGATGCTTGGGACGCTTGAACGCTTTGAAGTTGTGAGTTTTTAGTTTGATTTGCTCGAGGACTAGCAAAGTCTAAGTGTGGGGGAATTTGATAGGGTGTAGAATACATCCTATTTACTATCTATTGTTTATGCTTTCTTTGCTATTTTTCTTATAAATTATGTATTTTACGCCTGTTTTGAGTTTTGTAGCTACTTTGGAGTCACACGGAGGAAAAGAAGAAGAAATTACTCTATTTGAGCAAAAAGGGCAAAATTATCATTTCAGGGGCAAACACTATTTGGAGCCCAGTCAAGGTTAAGGGGCATCTTTCTTTTGGAGAAGCACTAAAGACAGGCCCAGCTGAAGTTAAGGGGTTGTCATTCAGGTACCCCTTATCATTTATCGTAGGTGTAATTATCCCTGGGGTGTAACCATCCAACCCAAACCACACAACCCTAAATCAAGAGATTTCTTCTGCCACCATTTTATTCATCCATTTCTAAAATTGAGAAACGGTCTGTCGCTAACACCCGAAATAAAGCGAGAATCGAGAGAAGAAACTGGATTCACGATGGCGGTGGTGCTGTTGAAAGTGAGCTAGAGGAGAAGAAAGTTTGGGTTCGATTCAAAGTTGAATTTCAAGGGTTTGGTAGATTAATGAATTGGGTTGGATCTGTGGTGCTTCTACCATAGTCGAATCAGGCGAGGACTGATACTGAATCGAGAAATTGAGGTAGAGAGAGTTGCAATTTGAGTTGTTAGCATATCTAAGATTGAAACAAAGAGGACAAGGAAGAAGAATTGATGATATTGAACGTTGCAGTAGCAGGAATTACTCGGGGAAGAATAGTCGGTATCTGCCATGAATTAAATAGGTATTGAAATGTGTTGATGTTGCCGTTGTAAAGATAGAGTTGCAATTTGAGATAGGTTTCGACTGATTCAAAGAAGATGGAGTCAGCTGATGATTGAAGTGAAAAATTAGGGTTCTGTGGATGAATCAAATCGAGAGCTCGTTCCTGCTGTTATGGGTCTGTGAATCAATGAACGAATCAAAGAGATGGGAAAATGAATTCAGGAGTGTTGGTGGTGCTGTGTTTGAATCTGGTGCTGCTAACAACACAGAGAGAAGCTCACATACAAAGATGGGTTCTGAGCTGGTGAATAATAAAATAGAGATGGGTTTGGTTCTGAAGATGAGCATACGGCGAGATTTGATCAGTTCTGCTGATGCTACGATGTGCATATGTTGGTGGTTGCTGAGTTGAATATCAGGTAGATGCGATGCTAATCAATATGGAAGAAGTCGCTGCTATTGTTGAGACGAAATCAAATGGGTCTGTGTAATTGAATATTGTAGTTGCAGGAAATCCTACACTACACCCCTCACTAGAATATACACAATTAAGTCATTTTAAGATGAATGATTATGATTTCTATTGATTGAATACTTGAATCTTTACAATATGAAATAGAAATGAGTTAAGGAATTACAATCACTCTAAAACTTTCTCTCTCCTAAAGACTTGCTTAACAATCCAAAAAGAACTCTCCTACAACAGATTTACTCAACCCTTTATATAGGGTAGTACACAGTGGATGACAGCTAAGCTGTCCTTTATTTTCGGGAATGTCGTGTGAAATATCGCAAGTGTACATATATCAATTCTCACGACACTCCTAAATTTCGCTGAATCTTCATATCTCTCTCATGTTTTGGCTGTCGTCATTCATTGCGTCATTTATTTTACTTCCCTGCGACTCCCTCGCAATGTCGTCATTTATTAATCTCGCGAAACGTTGATGTCGCGATATTCTGATCCTACATCTTGCCTCTTCTCATGTCTTCTCTTCGAAGGAGAGAATGTCATGAGAACCAATGTTTTGAAATGCCGCAATTGTTCATCTTTATCTGTTTCTCTCCTGTACATTTACACGGAATTTATTACAGGTGTTTCTTCTTCCACTCTTTTCTTGACACGTCTCTTTCAACCGTTTATTCTTGACCATTCACGTCCCATCTCGCATTAAATGCATTTGTTTTCTCGAGGATTCTTCTCTCTATATATAGTTTTCTCACCCTTCTCTTCTTCTCTTTTATTTTCCTTCTGCAACTTCTCTTCCTCCGCAATCTGCGTTTCTGGTGCTGTAAATCTTTCCTTCTTTCTTTCTCTTGATCTTTAATTTTCTAATCATTCCCATACTCTAAAAATGGCTTCACTTGGTCGCATATATAAACCCCTTTTTAATGAAGCTCAAAAGAATTTTCAAGAGAAGGGATTCATCTTATCAACCATTCCTGATCAAGAATCTTCATCTATAATTTCTGCAAAGTTATTTTCTGATCATCAGTGTGATGATCAGAAAATCATAATCTCGCTAGGTCAAATTCTCGCAGGCCTTCCCATTCCTCTCTACAACCCCGAGATACCTTTATTCTATGAAATTCTTGCTCATGAGAAATTCTCGCGAGCTATTTATCAACTAAGTGGTGATTGCATCCGTCTAATGCTTGAATTCGCCAATCGTGGCGCTGGTAAGGGATCTTTATATCCTGATGATGTCAAAGATCCTAGATTCGCGGGTTTAGAAATAGACGCTAAGAAATATACTGTAGAAAACTTTTTTGAAAATTATGAAGTAATAAATATGAGAAATGATAAATCTCGCTGGGGTGCTCGATGAAGAGAAAAGATAATATTTCCAAAGGATAAGTCGCTTATGCAAGATATTGACTGGCACTCGGGCAAAAATAATGTTCCTCGGTACTCCAAGGATGAGAAGTGGTGGGTTGTTCCTCTATTTTTGAGTGGACCTTATATTGCAGGTTCTCATACACTCCCTGCGAATCTCGCAAACTATCATCCTTGGGAATTTAAGTGGCCCGAGAAGGCAAAAGAGGTATGCTTCCTATTTCAGGCTTGCTTTACGATATTTCCTTCCTCTTATATTTACTAGGCTTGCAAAATTTTCAGATTACCAAATTGAAAAAGAGTTATAGTAGACGTCCAAAGGCGAGTACTCTGGCGATACTCCGATCAATCACGGATGAAGTAAGAAATACTTTCTTTTGTTATTTTTAACAATATTGTTGCCTCTGTTTCTTATCTTCATTCGTGTGCGAAGGTTGTTGAAGAAATTAACACTCCCGAAGCTGCGAAGGTTAAGGGCAAGAATAAAATCACTCTTCGCAAGGATAAATCTTCTGCTCCATCTTCTAAAAAACAGAAAATCCATCCCTCTTCTCGTTCTAGTTCCCAAACCAGCGAGAGTTCTGACGAAGATGAAAATGAGGTTGGTACTTCCTCTGCGAAGGAGAATCATTCGGTCGATTCTGCTATGGCTCAATTGTCTAGTGTCTTCTCCGATTCTATGCAAGGATTGGGAGATGATCATTTATCTGCTACTTGTGAAGCTCTCGCTAAAATTTGGGATGCCCCCCTGTTAGAGGATAATGAATCTTTTCGCGGAGTTTCCCGAACAATGACTCCCAGTCTCTTAAATGCACTCAGTGCTTTGGTATGTTCATATTTCGTTATTTCTTTGCGATTTCGATTATAAACCTTATCTTAACAATTTCTTTACTTTCTTTTATAGTCTGGGAGAGCTTCCTTTGTTGTTGCCTCAGACCTCGAGAAAAGACGCAACAATCTTGAGAAGAAAAATCTTCAACTTAAGGAGAAGAACAAAGAACTAGAAATTGAAGTTGCGACATCTCGCAAGAAGGATGCTAAAATTCAACAGTTGGAAGTTGAGTCTTCTTCCCAGAAAGACAAAATATCTACACTTCAAAGTGTTACTCAGCAACTTTATGGTATAACACCCTCCTTCTTTCTCTATTTCTACTTTGCCATTTATTTTCCTTTGCCTGACTTATTATTTTCGCAGACATTTATAATCTTTATGACGAAGCCATCCTTCTCCATTCATTCCCTGAACCTATGGATGATGATGCTCTTCTCGCTCATCTCAATGAATCTTTAAGTAGTTCTTCAAACAAGACTAATTCTCTCTCGTTAAGTGAACTTCGAACCAAATTTCATCTTTTAGAAATTGAACATAGATCTAGTTTAGGTTTATCCAACCGATTTAAACGTTTATATCTTGACTCCCATGAGAGTAATAGTATTCTAAGGAAAAATATTAGCAGCCTCATAGATGATAAGGATCGCATTGCTAATCAAGGTGCACAAGCATTAGCAAAATTCCAAAAAACTATTCTTGAAGTCCAAATTGAACGAGATGAATCCCTTCGCCAAAATGCCATACTTAATGAGCGAGAAAATCAAATTCGTTCACTTCTTGTCATAAATAATGATGATGAATTCGCTTTGGGCTGCGAAGGTTCTAGATAATGCCGTAAATAACTTAGGTGTTAACGTCGGTCTTCATGCTGAGCATAATGCCTTGGTTAAAGATATGATTTCTGACAGAGAAGGTTGTTTTACTATTCTTCATTATTTTTCCACTTCTTTCTTACGAAACTGTTATTAAACTGCTAACTCATTATCATTTGTTCGCATAATCTGAGAAGAGGTTTCAAACTAGAATCAAGGAACTTGAATCTGAGAAAGCGCAACTTGCAAAAGACTTCTCTCTTCGCAATGACAAATATTCTAAGATGAAGAAGCAACTACAAACTACTGTGGCGAATTTCAATAATGATGTTGTTCGTTTTCGCAACCAAACTATTGAACAAATTTGCAATGATCACAACATCCCTCTTTCTTCATATCCTTGTCTTCTCGATGAAATTCCTGATAATATGCCTTGCTCAGATGTCTCTGATAGTGATGTAAGCGAAGAAGAAGAATCTGATAAAGAAGAATGAGTTGCTAGATTGTTCCATTTTCCTTTCTCTTCTTGTGATATTTGTGTATTTATCCTTCTAACCTTCCATTTTGTAATCTCTTATTGTAAATTTATCATATGAAAATAAATAACAAGTTTTTATTCTAATCATTCCCATACTTGCCTCTGTTATTTATTTTCACATGAGATAAATCAAGTCGATAACCTTTAAGTAATGATACTTCTTAATTTCGCAACTGCTGTTGCTGATTCTTCACAGATAAATGAAGAAATATAATCGTACTCGCAAGCTTGTTTGCTTACTCGATTTCTTGTGTTATTTTATCATCATTTATGTTGAAATTCATCATTGCGACAAAATCGCAGGACGTCTTTACATTTTCATGTAATGACCCATTGATCTTGTCTTATCATTGTTTTTGTGTGGTCTTATTTTGCCTTCCTAGTTAAAGGTCTTATTTTGCCACCCCTCATTTTGCATCAATATGACAGGTCTAAATATTCTTGCTAACATAAAATCCTATGACATTGACGTCTTGCGACAAGATCGCGGGGACGTCCTTACACTTTCATGTAATGACCCATTGATCTTGTCTTATCATTTCTTTAGTATTTTTGCCTCTGCAGGATATTTCATTTGCGACAATATGACAGGCCTAAATGTTCTTGCGAATATAAAGCCCCATGACATTGCCGTCTTGTGACACTTATCAGCTCCCTAATGGAGGGTTCCGCCCTTATCATCTCCCTGGTTGCCCCTTCAAGGAGGCGTACATCGGCCATACAAGACTAGCTCCTCCCATCCGGTCTTAACAACAACCAGTTGTTTTCGCAGCCTCTTATCCCTTATACCTATAGGGTTTATGGTTACGAGACTGCACCCTAAGTGGAGTTTTCTTCGGGCCGAGTGCAACATATGCCAAGACTTGCCAAGAATGGCCGAGACACTTCAAATGCCCAGGCACTCTTGGCTCAACTGTGTACCTCGGCGCCTTGAGCATACCCTGACTCCTTGGAAGAGACCCTCGGGCGTCCAACCAGGGTATAACCTTATATATATAGTTGGAAATCCAAGGTATCTCTCCCGGATAGGCTTTCATGGGCCCCAAATCTCCATGACTCAAGTTCCAGAGTGGTGTAACCTTTTCCCGAGCCATGTTAAGAGATACCCCTTATATGACGCACTTTAGGTCTTATATTTGCCTCTTTGCGAAATATCATTCGCGAACTAGGGTGTACGCCATAAAGGTTCGTCCCATTCACTCACTCTTTCATTTTTGTTAATTCATTCAATCATTCATTTTTGGTTTTCTCTTGTTATTTTGTTTGCGAAGCTATCGCACAATCTTGCATTGTTTATTCATTTTTGTTTTTCAATTCTTCAATCAAATTCTCATACATTCTTGATGGCGAGATTCTCGCGTATTTCTTCTTCAATTATTGTTTCTTCTTCTTATCATTAATATGCCTTTGTCATTGCTTTTGATAATGATGATTATTCATTTCTTACACTTTTTGCTCCTGCTGCTCTCTGCCTCTGCACCATTCAAACTTCTTAATGATTCCTGTCCATCATAATTTTCAGCTGTTTTCATGCACTTGCTTCGCAATGTATCTTCACCTCTTGTATCTATGGTATCCACCATCAACCTTTCTTTTCTTTGTTCATCTTTTATATTTTGCTTCCAGCCCTTTCTTTTTGTAGCTCTTTCCTCGCAACTCTCCACATCAATCTCATAGCATTTTTGTCCTTCCATCCAGTCTCCCTTTATAACTCCAACACCGCTGGGATGAGGAAACTTTATACACTGATGATAAGTCTACGCTACACCCAGAATTTCGTGTAACCATGGTCTTCCGATCAATGCATTATAAGGGAACTCCACATCGACTACACAGAACAAAATTTTCAGTTGATAATCCTTGCAAGGGTATTCTCATATGAACTTCTCCTTTAGGCTTATTCGCTGTGCCATTGAAACCGTATATTTTATACGTCGAAGGTATCAACTCTTCATCCTTCCCACCCATAGTCTTGTAAGTATGGTAAAAAAGAATGTTTATTGAGCTCCCGTATCAATTAAGATTCTATTGATCGCCCAGAATTCTCTCGCTTCATCATCTTCGCCATCTACGGGTTTTGGGTTAATTTCCAATTTTACAACCAATGGGCTATCATGTGTCTCTCTCGCCTTCAGGAATCTCTTCGCAGTGAAAGAAATAATCTGCATTTGCCATTCTTTTAATCTGCGATGTCTTCGCGATGTTCATCACTTCTTTATTATCGCATCCCTCATGAAAACCCTACCGAGAATATTATCATGAAAATCTTCAATTGTTCGGTATGAATGTACAATGGAGTTGCAAAACAAATTTTTAGCTTTCGTTCCAACTTCTATTACGAATGTTTCTTTCCCCTTTCTTGAGTTTGTTCTGTGCATTTAAAGGCGGTGGTGGTAACGGTTGAACCTTCTCTTCACTTTTTATAAAATGACTCAGCTTTCCTTGGTCAATCATTCTGAGGATAATTCTTTTTATATTTCTGCAGTCATTTGTTAGGTGTCCATGAAAGCGGTGGTAAGAACAGAACTCGTGACTTCTATCACTTGGTGGTGGCTCATTCCCCATATTCCATGGTGCAGGTATGTTTTCCATCAAAAGTATAGCTTCCCATATTTTTTCAACACTAGTATTTAATGGTGGCATTTTGATTTCCTCCCACACTACTCTGTAACTTCGCTGCCCTCCATGATAATTCTGCCTTCGACTTCCATAAGTTTCTTGCGGATGATCAAGTCTTTGAATTTTGTTATTGCCGCCACGGTTGTAGTAGTTCCTTTCTCTTTCAAACTCTTCCTGATCACGGCTTTCCATAGCTACTATCTTTGGCTGTCCATCATCTATTATCTTTTCTTGTTGCCCTTGCGAAGTGCTCGCTATTGTGTTTATCAACTTGGATAATAAGCTTGCATTCGCAGCGTTTGAATTTGTATTCGCAACTGGGTATGATTCCATCTCGTTTTGCCTTTCCTCTAGAGCAATATATTCCTCCTGAAGTTCTCGCAACTCAGTCATTGTAATTGTATTCTTGACTCTAAAGATTTGAATATATAACAAATTGGTTGCGAACATAGCGTTTATGAATGATAAAATAAGATATCTTTCATCCACTCGTCCAGCCATTTCGCTACACATTGTCTTCCACCTCACAGTTAAGTGTCTCAAACTTTCGCCAACTCTTTGTTTCAGCCCAAATACATCTTCAATTCCTCGGTCGCGAGGAGTTGTTACTTATATATGCCCCTAAGAATATAGCTTGTAAATGGTTGAATGACGTGATTGTGTTTCTTGGTAAACCCTCAAACCATTTCAGTGCTTCTCCTGTTAAACTTGATGCGAAAATTTGCACAATATGGCGTCATGATTTTCCCACTGTAGCATACATCTCACATATGCTTTGATGTGTTGTATTGCACAAGTTGTTCCATCAAAAATGCTAGTTAATGCAGGTAAATTGCATTTTGGGGGTATTCCTCCTAACTGCACCTCTAGTTGAAAGGGGGTTTTCGCAGCTTCTTCGATGGCCTCATCCAATTGTCTTCTTCCTCCGCCTCTTCTATTGTTCAACATTCCTCTCATCTCTGCCAACTCTCTTAAGATTTGTTCATTTACATCAGGGTTCGAATTTATTGGTCTTTTTAGCTCTGCATCTCTCCTTCTGCGTTCATGTCTACTTTGATTTTCTTGTTCAGCATTTTCTTCTCTTCCCTCTCTGCGACTTTCTCCTTCATCTCGTTCACGAATTCGCACACCATTATATCTATCATTTTCTCTTCTTGGTTGTCTATCAGTTCTCCTTTGTATTCTTTCATATTCTTCATTGATATTTCCATTGTTGCGATTTTGCTCGCGCCTTCTTTCTCGATTTTCATGATTGTTCTGCCGAATTGCTTCCTCCAATTCCCGTTCTTCCATTTCTACTCTTAATCTTTCCCTTTCGCAAGCTAGACGCGCTTGTTCAATATAATGCTTTTCGATGTCATCTTCAATCTCCTTTTGTTTCCTCTGTTTTTCTCTCCCATGCAGTATTCTTCTTCCTTCTTCCTGATTTTCTTCACCAATTGGACTATTCTGATGCCTATTTCCTTGATTTCCGTCATTTTGGCCATTCTCAGAAAATCTCAGGACGTGGAATACACACCACTTCCTTTCTTTCGCAGCATCCTTCACCGAGATTTGGCTCTCTTTCTAGATTTTCTTCATTAACATTTTCTACAGGTAATATTCTCCTCATATCTTCTCTAACCGATCCTGATCTTGATCTGGTATTACTTCTCGACCTTCTATTTTGCAACCTCATATTTTCCATTCTTAACTCATGGTTTTGCCTTGTTAAATTTGCACGTTCTTCCGCTTCTAATCGCCTTTCCTCATGTATTGTTTGCCTCAATGCTTCTAATGCTGCGACTTCTTTATTTCTATGAATTGTTTCTCCCATCTCTTCTCGATTTCTCTCCTCTTGTCCATTATTTATCAATTGTTGCACTTCTTCTCTTTCTTCCATAGAATCTGATCTCCATGTATGCACACTCACCCTATCATAATCTATTACTCGATTCGGTCTTTGGTTGAATTGGTGGTTGAATTTGACCTTCTTCTCTATCTCTTGCGTTTATTCTTGATGGTTCACCTGTTTCATTTCTCCTTTCTCCAGCTAATCTCCCGCTTCTTCTTACAATTGTTGGTTGTTCTGATGCATTCCTTCTTCTAGCCATTTCTCAATTTTAGTAAATTGTTGAAAATGATACGAAATTTCTTTCTTGTTACTCCTGATTCTTTCAATTCACAAGGTTGATCTTTACTCAATCCCTGTTTCTAGCGCCATTATGTAGTTGCAGGAAATCCTACACTACACCCCTCACTAGAATATACACAATTAAGTCATTTTAAGATGAATGATTATGATTTCTATTGATTGAATACTTGAATCTTTACAATATGAAATAGAAATGAGTTAAGGAATTACAATCACTCTAAAACTTTCTCTCTCCTAAAGACTTGCGTAACAATCCAAAAAGAACTCTCCTACAACAGATTTACTCAACCCTTTATATAGGGTAGTACACAGTGGATGACAGCTAAGCTGTCCTTTATTTTCGGGAATGTCTTGCGAAATATCGCAAGTGTACATATATCAATTCTCGCGACACTCCTAAATTTCGCTGAATCTTCATATCTTTCTCATGTTTTGGCTGTCGTCATTCATTGCGTCATTTATTTTACTTCCCTGCGACTCCCTCGCAATGTCGTCATTTATTAATCTCGCGAAACGTTGATGTCGCGATATTCTGATCCTACAAAATGGTGGAGGTATGAAGACTGGATTATCTATGCCAGTACTGCAGCTGAAGCTTGAGATATTTGAACTTATTAGAAGAATCTAGCAGGAATGATACAGGGAATGAATGAAATGTTGCAGTGAATCAAGAGCTTTTTCCGTTTAAATGAATGGTTTTGTGTATGGTTGCATTCTCATTCTCGCTGGGGTTTTGAGTACGAGTTTTCTGTGTAGATGAATGTGTAGGAATTTCAGAGAAGTGAGGCCTGAAGTTGGCCGGGAATCACCAAATACAAACGAACTCTACTGGAGTTCGGTTCGATGAGTTGACTCGGTGGCTCGTTAGGATAACTCGGTGATTCGGACTACTCGGATCGATCCACCGAGTTAGATGACTGAATAAGAAGTCGACTCTCTCTTCCCTTGACTATTTTGACCGTTAGAGACTGTAGTTTGACAGTGAACTTTGACGGTTCTCTGACGGAATATTCCGTCGACGGAGAAGTATATCCAGTGACCGCCAGCACTATTCCTATGCCGTTTTCCTATTTGGATTCCGTGAATACCAGGATTTTTCAGGCGACCCTAAAATTGCATAATTTTGTGTGAACTTTTCTCATGGGTGTGAAGACTTAGATTCGGAATTGGATGAGAACTTGGAAGCTTTGGAGAATTGGACTTGAAATTGGAATTAGGCTCAAACTTGGAAATTGAATTGCTAAAGGAAAGGGGTTCTATTCCTTGGAAGACTTGGAGAATATTGAAGCCTATAAATAAAGAAGTTTTTACACACTTCTCTACATCTTTACACACACCTCTCTACACACACAACACTTGTGTTTTTGCTTGCTTTTCAAAATTCTTCTTTTAATTATTTGTGTGAACTTGAAAAATTCTCCATTTAATTATTTGTGTGAATTTCAAAAACATGAGTAGCTAATTTTCTTATTGATTGAGGATGAATTCCTAGTTCTTAATATATGATTTGAGTTTTGTTTCAATTCTATCTTGAAGTTTTTCACATGATTATCGTTTGTTTTTACTAATAGGAATGTTTATACATTCATGGTTGATTGATAGGTTGTTTAGAGTGCACGCTAAATTGATTTGTTAATTTGATCTAAAGCTAGTGAAAGTTAGGGGATAAGTAATCGTTTCTTGACTCTTTACATAAGTAGCAAACACGAGACCTTGTGGAGGGATTCCGTGGAGCAATTGTTTGTGAAAACAACGTTAGCAAGTAGACCTTGATCTAAGAGTCTAACTACTAATATCAACCTAATAAGTTCATAAATCTTAATGCGTTTATTTAAATTACATCTTGAGTGATCTACTACTAGGTGGTTTGGTAAATAGAATCCGGTAGTCGAGAACTTCCGTATCCGGTGATACAAGGGATTTAGGGGTTTAGCACTGATCTAGCTGGTTTACCTACGGTTGGTGATAATCTGTGACTAATAACATGTGGATGAAAAACATAACTTGAATCATTGTTTTGCAACGAAGAAGGATTCCTTGATCTTGTCTCTCTTATTGATTTCAACCTTATCTTTGAATTGCTTTGTTTATTTCCTTTTTCTTTATATACCCCCCTTTTTGTGACAATTAAGACAACTAAAACCTCTTGCTCCTCGTGGGAACGAACTTAACTACCACTATATTACTTGTTAATTAGGTGGAAAAATATTAATTAATTTATTGTGGTTACGACACGCATCATTACCTCATTCCAACAAAGATCTTTTTAAGTATTCTCATAAGTTGTTATCGCTACGAATATTCAACAACAAATGTGCTAAACGAACATTGCAGAACCATAGAAAAACTTGAAGTACGAAGAATTCAAGATGTGTGTTAAAGAACCAAGGAAATCAAGCATAGTGGATTGAGCTGAAAAGTTTATTTAATTTGAATCCATATGTATTGAATAGTTTTGTCACTAAAATTGACAAGGGGGTAGATTGTTACAATGCTTGGTTGAATCCACAAGTTTTGCTATCTCAAGCTTGTTGTCAATGTTAGATGATCAAAACTATATCTTGATTTCTAGTCTACTAAGTCAAGTCTCGGACTAGGTTAGAATTTGATAGTTGAGTATCAGACATCACCTTCGAAGACTGAAGGTCGACGAAGACATTTGAAAAACTTATGTATCATGTATGTGAAGACTGAACCATTCTATTTTACTCACTATCTTAACATTCTATCTATTGAGACGATGTTGTATGACTTCTGGTAGATTTACAAGAAGAAGTTTTGAGTTAAGGTTGTCTTGTTAAAAATCTTGAAATATGATTTTAGCAAAGATGTTCAATGGTCCTTAACAAAATTAGTTCTAAGCAATTTATTGTTTGTGAAATAATTTGTGGATCAATTGAAAATTGCCCATGCAAATGATTTTATTACTTGGGAATGTTTCAAACATCATAAGATAGAAATTCAGAACTTCTGATATTTCTGCTTAGGATAGGTTGGAGAACCAGTTCGCAAACCATATATATCTGAGTTTCAGAAATACAAAGAAGGTTGGCGAACCAATTTGCAAACCGTGAGTTCAGTTTGGAACAGTCAAGACCCGTCAACGTCTGTTGACTGAGTCAATATGTTTTGTAATAAGTCTATTATACATACTATCCTAACAATATTAACTGTTAGAGCATAGCTCGGTTGAACCCACCAAGCGTTGGTATGTCAAGTTTGGTTGTCATATTTTAGTGAACTAAAACTCATTTAAAGAGTCGCTTGATTATTTACTAGAGTCAACTTCGTATAGGTTTACTAGAAAGTTATTAGGATATGAGACTTACAAGTATTACGTGAAGACTTGAAGAATATGAAGAAGTAAAGAGCTACATCGACGACATCATCCTTCCTCTTGAGGTTAGTAATATTTGACTTGAATTGTTTCATTCCTAACGTATCTTTCAAGTCGTGCATATTGAAAACATAATCATGAAGTCTGTGAATGATTATACTCTAGTTAGACATAGTATTAAGGAATTACAATACGAAGTATAACGTCTATCTTTTGAACTTCGTATATAAGACATCGACATAATCATATGAATGTTATAGTGATTTTTAATGCTGATAAAATGGCAAAGGAAGGAAGTGTTCTGAGTATAGGCAATGTTAAGACCTATACTGATAGTAACTCTTTTATTTTAGAGTCCCCATTTAATACCTACTACTGATTAACTAGTAGATTCATCCATGTAAATAACCTTAAATGGTTTTTGTATTGACTTTTGTCCTGATCATAGCTTAATAAAAAAATTACATTGATTGTGCAAAAAAAATGAATGATATTGTGATTATGTGTATGGGTATGGGTGAAGATTTCGTCCTAGGAAACAGTGATTTACATTCGTTTAAAGGAAGTACAATTCATAAACTTGTTTTATGAATCGAAAGGGAAATCGCTAGGCTTATTGGTATTGTTATTCATTGCAAATATTTGGATTACCAATATGTGTGTTTAGTATAACCGCTCATAACTTGTTTATGTATCTTGGTAAAACTATTCACAAGGCCTGACTTTTGTATTGGTATGACTTTTATTAGTGAAACCGATCTTAAGTAATCACCCGGTAGATGGTATGATCGATATGTTGTAATTGGTATGACCAACTCTAGACATTGGGGAACCGATCCTAGTAAGAGGTGCAACCGATCACAAGTGTGTGGAATCGATCCTTGTAAGAGGTGCAACAAGTCTTAGTTATTGGTAACCGATCCTATGACTTATGCAACAGATTGCAAGTTAAATACCATAAATATGTGGTAACCGATCCTAGTACCTAGTCAACCAAATTTTGGAAAGCTAGTGTGACCTATCCTAGTACCCACATGGAGGTAGAACCGAAACTTGTTTTGGTAGAACCGTGAAACCCATTATAGTGATTTGATTGGATAATCAATCACATAGTTCTTGGAAGTCAGATGAACCAATTCTAAACTTGTTTGGAAGTGTGGCAAATCGGTTCCAAGATTGTAAATATGAAAAAGGATTTACAAAGTAAAGATGTTGACATACTTTGAACATGTGGAGTAACTCTTATCTTTTATTGTTCAAAGATATTCCTTAATAGCTAAAGGAGAATCCCAGATCAAAATAAATTGAGAATCTTTTAATTAAGGTTTTTAGTTTTTATATGCTTTTAATTTCCAGCAATTAAAAATGCATATCTTTAGAAAATGAAAATTGGTAATGTGCATTTACTAATTGGAGATTTTCTACTGAGATTTCGGTCAATATTTGGACAGATCATTCCCCGGAATTATGGAAACCGAATTTGGAAATATATTGCATATCTTGAGAATATTTTCGGTTTTGGAAATTCCTTGGTGTCCAAACTTCCTTGGTCTATAAATATTGAAGTTTGCATTTCGAGCAAACTAATCCTCAGAGCCAGCAACTCTACCTTGTTGTGTTGTTACTGGTGGAGCCGTCTATTCGTAGAGGAAATTACCCTAATTAGGCGAAATCTCTTACGACCGCTCGTTTTAAAGACTTCTTTGGGATTGGGAAGCTCTACGAGTACTGTTGGTGGGAAACTAGATAATTGCAGTTTATTATTTGTTTTCGATTGATTTGATTGACTAACGGTTGTTAAACTTTGATTGCACCTAGTTTGTTTATGCTTTAGAATCTTCTCTTCTGATATAAGATTCACTCAAACTAGATCGAAGTTTCGACGGGGATCTTTAGACTGTTTGTAGATCTAAAGACGTCTTGTGATAATCCATTGTTAACAGACTCCATTCTGTGTGTGATTGATCACAAGAGATTCAAGTTGATTGTGTGCAGGTGTTCATTGAAGATTTAAGAAGATTTGAAGACAAAGAAGATTTCTGATTTGAGTTCATAATCTTTGGTGTGCACAAAACTTGATCGGCTGGGGATCCAACTATAATCGGTTTATCTTTGTCATAACCTTGATTGATTAGTTGAGTAGATCGGCATCAATACAATTCTTTGTGATTAAAAGTATTGATTGCATAGTCTAAACAATTACTTTGGTAGTTGTTGATAGATTGATCTAAGAACCTGACAAAGGAGTTTATTGGGATAAACGGAAGAGCCTTTTGTCAAACTCATATCACTTGTTTGAAAAGATTTGTTACCGAACAGATTTGTTGTTCTTTTACTGTTTGGAATACGAACCAAAGGAATTGTTCCAAGTGCGTGACTTATTGCAAGTTGGAGGCGCAGGGATACAGACGGAACTAGGTGAACTATAGATTTAGTTGCTTGGTCTCAACTATACGAAGTTGGTTTAGATTTTGTATAGCGGGTTAATCCTGAGAGTATTCAACTCTGGACAAGGTCCCGGGGTTTTTCTGCATTTGCGGTTTCCTCGTTAACAAAATCTTGTTGTGTCTTTTACTTTTCTATTTCCGCAATTATAATTATTTTTATTATAATTAGAAGTAAAATACACAAACGTTAATTCCTAATTACTTGATAGCAATCCTATTGTGTTTGGTTAAGTCCGAACCTATTATCAAGTAATCATACTTCGTTGTTGTATTGTCTTGATCTTGTATCCATAGTCAATCACGCAAGTTATCTTGTTGTTGTATCGTCTCGATCTCGTATCCATAGACGATCACACGAAGTGTGAACCGATTAGTTGTATTGTCTCGACTCAGTCCATGGACAAACATTTTCGGAGAAAGGACTTATAGGTGGAAAAGTTTTAGATTGAGGTATATTTGGGTACCCTTGTCTTTTCATTAACTCTTTGTAAAGTTGGAAATTTTCTCAATAATAGTTTTAGCTTTTATCAGAATTCTTAAACCAAATGCATTAGATTTCTTTTTTCTTATTTATGTTATGGTAATTAGTAATAAGAAATTGTAACAATTCCTGATGATATTGTCGGAGGTGTGACAAGTGATTTTCAGTCCTTGTCCATCTTATCGATAGCCTTGAACCTCTATTTTAGTTGGAATTCTGAACCGAGAGTTTAACCTTGCTGGACCGGTTAAAATTCAAATCATTAGAGGGAAAATTTTCTTGGGCATCACATAAATTCTTGCCAAAATTGAATCAAACTTGTAAGACTATGTGTGCCAAAATTCAGAATTGCAACTAAGAAAAAACTGAACTTATTCTTTCAACAATGCTTATTCTTTCACAACTGAAATCTAAATCGATTGATTTCTGTTGATTTACGTAGTTTTACTTCTAATTAGTAGCTACTGATAAATTAGAGCAAATATAACCGTAGTTCTATCGATTTCAATTTCAGCTCCACAAAATTGGGAACTATTATGAACCAAAACTGACTCTACTAACTATTCCCTCCGTTTCAAAAAGATAAGCTTGTTTCATGTGTAATTTGTGCACGAAATAACTTAACATATATTTTCGAAACGGAGGTAATAGTTCAGGTTTATGTGATTATCGAGCGGGAATTGACAACCCTACATTTGGTCACTTTGCAATATTTGTTTAAAAGAGCATATTTTGGACTACAGTGGTAAAATTTGAGTCGGATTTTGGATCATCGGGCACAGGAGCAGATTTTTGGTACAGCTTAGGTTAAGTTGGGATGATCTAGTCCATTATAGAAATTAATTCAATTCCCAAGTAGTAGAAGATTAATTAAAATATATGACGCGAGTCCGTTTATACTGAAGTAAACCAAATTGTAGAAGTACGAAATACCAATAGGTCCTAGAAATAATATATTAGAGAGAGTTTGGTTCAGTTAACTGAGTCAACTGTCTGTTTGGTCCATTTTCAAAATATATTTTACAGTTTGGTCCTAGAAATTATGGTTTGGTCCTAGGATGACGTCATGGATGATGTAATTGTCATTGTGTGGTGACAGAAATATCCTTTTGGGACCACATATATAGAAAAAAACCATAGAAAATATCTCGTTCTCAGATTTAGTTTCTTTCCTCTCCATTTTTTTTTCCTCTCCATTTTTTTTTACTTTTTCTGCTGCTGCAAGAAATGATGAAGATTTGTGTTATTTTCAAGGGTTTTGATTTGCAGAGATGATGAAGACGATTTGCAGAGATGATAAAGACGATGAATCATATAAAGATTATGTAGGATCAGAATATCGCAACAACAACGTACTCGCGATATTGTCATTAGCAACATTGCGAAACCGTCGCAGACTAACATCAAAAATAACGTAATGTGACGACACCCAAAGCGAAATACGAGAAAAGGTATGAAGAGTTCGAGAAGGTAGCAAGAGCCTGCGAAATTATCAAAGAGCTCGCGAGAATATGAGTCACACCTACTATGTAATATCCTATATTAAGAAGAGAGCGGGGAGAGAGAGAAAGGGGAGGATAATTTTAGGAGGAGAGAGAGAGATATTTTGGAGAGAGATATTTTTTAGAGAGAGAAAGATTTTATTTTCTTTATCATCTTCTTCCCCAAATAATTAGATCTAGAGCTCTACAAAATATCCATTAATGGAGATTGTAAATATAATACCAATGTAACCTCAACAATCATAGTGAAGAATCGTGGATGTAGATCACATTGATCGAACCACGTAAAAGATCCTTATGTCCATTTTATAATTTTAGCATTTTTATCTTCATTTTCATATCAGATAAGTTTAGATCTAGAAATTATTATCAAGATATAGTGAGGGGTGTAGTGTGGGATTTCCTGCAACTACATATTGGCGCTAGAAACACTACCTACTTGTTGGATGGAAGAAAATCAAAGAAATTAGATACTGTTGGAGTTGGATATCACTGGATCTCAAAGTTAGAATCACTAGCTGAAAGTTTCAAGGAAAAACACACGAAGCGGAAAAAGTCAAAGGAGTCTATATTGATATTCAAAAGAACAAATGAGTAGGGAGGATTATTTAGCGAAGAAAAAGACTTTACGTGAGGGAATGAATGTGTCGGGAAGAATAGTTTACTTTGTGAAGTAAAATTTTGTGAAAAAAGGCGTTAGTTGTCTTCGTTGAGAAAGTTTAGAGTAACAGTGATCGAATTATCATCACCGTAAGGCCATTTACGTTCATCTAGCTGTTCGCTAGCTGCGAAAGAATGACCAAAAGAGAAGACTCGATAGCAAATTAAAGACGCACGGAGGGATAGCAAATTAAAGAGAACGCCATCATGTCAACACAAGAATAGTGGAGGAAAACAATTTCAAAAGAAGGGACGCAAAGAATCACGACACACGAGAATTATCTCCAAGAAAGTGAGAATTACCTTTATTGTTACTCGTCAAGATAACCCCAATGCTAGCGAAGAAATACAATTCAAGGCAAATTCATTCGAGCTTGAGTTATCACCGATTCACAAACAATAAACGCAAGCAAGAGAGTAGTTCGCAAACAATAGACGCAAACAAGAGAATAGGACAGGTGCGAGAAGAAGAAGAATATAAATATTTTAGTTCGAAAACTTGACTCGGAGTTGTGAACTCATCATTACTAATATCTCTCTTCTCTATTGCCAATAATGGAAGCAATATTGCAGCTCCGTTCATTTGAATTCGAGACCTTCATCTCAAAGATTCATCATCTCCTTTGTTCAATACCACCGCTAAGCTCGAGTTTCATCACCGAGTTCGACATACCCTAAATTCGGTTCCATAATGACAAAGAACATCGTTGTTTACGAGCCCAACCATCAGACCACAGTAGGAATTCCTGACTCTTCTCTCGCAATCACACCATCAACAACTTGTCAACCACAGCAACGATCAAACTCATACTGTAATACAAAAGTCAGCTAGATAAAAAGAGATATGGAAAAGGTTTACTTCATCAAGGATTCCACATGAAGGCTAACTTTGTGGTCATTAGCGAAGAAAGGAAAGCAACAGCTCTACAGGCGAAGAACTCTCAATCCAACAAAGTGCACCTCATCAATGATACTTCGAAAGATATTCGCAGTAAGCAAAAAAGAAATCTACTCCGGTTGGGACTCGACCGGCAAAATAACTTCATGAAAAATAAAAGCTACTCCCTGCAAAGACAAAGTTCCTCCCTGCGAAGACAAAGTTCCACCCTGCGAAGACAAAGCTCCTCTCTGCGAAGACAACTGCTTTTTTCTGTTCTTCATCGGCAGCGGTGAAGAAGAAGTAAAATGGACTTTCCTTTAGATTTGGGACACTCACATGGGTTAAGACTCAACAGGCGAAGATGAAATCCCACTTCGAAGAAGATTGGAGGCATCAGAAGATGAGAAAACATATTTATCAACAGAACTTATTTTATCGAGAGAGGAAGGAGTATAGTTACTTGATATTGTTCTTGATGAAATAAAGTCATGAGCAACATAACCAAAGCGAGAAAGAGGATCAACCATACAATCACCTTGTCATCGGCGATGGTGAACCTATGATGATTCACGAAGAAACCAATGTCCAAGCGGGCATCGTCATCAATGAGTAATGATTCTCGATGAACCAAACAACAAGCAACTAAAATCCATTTTAAATTCAATACAAGATTAAAGGATCAAAAACCGACAAGTAATTTCTCCCATGCGGTTCATGCACATGAAACTTGCAATTCAACTTTGCACGTGAAACCAACAAGTAATAACTCAAAGAATATTATCGATTGTCTGCGAAGGAGCGGGATAAGAACAATGAAGAATCAGTTAGCGAATAAAACTGAGGAATTATCGTGCTTGAAGTGTGGTAGGATTTTAAAAGTGTATTTTATCCTACGACTATGTCTAAACCGCAAGTGCACGGTGTCTTCAATGAAGACAGTGGCAAATACGGGTCGATCCTACAAGGACTTGTGGTGCTTGATTGATCAAAGGCTTCTAACTGATTTCCTAGCAAGTGTGTAACATAAAATGAGGGTTGTGTCGAAGCGACTGAGTTGTGAATGTGACACTAAACTAAGGCAGAAAAGGTTGTAAATAAGTAGAGATACTAGGGTGTCGAATCCACCACCTAATCTCAGCTAATTCAGTTCAAATTTGATGAAGTTCTTGTCCCTTGAAATGGCAAGTTTGCCATTTCTCAGGGTTTCTAAGGATGGTTTGTTATCAACTAAAGCAATTAGGTAATCCCTAGTATTAATTGTCTTATTAAAGTACAACTAATCTTAAATCACTTTCATTACTTAGATGATCAACTTATCCTAAGACGATATTCCAATCACAATTAGGGTATCTTTCAGTACTAATTGTCTTATCGAGGCACAATTAGTCAAAGGATTAATAATGAGACAATAAGGCATGAATTGCACATACACAACATGGAGATACTCGACTACGGAGGATGCTTGACATACACTGTGAAAGCAACATGCTGAGATGTTTAGATTGAATTTATCCTAAACATTAAAGCTTAATAAGAACAATATCAAAATAGAAACCAAATTATCAGTTGATTATGGGTTTCATCTCAACCCTAGAAAATAATTTAGAACATGATTAAAACAGAAAATAAACTACAAGTTAAACACTAATTGAAGCACTGGCTAGCCCAGGCGTGACTAATTTCTCAGTTTCCCCCTCTATTTATACCAACACAAACCCCAAACCCTAGTTCTTGATAAAACATCAATTAAAAATGAAATAAACTCTCACCCACTTCTCGACTCGCGTGATGGCTCTACTCAATCATCTCTGTCTCTTCCGAATCGAACATGCGGGGTGGTTGGTGATGAAACCTAACCCTATTTATCTTTAATCTAGCTTCTAGGTTGAATAGAAGCTATAAAAAAGATAAATAAGGGAGAGAGTGGTGGCGCAGAGGCTAGAGGAGTTGTTGGTGATGATGATGGCTCGCAAAATGATGTGGAAGAAGGAGGTGGAGGTATGGTGTGGGTAGGGTTTTGCGAGCTCGCAGAGGAGAAGAAAGAGAAAGTGAGGAGAAGAGAATGGGTCTGTCGATGGGGTGTATAGGGTTAGGTAGATAGGGTGTTGAGCGGGCACAAGAAAGTGTCGATGAGAGGGCCGCACCGAGCGTAGGATGAAGGCTCAAGAGATCCGAACGGTCGAGGTTGGTAGCCGGTTTTGGAGTGATCTCGTGTTGCACGGGATCATCGAGATATAGATGTAGCGATGGAGCGACCGTTGGATGTAGCCGAAGAGATCTTGACGGCTCGAGTGAGCGGGCTCGGATCCGGGTCGTGGGTAGCTCTAGCCCATGTCTTCCTTGTTGGGTTGCAACGATTCGCGCGCGGGCTTTGGCTATCTGCTCCATAGATGCTCGACTCCAATTCTTCGCTCCTTGGCTCCTCGATTCTCCGAGCTTTATTTAGTACCTAAAAATGCAAAATTAATTAATACAAATATTTATTCTTGAAAACTCATAAAATACGTAATCTGGGATAATATCCGATTCTTACGCGCAAAAGATGAGTAAAATGCCAATAAAAAGGTGTATAAATATGCACTATTTGGCACTCATCAAATACCCCAAACCTGAATTTTACTTGTCCTCAAGTGAAACGAGAAAATAAGAAATCCTAACTATACCCCCGTCGCAGTCTCTCGAATGCATTTAGCATATGCACTAAGCCTTTAAACCCCTAGGTGTCCCTAGTGGACGAGTTGTAGTCTCGTGAGGGTTTACCGAGGTGTACCCACAAAACCTTCTCCAACTTCGAGTGTAAAAGAGTCTCAAGCCTCCAAGAAGCTATGAGGACATAGAGTTTCGCATGCTAGTAACGAAGTTAGAACTATCGAAGAACGCATTCTCATCCTTAAGTGCTTTGAGCGAGAAGTAACCATACCATATGAAAGAATTCGGATTCGATTGTGATCATAAGCCTCGACTTCGCCTCACCATTAGGATTTTATGATAATTGCACTCAAAAAGATCGCTTTTTAGTCTCTCATGTGTGCAAACGGAATAAAGAGAGAAATCCCGCACACGTTGTAGGTAAGAAGGATAACCTTCCGAAATAAAATCTGAGACTCCACGTAAGTGTGGATAAAAAGAATCTTTTTCGATGATCTCTAAGAAAGGAAAATCAACCATTAGCAAGGGTGGGAGTACTCACTCACTTCTCACCCGATCGGCAATTAATATCACTCTCTCATAAGAACCATAGAAACGTCTTCAATCTTCGGTCTTCGGTCTTCAGTCTTCAACTATTGATGACGAACTTCTGATCTTTACAAAAACTTGACTAATTTTTTTTTTTTTTTTTTTTTTTTTTTTTTTTTTTTTTTTTAAGTTACAATAAAACGATAAACTCAATTTTTCACAAACTTCATTAATTCTCATCCTATTTTCTTTCTTTGTTGCACATAAACCTTGGACTATATCAATTTTTCTTTCAATATTCTGATTCTGCTCCGGTTGCTGACGATGATGTGTTTCTATGGGTCTTGGCTGATTGAGAGAGAGAATGATGCTAACTACAAATCGGTATTTAGAAGGAGTTTTCATCTTTAGACGTCACCCTCATGATTGACAAAATTAGCACTCAAAGATCAAAAGTAGTCTTGAAAGTGGTGCGAAGTTGGGTAGCTCACCATTCCTACCCGGAATTGACGTACGGTGACACACACTCTAAAAGCTTTTCTAGAAAGTCACAAAGAGTGAAGGTCGGTACCTCGCTTGATGTAAAATGGGTAGTCTCCACTATGGGTGATCACAATTCTACTACCGAATATCTAAAAAGACCTAATTCGCCCTCCGTATGGTTAAATCCAACTTTAACGCTCTAAACAACTAAGAAACCCGATTGTGTTTTCCTCAAGACTTCTAACTTTTGTTATTTCGGTCGAATCTCTATGTAAACATAGCTAGAAGCATGCTAGTGACTCTAAAATCTCTAAAAGTTGGAGGTTTTTATTTGCAAAAAGTTTTTGAATTTTTTGAATTTTTGAATTTTTTTTTTTTTTTTTATTTTTTTTATATTTTTTTTTATATTTTTTTTTTTTTTTTTTTCTTATTTCAAAATAAAAGGTGAAATAAAAGACTAAAAACTCTAAATGCAAATCACACCCCCAAACCTAAATCAAACATTGTCCTCAATGTGTCAACAGATAGGAAAATTAAAACGGTCACATACCATGAGAACTATGTTGAAAAGATAAAAGGGAAGAGATTACCGGTATGTCGGGCGGGAGCAAGGTTGAGCTTCATTCGTCAAGGCTAGAATCCAATATTCTCAACGGAGATCATATCGGATTAGCATAATATATGTGCAAGAAGACTCAACCGAATCAAGAAAAGAAAATTTAACAAGTCCTACTGGATTATATACAAAAATTCACCATAAACTAACAATCTAAAGAGTTGAGGATCAACCCAATAGACGATATGTACACACATTAACAAATTTACACAAATATAATATGAGAGTGCACGTAAGACTGCAAATGGGAATGAGTTTCCCCAAACCTAAACTTGTGAACGGGTGTGTTTGGGAGCACAAAATCTTGCAATTTTAAAGGTACGTCATGCAAAAGGTCTAACTCAAGTGAGTTTTGCTAAGAACAGCAGACATACACATTCCAACTGTGGCTCTTTAAAAGTGTTATACTTTGATGCAAAATAGTCCAAGAGGACTTGGGAAGCACAAAGCTCTAGGCCTAAGTTAGGCATTTTCGAAAAGTTGGTTTTGCAATTTTGTGACAAACTACACCTAGGTTTGGTGGAGGAGTATCAATTTGTGACTCGGGAGAGAGATTAGGTACATCTACGTTATTTTCATGTATCAAATCATTTGCACCGTCACACTCTTTCCTAAGGTCAGAGTGGGTAAATCATGGTCTTTTTCACAGACAATGGCACAGGTTCCACATCAATATCACATGCATGAATATCGAAGAAGCATCATTCATAGGGTTCACGGGAGAGACACTTAATGTCGCGAACCTAAAAATTCTATTACATTTTCAAAATACACATGCTCTTCATATTCATCATCATCATCATCATCATAGCAAAAATCCATCTCTCCATTCAAAATTGTAGTATTTTTAGTGTACTCATCTACCTCTAGATTAGGTTCATATTCAATGTTAGTTGCATGAGTAAGACTAGAAACACTATTTTCAATCCTATCATTTTGTAACTCAATCGGAGTTCCTTTGAAGAATCATCTTGAGTTGTTCCATTGAAGGAGAGTCTTCACTAGTGGGTATGCATTCCTCATATGGATATTCATTGTATGGTTGTGCATGAGGTTCACTAGAGAAGGGAAATTCAGACATGTTGCTATATGGATGGTCATGCATTGCATTCATTTCAAGCCTAGCATTTTGCTCCATGAGTGTTTCCATTGTTGATTGCAAACTAGGAGTTGGGGAGTATAAAATTGTTCATCTCCCCACCGTGGTGAATGATGCATGTGTGTAGGTTGATTATGGTCCCAATAGTCACTTCTAGACACTTCGTTCATTGGATTATCATGGTTTTCCCTAGACTGTCTAAAATCATGCAAGATATAACAAGATTCAGCAGGTGGTCTAAGCCACCACATAAGGTGCAAGCATGCGTTTCATATTGCCTAGAAAAACTAGAGTCGCATGATTGTCTTTCTAAAGCAGATTGCCTTTCTAAAGCGGATAGTCGAGCCTCTAATTGATCTAAAAGTGATGACCGGGTATGAGGAGAGTGTTCATTCTCAACTTTGTGATGGATGATACATGTGCTCATAGTGATTAGGTATGTGAGGTCGGGGCCACGAGAAGGCGCATAAAATTCCCTAAAATCACTATGGTATGTGGGGGTTCATCCCGTGAAGCGTGCCCGTAAGCACGCTCTCTAGGGGATTTGTTTGAATCCCAGGATGCGGACAAAAATCTGACATGGTCTAGCTCTCAAATTGAACTCAAAGCCCGGATTTAAGTGGACTAAGTTTGGTTTTGGTGGAAAATTTTGGTTTAAATGGGAAAGTTTGGTTTTATGGGGTTCATTTGGTTTTGTTGGGAGCTTTGGTTTATGTGGGAAGCCCAAGTTGTTATGGGCTCAATTTGGTTTTGGTTTGTTTGGGATTTGTTGTTTGGTTGGGAAAGTCTGGCCCACTTGGTTGCACAAAAGTGTGTGTAGCTTAGTCTTTTGCACCCGACTAGATAGGGCCAAGTTATGTGGGCTCGAGGTGGGTGCAAAGCTCGCTTTGGTTGCACAAACTTAGCAACGAGATGTGGGCTCGCTTTTGTTTAAGCCCAAGAAAGAGAGGTTATGTGGGTTTAGCTAGCCCGGTAGTGTTTCTCATTGATTTAGTGTGGTCATCAGCCCAGATTAGGTGAAAAATATATAGCCCGATTGTGGTTTAGATGTGACTTGGGGTCAGCGAGCCCAACTGGTGTGGTCGGCGGCCATTGAAATTTAGTTTAAGCCCAAAGAAGTGTGGCTTATGTGGGCTTGGGTGGAGTTGGGCTCAGCTGGTGTAAGCCCAAGTTTGGTTAACAAGTGCAGCCCAGCGAAAAGGGGTACAGCCCAGCAGACTCTGGGCTCAGTTTGTATGTGCAAGCCTAGAAGTGGGTTTAGCTTTAAACAGCTCGAGCTTTTGTGACAGCCAAATAGTTGGGTAGAAGGCAAATTGCCAGGCCAGGTGGTGAGCAAGTTTGAGGCCACGAGTTGGCAACTCATCCACACTGGCTGTGTGCACACTGCAAATGCACAGAATCACGGCTCAAGCACAAGGTTATGTGCTTAATTTGGTCGAGCCAAGTTGCAACAAATCCCAAATTTAGGCTGGAGTGTGGCTCAACAGGCTTAGGGCTCATGCAAATGCGAGATGGCTCACGGGACGAGATGTGTTGCACAATGGTTTAAACAACACAATGCTCAAAATGCACGGATGGTTCACACATTCACAAACAAGGATGCTCACCAAGACTCACAACAAATGCAGGTTGATGTCAACTATCTCGATTGACTTCAACTCGATTTTTCACAAGCTAGTTTCAAAGGGCTAGCAAGGAAGCAGAGCGAGATGGAGTTTACAAATTGCACGTAACAATGCACGATTCACAGGCGAGATGAGACTAAGGTGGTTATAGCAAATAGTCTCGCTTAACAGCTCAACTCTCAATAGGTCGAGAGTATAGATTTGTAGCAGGGTTTGCAAAATGGGCTAATGGTTCAGTGGCTTGGCTCAACACACAGGCGGCATAATGGCTCAAATGTGCAATGCACAACTCGAGCATGTACGAGGGTTATACGGTGTGTGGACCAAGGGCTCAATCTAAACACATTCTCGTGCAAAACAAGCTACAGCCCAAGGACTCAATCTAAACACAGTTCAAGCTAAGGCTAATCACAACTGCAACTTAGAGCAAAGTCTAACCAAGTTACGCTTTAAGTATAGCTCGCAATCAACTCAGATCATGCAAACATGGCGGCTTAGCATTCAAAATGGAAATTTCGAGGGAGTTACCAACCCATGCAGCCAAGATGGTCAGGTCTGCTGCAATTAAGCTCAAAGAATTCAAAAGTGGGTGTGCACACAAAGACAGGCAAACAATGGCTAACCTTAAGTCTCCGCCTTTCCTTGTCTCTCTCGCCTTTTGGTTTGTCTCACCGCTCCTCGGCAACACGGGGTACCGCTCTAACTCAATGAAGATTTTCGTTCTCGAAAGTGTGCGGGTTAGAGCGAGAGAAGATGCATAACACTAATGACTAGCTTTTCCTTGCAAGTTCACTCGAGTCTGCAGGTGCAAGCTTTCCTTTGCACCGCAGATGACCAAACAGAGGAAAATTGACCGACAACTGAACTAAGTTATACTAAGTTACAACACAAAGAAACTAAGTTATAAAAACTCAAACTAAGTTACACTATGATGCATATATACAGGGGAAGTAGAAAAATAGCAGTGAAGCGAGCCAAAGAACACAGGGCACACGCCAAGTCCCCGGCAACGGCGCCAAAAACTTGGTAGGATTTTAAAAGTGTATTTTATCCTACGACTATGTCTAAACCGCAAGTGCACGGTGTCTTCAATGAAGACAGTGGCAAATACGGGTCGATCCCACAAGGACTTGTGGTGCTTGATTGATCAAAGGCTTCTAACTGATTTCCTAGCAAGTGTGTAACATAAAATGAGGGTTGTGTCGAAGCGACTGAGTTGTGAATGTGACACTAAACTAAGGCAGAAAAGGTTGTAAATAAGTAGAGATACTAGGGTGTCGAATCCACCACCTAATCTCAGCTAATTCAGTTCAAATTTGATGAAGTTCTTGTCCCTTGAAATGGCAAGTTTGCCATTTCTCAGGGTTTCTAAGGATGGTTTGTTATCAACTAAAGCAATTAGGTAATCCCTAGTATTAATTGTCTTATTAAAGTACAACTAATCTTAAATCACTTTCATTACTTAGATGATCAACTTATCCTAAGACAGATATTCCAATCACAATTAGGGTATCTTTCCGTGAGTACTAATTGTCTTATCGAACCTGGCACAATTAGTCAAAGGATTAATAATGCACAATAAGGCATGAATTGCACATACACAACATGGAGATACTCGACTACTGAGGATGCTTGACATACACCGTGAAAGCAACATGCCGAGATGTTTAGATTGAATTTATCCTAAACATTAAAGCTTAATAAGAACAATATCAAAATAGAAACCAAATTATCCCAGTTGATTATGGGTTTCATCTCAACCCTAGAAAATAATTTAGAACATGATTAAAAACAGAAAATAAACTACAAGTTAAACACTAATTGAAGCACCTAGCCTGAAGTGACTAATTTCTCGCCTTCTATTTATACCAACACAAACCCCAAACCCTAGTTCTTGATAAAACATCAATTAAAAATGAAATAAACTCTCACCCACTTCTCTCGACTCGCGTGATGGCTCTACTCAATCATCTCTCGTCTTTCCGAATCGAACATGCAGGGTGGTTGGTGATGAAACCCTAACCCTATTTATCTTTAATCTAGCTTCTAGGTTGAATAGAAGCTATAAAAAAGATAAATAAGGGAGAGAGTGGTGGCGCAGAGGCTAGAGGAGTTGTTGGTGATGATGATGGCTCGCAAAATGATGTGGAAGAAGGAGGTGGAGGTATGGTGTGGGTAGGGTTTTGCAGAGCTCTGCAGAGGAGAAGAAAGAGAAAGTGAGGAGAAGAGAATGGGTCTGTCGATGGGGTGTATAGGGTTAGGTAGATAGGGTGTTGAGCGGGCACAGCAAAGTGTCGATGAGAGGGCTGCACCGAGCGTAGGATGAAGCTGAAGAGATCTGAACGGTCGAGGTTGGTAGCCGGTTTTTGGAGTGATCTCGTGTTGCACGGGATCATCGAGATATAGATGTAAGCGATGGAGCGACCGTTGGATGTAGCCAGGCGAGATCTTGACGGCTCGAGTGAGCGGGCTCGGATCCGGGTCGTGGGTAGCTCTAGCCCATGTCTTCCTTGTTGGGTTGCAACCGATTCGCGCCTTGTGAGCTTTGGCTATCTGCTCCATAGATGCTCGACTCAATTCTTCGCTCCTTGGCTCCTCGTATTCTCCGAGCTTTATTTAGTACCTAAAAATGCAAAATTAATTAATACAAATATTTATTCTTGAAAACTCATAAAATACGTAATCTGGGATAATATCTCGATTCTTACGCGCAAAAGATGAGTAAAATGCCAATAAAAAGGTGTATAAATATGCACTATTTGGCACTCATCAAAGTGTCACAGATAAGGAACCATTAGAGAAGAAAGCAGCCACAAAAGATCATTTCGAGCAATCAGTATGATGGAGAAATATAGCAGAGATAGGTACAAAGAAAAAGAAGACAATGATATCAAATAATGGAAGGCAATGAGCTCTCAAAAAGTATAAATGAAATAGTATGGCAAGCAAAGAAATACCAACGTGAAGAAAATGCACGTATGTAAAGATATCCGTGAAGACTAATGGGAAGACATCATCACGCAAAGAGAATAATAATTGAAGCTTTGGTTCGATCACGGGGAGGCGATGTGCAAACTAACTTTGCGCAAAGAAGAAAAGACATCAGTCAATAATCTCATAGAAAGTCAGCAGCACCAATTCGGTTTGCGTAACAAGGATTCATCGGCACGAAGGGAACAATGGACAGAGCAAAGAAGGATTCATCAAAGACCAATTCGCTTTACTATCCCTAAAGAGAGCATCAAGAAAAGATTGCCTCAAGCAACCAGCAATGATATCACATCAATGACCAAAAGAAGAGCAAAAACGAATAGATGAAAGACAATACTCGAGATGATCAAATTGTATTAACCTAAAGAAACATGTAAAGAAAGAAGAAGCAATCAAGAGTGCGAAGATGATGATAAAACACAGAGAGTCGCTAAAGAAGAAAGAATAAAACCGATGGAAGAAGAATCGGGGACGTAATAGAATTCATGGGGCTATGAAGAAATAGTGTCTCGAAGTTATCGCAACAAAGAACTCAGCTACCTCATCCTACTCGAAAGACGCATAGGCGAAGTGATTCAATGAAAAAGGTTTAATTTAACTTCGTCAACAGACCAAACAATAAGACCCAGGAGAACAAGGAAATAACATATAGAAGTAACAACTATTCCATCATCAATTATCTAGATTGCGTGAAAGACGAAGATATACTTTCCACGAAAAATAACAAAGAGCTATAACATGAGAATAAGGTGTGCGAATCTTAGCACAAAGAACACAAGAAGGAATTTGTATGGATGGTTCCGAGTTGGAAAGAAGAAGCTATAGTTTACGAGTTCGAATCCGCAGACGCACGAATTTTTCACAATGTTTTTATTCCCTGACCAAGAGAAGAAAAGAATAAGAAGGCAACTTTACCAATTTTATCGAAAGCAGTTGGCACATATGGTGAAGTCAGCAGAGTATGCGTTCGAGTTCGCAGGATCGAATCCTAACTTTCGCAAACTTTTTGCATATTTTTACTCGAAAAACTAGAGCCAGAGATCACATTAAAAGAACGATATGGTCACATTCTTTCACAAACGAAAGCCAGGAAAGTTGGCTAGAGGAAAAGACAATGAACTTGAGGACGCAGGTTCAACTCCTATCTCCCGCGAAGTTTTTGCATCATTTTTTGCACTACAAGAGCTTCGCAAGAAAATCATATACTTCGTCAGAGACAATAACAAAGAAGAGAGTTGATGATAATTTCGCAAAGAATGAAGAAAAGAATAATTATTTCGTTAAGAATGATTGAAAGAAATGACAGAAATGAAGGAAATGACAGAAATGAAGGAAGTGACAGAAATGAAGGCATGCGATAATTTCGCAGAGATAATAGAAATGCGATAACTTCGCAAAGATAATGAGAAGAAAAAATCAAAAATGAATGATTGAATGAATTGACAAAAATGATTGAGTGAGTGAATGGGACGAACCTTTATGGCGTACACCCTAGTTCGCGAATGATATTTCGTAAGAGGCAAATGTAAGACCTAAAGTGCGTCATATAAGGGGGTATCTCTTGACATGGCCCGGGGGAAGGTTACACCGCTCCCGAAGCCTGGGTCATGGAGATTTGGGGCCCATGAAAGCCTATCCTAAGAGGTACCTTGGATTCCCAACTATATATGTAGGTTATACCCTGGTTGGGCGGCCAGGGTCTCTTTCAAGGAGTCGGCGTATGATCAAGGCGCCGAGGTACCCGGTTGAGTCAAGAGTGCGGGGAGCATGGAACTTCCTTACCACTCTTGACAAGTCTTGGCGCATCTTTTCTCGGCCAAGAAAACTCCACTTAGGGTGCAGCCTTGTAACCATAAACCCTATAGGTATAAGGGATAAGAGGCTGCGAAAACAACTGGTTGTTGTTAAGACCCGGATGGGAGGAGCTAGCCTTGTATGGCCGATGTACGCCTCCTTGAAGGGGCAACCGGGGGAGGTGATAAGGGCGGCACCCTCCATTAGGGAGCTGATAAGTGCCAAAGACGCAAATGTCATGAGGCTCTGTTTTCGCAAGGAAACTTAGGCTTGTCATATTTGTGCAATGATCCTGCAGAGGCAATAATACTAACGCGAGGGTAAGACGAGATCAATGGGTCTTTACACGAAAGTGTACGGACGTCCTGCGATTTCGTCGCAAGACGGCAATGTCATGGGGCTTTATGTTCGCAAGGATATTTAGGCCTGTCATATTGTCGCAAATAAAATATCCTGCAGAGGCAAAAATACTTGAAAAATGATAAGGCAAGGTCAATGGGTTTTTACATGCAAGTGTAAAGACGTCCTACGATCTTGTCGCAATAACGGGTGGCAGAGTAAGGCCTTTAATTAGGAAGGTCAAACTTAGAAGACCACCAAAGATGATAAGGCAAGATCAATGGGTCATTACGTGAAAATGTAAAGACGTCCTGCGATCTTGTCGCAATGATAAAATTCAACGTAAAGCAATGAAGAGATTATACTATCGCATGAGCACAACACATGAGATAGCGGCAAGATAAGAATGAAAAAATAACTCACTCATTCAACACTTTTTCAACAATTCTACCTTCGAAGATGAAGAACAGAGGCAACTATGGATAACCAAGAAAACATTTTATGTTTTTCATCTTCTCAAAGAAGAATCATTTCCAAAGTGGATGTTCACTAGTGAATAGCAAGAATCTTCACCAAAAATGGAGTAATAATTTCGCATGAATAGAGGCAATACTTACTACTCTTATTCAAGGATAAATACTTCTTATATTTCGAGGATTAATACTTCTTATACTTCATACTTCTAATTTCGCATGATTAGTTCGCAATACTTCTTATTCGCAATTAAGGACGGATATTTCTTATACCTCTTCAAAGATACTTCATACTTCGCATACTTCAAGAGATGATACTTCTTATTTACTTCGCAAAGCTTCGAACTTCGCAAAAGAATAGAGGCAAGTACGTACTTTTCAAGTCCAAGTATTCTTCCGCTCGTTCCTTCATCAACAAAGATCAAAGATTACTACAACAACAGATTTTTCCTTAAAGATCGCTCTTCAAGCAATATTCAAGGAAAAAGAGGCAAGATGTAGGATCGAATATCGCAACAACAACGTATTCGCGATATTGTCATTAGCAACATTGCGAAACCGTCGCAGACTAACATCAAAAATAACGTAATGAGACGACACCAAAATAGTAAATACGAGAAAAGGTATGAAGAGTTCGCGAGAAGGTAGCAAGAGCTGCGAAATTATCAAAGAGCTCGCGAGAATATGAGTATGTCACCCACTATGTAATATCCTATATTAAGAAGAGAGCAGGAGAGAGAAAGGGGAGGATAATTTTAGGAGGAGAGAGAGAGATTTTGGAGAGAGATATTTTTTAGAGAGAGAAAGATTTTATTTTCTTTATCATCTTCTTCCCCAAATAATTAGATCTAGAGCTCTACAAAATATCCATTAATGGAGATTGTAAATATAATACCAATGTAACCTCAACAATCATAGTGAAGAATCGTGGATGTAGATCACATTGATCGAACCACGTAAAAGATCCTTATGTCCATTTTACAATTTTAGCATTTTTATCTTCATTTTCATATCAGATAAGTTTAGATCTAGAAATTATTATCAAGATATAGTGAGGGGTGTAGTGTGGGATTTCCTGCAACTACAGATTATGAAAACGACGAAGATGAAGATGTTTTTTTGATTTTTTGCTACTGTTTTTGATGTTTTCTGCTGGTGTTGAAGACAAAGATGATAATCTTTTGTTTGTTGCTCTGTTGAAGATCTCGATTGTTGATGTTTTTCGTGGTGATGGTGATTTATGTTTGTTGCTCGTGTTGAAGATTTTGATTTTGATGTTGAAGATCTTGATTTTGATGTTTGCTGCTCGTGTTAAAGATGAAAAATCATTCTTTGTTGAAGATGATGATGTTTGTTGTTCTTTGTTGAAGATGATGAAGATGATGTTGTTGCATTTCATTTTTACGAATGAACTCGGTTTTCATATAGGTTTTATGAGGAGTTCATTTGAAAGAATTAACTTGGTTTTCATATAGGTTTTATTAGGAGTTCATTTGAAAGAATGAAATCGGTTTTCATATAGGTTTTATTAGGAGTTCATTTCAAAGAATGAACTCTGTTTTTTTTCATAATAATGAAGTTTTGTGTTGTGTTCATTTTACAGAATGAACTCTGGAGTTCATCGGACAGAATGAACTGCTACAAAAAGCAAGTAAACATAATTTTTTAGGTTTTTATTAGGTGTTCATTTGAAGGAATGAACTCCGGAGTTCATCAGACAGAATGAACTGCTACGAAAAAATAAGTAAACAGAATTTTTTAGGATTTATTAGGTGTTCATTTGAAAGAATGAACTCCGGAGTTCATCAGACAGGATGAACTGCTACAAAAAACAAGTAAACAAAATTTTTTAGGTTTTTTTTAGGTGTTCATTTGAAGGAATGAACTCCGGAGTTCATCCGACAGAATGAAGTTCATCCGCTAACAAAAAAATAAGTAGGAATTAACACGGAAGGGTACTTTGGTCCATTTAATATTTTTAAATAATTATGGACCAAATGGAAAAGGTGATTTCTAAAAGGACCAAACAGACTTGGGACCACCTAAAAAAAGGACCAAACGATATTTTTCCCCTAAATAGAAAGTGAAGTATAAACATCAAACTTTATTATCGCAAACTTAAATCCCTCTTTTGAATCTTCACTGGGAAACCATCTTTCATTTTTGCAGTAAGGTAGGATATAAAAACAGGTTCAAAACCATTTTCATGTGCTGGAACAACTCGAAAACCACGTAAAGTTTCAAATACTATCATCTTCATTTGTAAAAATGCCATCTCCTTACCTAAACAAATCCTGGGTCCTGCTTGAAATACTGGATATGTATAGGAATCCTTAGGCACAAAGCTTAATTTTCCATTAATGCTATCTCTCTCTAACCATCTCTCTGGCTTGAATTCCATCCAATCTGAACCCCACAAGGTTTGCATCCTTGCCATTGCGTATGGATGATATGTTACTCGCTCTCCTTTCTTTACAACCGTTCCGTCCGGTAAAATGTCGTCCCTAGCTGCTTGTTTACTGTCTGTAGGTACTGGTGGGTACAGTCTCATGCTCTCACAAAGAGCTGCATGGGTACAAGTCATTTCCTTTATATCGCTGTAGACCGGTTTGTCTGATATCCCAATTATCTCTTTTAGTATTTCTTCTTCTACTTTTGGGTGGCAGGAAATTAACCAGAAAAACCATGTTAAGGCTGCTGAGGTGGTGTCTCGACCTGCCAAGATAAAACTTACAACAATATCTATCAACCAGTTTTCTTCTAAATGATCATAATTTATGAACCTTGAAAGAAGATCAGTAACTTCAAATGAAGACTTGTTTTCGAGATCTTGTTTCTTCTGTCTTACAATGTTTTTGCGAACTCTTGGACTTTTGAATTCGCAATTTTGAGATTCTTCTCGGATCCAATATTAAGATACCTTTTAATTGTCCACAAATTTGGGATCGCAGAGCTCAATCTTTCGCCGCTTAGTTTAGTTGCTTCTTCAAAAGCAGTAGCGAATTCTGCTTCTTGGAGTGATGGTGAGAGGTATTCCGGATCGAAACCAAATGCAATTTTGCAAATATTATCAAAAGCAAATCTTTGGAGGATATCCTGAAGATCCAAAACAGAATTCACTTCAGCTGTTGAGTTGAGGATAGGGATAAGTCTATCAGAAACTTCGGTCGTAACGACCTCTTCGACAAATTTACGAAGAGATTTGGTATTGAATTCATGGCTTGATATTTGTCTTTGAAACTTCCAATTATCACCATCAGTATTGAATATGCCAGAGCCTAGAAAATCAGTTAGAGAGATTCTAAACATTTCACCTTTTGGGTAAAGAGAAAATTGGGATTTAAGTATCTGTTGGACGTTTGCAGCATTAGCAGTGAAGATCTGACGATAACCAAAGGGACGTCGAAGAGCATAAGTACCAGTTGGACAGTGACGAAGAACCTCGGCCATCCACTGATTCATTCGACCTCGATTTGCAACGATATCGAAATATGAACCTATCAACGGGTAACATCTCGGCAACTTGGAATTAGTAGTACTTGAAGATGTCAAGTTGATGAAAAATGAAAAGGTAAACAAAGGAATGATAATGAGGAGGATAAGCCATGAAACTAAAACCCCGATTTCTAACATGGTTGCTTGTCACGCAAAAAGATAAGATAACTACTAGATAAGTGTATGCAAATGGAGTGAGTGAGGTTTATATGTTCAAAGTGTTTGGTGAAAGATGCTGAGAGATCCTTATTTAAGGCTTAGTCATATGGGAGAGATATTTAGCTGCTAGATTGGCCATCCACGTCAGATTGAAAGAACCTCCTGGTCACATGGGATGGCTAATCTAAGAAATAAACGCCTAACCATTCGAACTTTAAACGCCTAACCGTTCGGCGTTTCTCTCTCTTTCTTTTCCTCTCTCCACCTTTTTCATTTCTCTCTCCACAATTTTATTTTTTTAAAACAATTTTTTTATCTCTCTCTACCTTTTCCTCTCTCTCTCCCCCACTTTTTTTTCTCTCTCTCTACCTTTTCTTCTCTCTCTCCATCCACTCCACGTTTTTTTCTTTTTTTTTTTTTCATTTTTTCCATCAACGCCGAATGGTTCGGCGTTTTGTGTATCTTTTGAAATAACGACTGTTCGGCGTTTCAAATTCGCTGATAGTGAAACTGCGAGCAAATGCTAGGAGAGAGAAGTAGCCAGATTGAGTGTTAACTTTTTTCTCACAATTATTTCATGATTTGCAACACTTTTTGGCCAATCTAGCACTCCAAACTCTCCCATAGGACTTAGCCTAAATAGAGTTTTATTTATACAGCTGGGATTTCTATATCTGACCCAACTGTTGTAATTGCGCGTGTTAAACAAGCACCAAAAGAATCAAACTATGACATATTCCATGACATGCTTCAGTTTGAAATTTTGGGCTGCTCAGATTATTACATAGCACTATAAAATTAAGAAACTCAGTTTTTGGCAGCATGCTTCAGGATAAGACACGACGATGCCATCACTTTGTGGTGTAAGTACAACTATTGGGTTCTTTGAATTGAGACTTTGTCTATCATCATCATCATCATCATTTTAGAGTTGCAACAACAAAGTCCTTAATTAAACAAGAGAAACAAGGGTAAGGAAACTCCAGCCTTCACATATTAATCGACTATCTTTACAAACCAAAAAAAACCAAGCCTTCTACAATTTCTGCCTACTTATCAGGTTAAGCTTTCTACATTTCGATCACTTATATTGTCCTGTCAATACAATCAATACAAAACCCCACCTTCCCACAAACAGCCTACAACCAAAACTAGCGAGAATGTAGACAGCTGAACTTAACGAATAAAATGAAGCTATCTGAACTAAAAATTTAAAAGGAGAACCACATAGGCTCTTTTGCTGCATGACATTTTGAAGGAGATATAAAAGTTCAGTTCTGTACAGGAATATAGACTTCACTACAACAGGCCCTCATAGTGCAGCAGAACAATCCCACTCTTTGAGTAGGTCTTGTTCTGTGATTATATAGTTCTGTCCTCTAAAGGTATTTCCATTTTCGTCCTTCGCATTCAGCGGGTGCCTGAAACATCAAAGATTCATCATAATGGTTAACAACTTTTATCTAATTAAAACTAAAATTACGCGAAATTCTATATTTTAGCTCTTCGGAATAGAGTTAAAAATAAGGTTGGGATACCACATCATCAAATTGCCAGTAGAATCGAATCGAAAGAACAGATGGCGGTTACTAAAATCAACAAGTAGATAAATAAATTGTTCAAACAGTTGTACCTTTAAGATGATAAAAGATGAAATTGATCAGGTAACAGCCTGTTCTATTCTTTTTGTCCCAATCCTGCGTAATTCGCGCAGGTGATGAGCTATCTCCTGAACAAATTGCATTCCTTCTCCACTTTTTTGAAGTGCATTTATAGTGTGTTCGACAAAACTCCGATCTTCTTCAAGTGCTTCCAATCTCTCATTCAGTTCTGCAACTTCGTTTTCAAGAGAGACTAAATCTGCACCTCTATCTGCAGTGGACTCTTTCGGTGGATGAGAGTCGGAATGATGATTTTCTTTGCTTAAGAGCTGGTCGTTACCAGCTGGTGAGTTAGAGCTTTCTTCAACAGAAATTTCCCCTATATATGTAGAGCCCTTATTCCCCAAAGACTCATTCTCTTCCAAATGACCGTTCTGTAGAGATGAACTATTCACTCCGTGACTTTCTTCACCTAAATATCCACTATGAGACTTGTTTGCATAAACTTTGTTACTCAACAATAAATTCAGCCGTGTCTCCAACTTCTTTAAACATCGAGTAATGTATAATTTTTCATCTTCAAATTCAGACAAAGAATCCTTGATGAGGCTTGTATACCCAACTCTTGCATCAATTTCCCCAGGTTTATTTCCATCCTTAGATTTCTCGCTAAGCAAGAGGTTATTAGGAAGATTGCTGCAACTAACATCAGATTGCTCAATTTTCACATCTCCCCCACTCAAATCATGCCATGAATCCTGAATTGCATCAATATCTGGGAACTTTATCCTATAAATGTCAAGCTCCTCTTCCAGATCTTGGATATCTTTCTCTCTTTCAGCAAGGAGATCATTTGCTTTTTGGAGCGCATCTACATCATATTCAGCTTGCTCTTCCATCATCCTTAGGTATTGTAGGGCTTCCATATGAAGTGATGCCTTTTCCTCCTGCAACCTAGTAATCATGGCCATAGCCTGATTCGCAGCAACTGCGGAAGCATTTCTTTCTTCTTCTAATTCCTTGTACAAAGCATTCATGGATTTCCTGTCATGCTTAATCTGCTGCTTCAACCGATCAATCACACTCTCGCCATCAATCTCACTCACAACACTTCCATCTAAAGACTCAATCCCAGATTCGTATCTGTCGAGTGCCCTTGGACTCATGTCATTTGAAGATGATTCAACTCCACGAGCAGCTTGTGAGAGCAAGAGCTTCAGATCTTCATGAATTGTGGAATTCTTCGGGGTAAGTTGTTCAGCGAAAATAGTTGATATTGGATTCCCCTTATTACCAATAACCAGCTTGAGGGAATCGGTTGAATTCACTGCATTGGGAGTAGTATGTCCAGCTTCCAACTTAGGCATCTCATCGTCCTCGGTTCCATGATTCTGTCCACTATTACCAGTTTCTTCAGCATGTACTACAACAACCCCGTTCACAGAAAAAGATTGTAAATAACATAGATGTATTATAATACGGCACTTAGAGCAAGGGAAAATGGGCAAAGTATTTTCACTCACGAGTGTCTGTTGCCTCGTCCTTCCGCCAACATAGACCACTTGTCGTGATTTGATCATTTTCAAACTCAGCGATTTTCTCTGTCTTGATTGTAACTGCCTGGTCGAGACCAGTTCCACTAGTATCTACTGCATTAAATCATTTCACACAACAGAAAAGTAACTACAATGTTGAAGAAGATAAGTTAACATGGACCATGATATTAAAGCGTCTAACTTACAGGTTCCCCCAGATGCTTCAGCAACTGGTTTCGCAATTTGTGTCGAAGGAATATCTTTCTGAGGGACGACTTCAGGTGGTGCAGCGGGATCATCTAGCTGTTCAGATTGATGCCAGTCAAGCTCCTCTAAACCATGACCAATAGCATCAGAAAATGCTAAAGGTGTCAAATAATTGGATTCATGAGCATCTATATTCTCATCCTGAACCATTACTGGAAGTTCAGGTGAACCAGCTCGGACTGATACTAAAGGTGTCAAATATTCTGGTTCACCCACATCAACATGGTCATTTGGGATTTGAACCGAAAGTAAAGGTGAACCAGCTTGTTTCGAAAATACAGGCGTCAGATAATCAGGTTCACCCGCATCAGTTTTCTCTTTCGGGATTTGTACAGAAAGTGCATGTAAAACAGGTTGATCTGAAAGAACTGGAGTCAAATAATCAGGCTCACCCACGTCAAACTTCTCTTTTGGAACTGTAACAGAAAGTGTAGACGAGTGAGTTTGATCTGATAATACTGGTATCAAATAATTGGGTTCACATGCATCAATTTTTCCTTTCGGAACTTCAACTGAAAGGGTAGGCGAACCAGCTTGATCTGAGTGCATTGGTGTCGAACAATTATGTTCACCCGCATCAGTTTTGTCGTCTGGAATTTCCACCGCAATTGTAGGTAAACCACCTTGAGTTGAATGTAATGGTGTCAAAGAATCGGGTTCTCCCACATCAATTTTCTCATTTGGAAGATGAACCGAAAATGCAGGTGAACAAGAAATGAACTTCTTCGGAGCAAAATCATTATGTAAGATTTGTGCAGTAACGGTAGCAGATTCTGGTTGAATACAATTGGATTCAATCTCTTTACTGGGATCTTCTACATTGTGCGCCATTGTACTAGTATCATCATCGTCATCATCATCATCGTCTTCTTCGGAGAGTGGTATTTCTGACTCAGACTCAGATGTAAGTTTGAGCTCACTGTATCCTATATGAGACAAAGCCTCAAAACTGCGACTCCGGAGATAAGAAGTTTTCAGTTGCCCCGACATCTTCTTGTTTCCTGTCTCCAAACCATCACTGTGATTAAGATGACTGTGTCCCCCTTGACCCTCAGGCCCAATTGATTTTTTTTGGAACAATTTTTGATCATATGCTCTTGAACTCCATGTCTCCTTGCAACAAGAACACTGCTTTTTACTAGATGGATCCTTAGGTGAAGCATCCAGATGGAAACAAGATTCAAGATTACTTCCCAACTTACCAACTAAAAACGGGTTTGTTTCCAAGACAGATTTCTTCTCTGAGGTAAATGAGAAGAGGCAGCCTTCACACATATCACGTACATCAGCTAGCTTATCATGAATATGGCAGTAAACCAAAGATGAGATCTCTAGCTTATGAGCACCACAAATCAAATCCTTATAGAATCCAGAGCTTTCGTTGCCTATGACATGATCAAGCCTCGAACATAAAAGGCACGGAGTTTTCAATTTGTTGGATTGAGCAAATTTTGTCACCAAGTATGAGAACACGGCATTAACAAACAATAAGAAAATCAACAACCACTCATGAAACGCAGAAGCTAAACCAGATGAGAAACCCCTTGAACCTTTCTGTAGTTTAACAGATGGAGCTGTCCTTGTATCCATATCACGTAGAATTACTCCACCATCTAAGCAAGTTCTAGAAATAGAGATTTAAAGATGGAAACAAATGTCAGTAACTTAAAAGGACACAAATCCCCGCCCAACCACAGTTTCGAAGATGCAGTCCGAAATTTAACCCTGAGAGCATCGAGAAGCAAATCACATTACAATCTCAATAAATTATATAAACAGCTAAGAAGTAACCAAAAGAAGTTAAAACATGAAAACACATCCAAAAGCAAATATCAGAAACCAGGAGCTTAGAATATCAAGAAAAGCTTAATACGATATAAGTAATGACACAGTTAACATGAAATGCCAAAACCCAATTCTCAAATAATCACTCCCCAATGGAAACAAGGTACAATCATTTAGAGCCCTAAATGCTAATCTCAATACAGTGACTCCACGAGGGAAGATAATCCAATTTCCTAGAGAGCATTATTAAAACCATGAACAGACCAACTAAGTGAACTTAGGAGGAGGAACAACAACCACCATTTTCTCTAAAAGTATATCAGAACAAACACATTAAGTTAAAATTCTGAAGATGCAAAACAGAATCCATTTTTCACACAAGACAAAAGAAGTAGCAAAAGAATTACAAACAGACAATACAAAAAAAAAAAATCCATTTTTCATGGAAGATAACAAAATCACCTTTGTAGTTTAATCATAGAACTACGACATTCTAATTCAAAACCCACAATTTGAAAATTACAAAATGAATACATGGGGATCAACAATATTTTCAAAAACATAACCTACCTTGATTAGCACAGAAATCTATACACATGGTTGGCATTTGATGAAAAAACCATCATAAACAGATAGATTTGATTCAAACTATCACAAGAGCAGGCATAAACCTAATCCAAGCTTGAATCTTTCATTCCAGATCTATAACTAAAATTCTCCAAATTAAAAAACAATAATGTAATGATTCAAAAAGAAGTTGGTAGCACGACCTTAAAGAGATACCATCCATATGACCAATGATGATGACAAACGCATAAAATTCCAATCATAACATGTAAAATTGGGAATTCGATAAAGTAAAACTAAAAAAAAAAAAAAAAAGAGCTACAATTGGAAACAAATGGAGGGTATAATTACCACTTCTGGAACATGTTGGGAGAAAAAGAAGTAGTATCAAAAGAAGAAAACATTAATTCCCGGACCAAACAAACAAAATACTTCAGAATAACCAACTGACATTTCTAATACGGTTGACCGAATTGTTACCATAGGGATGGAAACGGGGGCAACCAGCCCATTTGTAATGTTGAATGACATGTGGGTGGGAAGGAGTCCCATCGGTTTATTTACCAACCAAATGGTTTGGAATATTTAAATGTCTTAAATGAGGATAAGGGGTCACTTAATCGGTAACAAAAGTTTAAAGATATTATAGTTACCTAAAATCGGTGAGAGGTTAAAAGTGGGCTTTATGGTTTCTGAATGTGAGTTACGGGAGGTTGAGCACGAACAGTCTTCGCCTAAACCACGCACAGTGGCCGTTCAAAGGCTGCTTCAGTCACAGGAGAGGTTAGGGCTGGTCTTAGGGAGGGAAGCAGATGAAGAGAGAGATCAGAGAATTCTAGGGTTTGAAGAAGAATTGCTCTGAAAGTTTTATGAGAAAGATCACGTTAGCTTGGAGAAATAAATGACATATATATTTATAGTTGAATTCTCTAATCTCATGTCGGTGAAGATAGGGATTGCTTTCCGTGCGAAGCACTTCTCCCGTCTCTTCAGGAATAGATAGAGATAAACTAGATTGGGTTTATGTCATTATTCCACCGCCTTTACTCTCTTTCGCGGTGAGAAATAGGTCGGGTATTTCTCACACGTGTCGTAGACCGCCGGACCAAAACCCTAAGTGAACCCCCCCCCCCCACCACCACCACCACCCCACACACACACACACCATTTGTGTGAAGCTGAGTCAGCCTGTATATTAATGTGTTGAGAGAGAGAAATATTCTTTTTAGCCGAGTTGTCCAAGATAGAGAGATATTCTCTGATATGTGAGAATGACTAGGATGAGTCACGTGAAAAGGCATGGAATGCCTCAGAAATCGTGTGTATAGTGTGAGAGAATTTGAGGTTGAGCTCCCTCTCTTCATGGACGGTCACATATGTCACGTGGAGACCGTATTATTGCTTGTGGGCCCTTTGTGGAGCATGTGGAGCTCAAGAGAAGTTATCCACATTTTTGGATAGACCTTTACAGTTCGGGCCCAATTTATTAGCCGTGAGTGTGTTTGAGACGCTGAGAAAGAGGCATGAGGCCTAGATGAGGCTTGTGCCTAAGTCTTGTACTTGCATAAGACTCTTCAGATGAGATGGCTCAGCTCGGATGAGGCCACCTGAGATTTGGCAGACGTGTCTGGAGCTATCTGAGATTTGGCTGACGCGTCTGGAGCTATCTGAGATTTGGCCGACGCGTCTGGAGTCGTCTGAGATTTGGCCGACGCGTCTGGAGCCGTCTATATTTAGTTTATGGTTTGATTTCCCACCGTATGCTATACTTACATGATTATGATTATCTTTTTATTTTATTTTTGAAACGCTAGTATAGATCAAATCATTAGTCTAATCAAATCATTAATCTAATTAGTTTAGTTAATCCAATTTTTTAACACCAATTAACTGAGAGGATTCTAGCCATTAAAAAAAATGGTAGAATAAGGGATTTTGGAGATTACTATTTCATGACCTAATTTTGTTATTTTATGATCCCTCACAACAATTTAGTTGGAGCCCCTATAATGGGCTTCTTATATAAAGATAATTTATTTTTTATTAAAAAAAATAAAATAATACTAAGCAGACTACATTTTAATTACATTCTCCCTATACAGCGAGACCTACGAAATAAAGTAACTACCAAAAATCCCTTTTGTCAAGGTCCATAAAATGATTATCAAATCCTTGATCTCTTTAATTCTGTTAAGCTTAGAAACATGTATAATACTATACACACTGTTAAGGATAGTCAAGGTAACTGGTTAGAATGTCGAGAACAAGTTGTTTCGCTATTCACAAATCATTTCAGGAATATTTATACTTCGTCTAACCCAAGCAATGATGTCATTAATGAAGTGTTGAAAGATGTGCAGCCCATTATTACAGATGATATGAATTCTTCTTTAGTGGCTATTCCAACTGAGTTAGAGATTCATAATACAGTGAAAGAAATGTCACCTTGGAATTCTCTGGGACCGGATGGATTTCCAGCTGGTTTCTTTCGTGATAATTGGGAAGAAACTTCGAAAGAGGTAATTGCTCATGTTCAAAATTTCTTTCGTACCAAGTTCTTGCTAAAGCAGGTGAATCATTCTTTCATTGCTTTGATTCCTAAAGTTGATAGTCCTTCTACTCCGAATGATTTTATACCTATCAGTAATATTGTCTATAAAATTTCTTCTAAAATTCTCACCAATAGGCTTAAACCTTTATTAGATTCTCTTATATCTCCTTTTCAGTCAGCTTTTATATCAAATAGATAAATTCATGAAAACATCGTTATTAGCCACGAAATCTTGCATTCTTTTAAAAAGAAAAGGAAAAAAGCTAAAACTGGTTTTATGGCAATAAAGCTTGATCTTTCCAAAGCTTTTGATAGATTAGAATGGTCTTTCATCATATCAGTTTTTAGAAACTAGGTTTCTCTGAGGATTGGTGTCAATTAATTTTTCAATGTATCCGCACAGTTTTTTATTCTGTTTTAGTGAATGGTTCACCAGGTGAGATGTTTTTTCCTTCTAGTGGTATAAGGCAGGGAGATTGTCTGTCTACATACATATTTATAATATGTATGGAAGTTTTATCCCAACTTCTTCTAAAAGGTTAATCAGATAAATTAATACAGGGTTTTAAAATTAGAAAAGATAGTCCATCCATTTCACATCTTTTTTCGCCGATGATTGTATGCTTTTTTCAAAAGCTTCTCTTTTGTATGCTAGGAATATTATGAAAATTATAAATGATTTTTCAAAAGCTTCTGGTCAAGCGATTAATTTTGAAAATCAGGTTTTTTTACTAGTGATAAGATGCATCATAAACATAAAAAGCTTTTATCCAAAACCCTTGGGATTAAATATATGAGTAGTTCTGAGAAGTATTTGGGTACTCCTTTTTTTATCAACAGAGATAAAACAAAATCTTTTCAATTCTTAATTGATAAGTTTTATTCTAGATTGAGTAATTGTAAAAGATCAAATCTTAATTGTGCTGGTAGAACAGTGGTTACAAAACATGTTCTCTCTAGTCTAGCTGTCTATCATATGTCGTGTTTTCCCTTTCCTAAGAAAATTACTTCTAAAATTGATTCTATTCAAAGAACTTTTTGGTGGTCTAAGAAGGATCCAAGACATGCAGCTTATTTTCGTTCTTGGATGGACATTGTTAAATCTAAATGCAGTGGTGGCCTGGGTATTAGAAACTCTTATGCTGTTAATAGGGTTTTCATAGCTAAACTTAGTTGGAGGGTTATTCAGAATTCGGAGCTTTTGATCTCCAGATTTCTAAAGGATAAGTATTTTCCTAACCAAAATTTACTGGAAATTGATAAAGCTGCTGATTCGTCTTCTTGGATTTGGAAGGGTATTGTCAATAGTTTAATCTTTCTCAATTCTAATATAGTCAGGAAAATAAATGATGGTAATTCTACTAGAATTTGGTCTTCAATTTGGCTACCTGGTACTTCGTCTCCGCATGTGTCTATTAACCCTGACTTTAATGATTATACTTTTGTTAGAGAGCTTATTGATGTGCAAAATCATTGCTGGAATATTAACCTTTTAAATTCTTTATGTTATCAAGATTAGAACAGTTAGGTTTAATCTGCATCTTCAAGATAAAGTTATGTAGGCTCATACTAGTAATGGTAAGTTTACTATTAAATCGGCTTATGAGGTGTATATGAATGACAATTTTTCGGTTGAATATGCCTCTTTTTGGAAGAAAGTTTGGTCTTTAGATTGTCTTCCTAAAATTAAGTTTTTCGTGTGGAAGATTTTTGCGCAAATGCTTCCTGTCAATACTTTGCTTAAGATTTATAATCCTTCTGTTGATGATATTTGTCCTTTGTGCAACAATGATATGGAGCCTTTGGTTCATTTATTCTTTCATTGTCCTATTGCTTCTCATGTGTGGTTTGGTCTTTTTTTTCAACATCTGGTTCATTCTGATTTTTCTTGGATTGAAGATTTCTTTCTCAGCTGGTTTGATAATCACTTGAGGCAGTCTCCTTTTGTTGTGAATTGGCTAAGTATTGGGGCTATTATTATGTGGTTTATATGGAAGACAAGATGTGATGTGGTTTTCAAAAAAAGTCTCTATTAATATGGATAAACTTATTTTAGATGCTAAAGGAATGATCAATACTTACATTGCCCCTTCTTTGACTGTTAAAGCAGTTAATAGAGAGGTTAAAACTTTAGTAAATGTTGGGGAGTATATCATGTTTCTGGATGGATCCTTTAAGAGTTTTAACATGGGGTTGGGTTTGATTCTTTGTGATAATGCAGGTAGAATAGTTCGCTCTCGCTCGGATTTTGGTCTGATTTCAGAAGTTGTTGGCGTTGAGGCGAATGCGCTTTTTTGGCTATCTCCTTGGCGAAGGAGGTGGATCTGACTAAAGTCTTATTTGTGAGTGATTGTCTCCAAGTAGTGGATTTTGTTAATGGAGACAATGTAAATATAGATTGGAGATGTAGTGATCTGTTGGAAGATTGCAGGGTTTCGCTTTTGAATAGTAATAATTTTAATGTTGTTTTTGTTAAGCGTTCAAAAAACAAATTAGCTGACCGGCTTGCACGTCGAGCTAGGAAATATTGTATTAAGGATAATTGGGTCTCTTTTCCTCCTTTTTTGGATACTTTTGTAAGGAAGGAACCTATATCGGATGTTTGTATTTCCCTTCTTGGTTAATTTAAGGTGTGTTTCTTAGCAAAAAAAAAATCCTTGATCTCTTTTGGGGACACTAGTCTTGCTTTGTGTAAGCGCATGTTTCGCTCTTTCCATGTCTCATATACTATAGTGTATGGCAACATGGGCCAAATGCCTTTAAGCTTCTTATTAAGGTTGCTAATTCCCCATATTTCGAGCTTTAGCCTGACATAAATGGAATCGGGCTGTCTTAGGGGTAGGCAATCTAGACCATTTCCTAGAACCCCAAATTGTTAGGGCCCAAAAAATTTATTTTTTTCAATTAGTAATTAGTTTGAGATAGCTATAAGTGTAATTGAAGCTGCAATTTGTGAGGTTCCGGATTTGCAAGGTTTTATAGCTTTGTCTATTGCAAACAGATTTCCACACCTTGATCTTTTGATCTAAATGGAAATCAAATAGGCATATCTGTTAGAGGAAGATTGGTATCAAAAGTCTTCACTTAGGCTGAAGCAACTCTTAGGTTGTAAATGACCTCAGCTAAAGGAATCAAGTGCGTAAAACCTTGTGAGGTTGAAGAGACGTAAGGAACGCATCTGCATCTGAATCGCTCGGAGGGTGGATTCGGTCTCAACTACATTCCAGTCTGAAGTCTGATAGTAGGCTAGTGTCGGTAGCGGCCTAATACAGTGTGGTATTCAATCTGGACGAGGTCCCGAGGTTTTTATGCTATTGTGGTTTCCTCGTTAATAAAATTGCAGAATGCTCAATTGATGGATCTTCCTTTCTCATGATGTTTTTACACTTGGTTCAATAAGCAAGGCGATAATCGAATTGGTTCAAAACTGAATAAGGTTTTGGTTTATACGGAATGGGTGAATCAATTTGTGAAATCTAAAGTTGAATTTCTTAATCCCGGTATTTCTGATCATTCACCTGGTGTTGCTGTTATTTTTGAAAAAATGAAGCATGGGCCTCCTCCTTTCAGGTTTTTTTTTTTAATTTCATGACTGATAAACCTGATTTTATTGATTTTGTGAGACATGCTTGCAGTTAGAGGTAACCCAATGTTTTTCCTTATTACTAAAATGAAGAGTGTTAAAGCTAGTATCATTGCGTGGAAGAAGCTTCATTTTAGGGACTTATATAAACAAGTTTTTGAGGCTATAAGAAGGAATTACAACTTATCTGTAGTTGCAGGAAATCCTACACTACACCCCTCACAAGAATCTATATAATCAAATCATTTTCGGATGAACAATTGTAATTTTTATTGATTAAACTCTTAAAAATGCTTACAAGGTGGAATGGAAATCAGTTACAGAATTACAATCGCTCTAAACTTTCTCTCTCTTAATGACTTGCCCAACACTCGAAAAAGATCTCCCTCTCAACAGACCTATTCAACTCTTTATATAGGGTATTACATAGTGGATGACAGCTAAGCTGTCCTTTATTTTCGGGAATGACTTGCGAAATATCGCAAGTGTACAAACATATAATCTCGCAACTCTCCTAGATCTCGCTAGGTCTTCACATCTTTCTCGTGTTTTGGTTGTCGTCATTCATTGCGTCATTTATATTACTCATCTGCGATACCTTCGTAATGTTGTCGTTTATTGATCTCGCGAGGTGCTGATGTCGCGATATTCTGATCCTACATCTTGCCTCTTCTCATGTCTTCTCTGCGAAGAAGAGAATGTCATGCGAACTAGTATTTTTGAAATGCCGCAACTGTTCATCTGTTTTTGATATGACCCCGTACTTTTACATAGAATTTATTACACATGTTTCTTCTTCCGCTCTTTTCTTGACACGTCTCTTTCAACCGTTTATTCTTGACCATTCACGTCTCCTCTCGCATTAAATGCATTTATCTTCTCGAGAACTCTTCTCTATATATAGTTTTCTCACCCTCATCTTCTTCTTTTTTACTTTCTCTCTGCAATTTTTCTTCAATTCTCCTCCTCCGCAATTCACGTTTCTGCTACTGTAAATCTTCCTTTTCTTCTTTCTCGTGATGTTCAATTCTCTAATCATTCCCATACTCTGAGAATGGCTCCATCTGGTCGTAGATACGAAATCCTTTTGGGTGAGACTCAAAAGAATTTACAAGAGAAAGGTTTCACCTTATCCACTATTCCCAATCAAGAATCTTCATCTATTCTTTCTGCAAATTTTTTTACTGATCATCATTTTGATGATCAGAAAATCATAATTTCGCTAGGTCAGCTCCTCGCAGGTCTTCTCATTCCTCTCTACAATCCCGAATTGCCCTTGTTCTATGAAATTCTTTCTCATGAGAAGTTCTCGCGAGCTATCTATCAATTAAGTGGGGATTGCATCCGTTTAATGCTTGAATTCGCCAATCGTGGCGCTGGTAAGGGATCTCTATATCCTGATATAGTCAGAGACCCTAAATTCGCAAACTTAGAGATAGTTCTTTGAAAAGTATTCGATAGAAAACTTTTTGAAAATTATGAAGTGATAAATATGAAGAACGATAGGTCTCCATTTGGGGTGCACGGTTGAAGAGAAAAGAGAACATTCCCAGCGACAAGATACTCATGCAAGATATCGATTGGCACTCCGGCAAGAACAATGTTCCTCGCCATTCCAAAGACGACAAGTGGTGCGTCTTTCCGCTATTTTTGAACGGACCTTACATTTCAGGTTTGGTAGGCTGAGAAGATGGTCTGTTTTATGCCTACATGTTATAACCGCAAGTGCACGGTGTCTAGTCTATAAGACAGGGCAAGTACGAGTCGAACCACAGAGACTTGTGGTGCTGTGTGTGATCTAAGGCTTGGCTTAACTAAATTTCAGGTGATATTGTAACAACAGGTGGTTTTGTTGCCGAAAACTTTGAAATTTGAATTGTGACCTGTGATTCTAAACTAAGGTAACAAGTAGATTGTGAATACTAGGGTAGTTGATTCCACCACGACCCTATGTTAAAGCAATTCAACTAAGGTTGTATTCTTGTAACTTTCCAAAGAAGATTCTAAAGACTAATGTGTCGACTAATCATACTAATTCCCCTAGTATCAACTGTCTTTTTATAGCACAATTGGTCACAGGATCTTTAGTTAACTAGCTAAACATCATCCCTATCTTGTTAAGCACATGTCTTCTTCCCTCGGTAGTCTCAAATGAAGATTTTATTAACCATTCTATCTAATTCTCTCCTAGTATTGGCTGTCTTCTTACTGTACATCCAATCACAAGATAATAAGATCAATTAGCTAATTATACATCTATCTCAATCAAGCACATCAATAACACAACATAAATATAAATTACTCAACATATTATCAGGGGTTTCAACAACACCCTAGTAAGTTGATTTAAAACATGATTAAGGTATTTAAAACACAAATTAAGCTAGAGATGGTGCTCTAGCTAGCCCAGGCATAAGCCTCTCACAACCGCAGACTCTCCCTATTTATACTTGCAAAAATCAAAACCCTAATTTACTTCAAGAAATAGAAAAACAATAGAAAACCCTCTCACCCACGTCGCTGAATCGTGCTCTCCTCTGTCTCAGAGCTCCATGCGTCTATAGTTGGTGAAACCCTAGCTTTAGTTATCTTTAAATTAGCTTCTAGGGTTATGGAGAAGCTAAAAGAGAGATAACTAAACCTAGAGGGGAGGTGAAGGGATTACTGGTGCGGTTGGTGGCTGAAGCAGCTGTGGCAGGAGATGGAGGTGGTGGTTTTGGTTTTGTCAGGGAGAGGGAGGAAGAGAGGAGAGGTAAGGGTTTTGCAGAGGTCGGGTGAAAGAAAGAGAAGATGAAGAAAGAAAGAAAGAGAAAGTGAAAGTGGGTTTTGTCGATGGGAGTAGGTATAGGCAACTAGGGTGTGAAGCGGGCACAGCAAGGATTGATGGGAATGATGCAGCGAGCGTTGGATGCAGCTGGGCGAGATCTGAACGGCTCAGGGAGAATCGGGTTCTTTTGGTGTTGAGCGAATCAAGGGACGATGTGCAAGAAGGAGCGAGCGTAGGATGTGGCTGGATGAGATCTCCACGGCTCAGAAAGGTCGGGCTCGGATCCGGGTCTTGGAAAGCTTGGGCCCATGTCTTGTTAATGAGTTGCTACTTGTTGGGTTGCAACTGATACGCGCGCGGACTTCGACTTTCTGCTCCATAGATGCTTGCCTCCAATTTTCTGCTCTTTTGGCTCCTCAGATTCTCCGAACTTTATTTATTACCTAAAAACACAAAATTAATTAATACAAATATTTATTCTTGAAAACAAAGAAAACACGAGAATGCGGGATAATATCGATTCTTGAGCACAAAAGATGAGTTAAATGCCAATAAAAAGGTGTATAAATATGCAATATTTGGCACTCATCAAATACCCCCAAACCTGAATTTTACTTGTCCTCAAGTGAAACAGAAATTAAGAAATCCTAACTATACCACTGTCGCTGGTCTCTCGAATGCATTTAGCGTATGCACTAAGCCTTTAAACCGCTAGGTGTCCCTAGTGGACGAGTTGTAGTCTCGTGAGGGTTTACCAGAGGTGTACCCACAAAACCTTCTCCAACTTCAGAGTGTAAAAGAGTCTCAAGCATCCAAGGAGCTATGATGATATAGAGTTTCTGCATGCTAGTAACAAGAAGTTAGAACTATCAAAGAACGCATTCTCATCCTTAAGTGCTGAGCGAGAAGTAACCATACCATATGAAAGAATTCGGGTTCGATTGTGATCATAAGCCTCGACTTCTGCCTCACTAATAGGGTTTTATGATAATTGCACTCAAAAAGATTGCTTTTTTAGTCTTTCATGTGTGCGAGCAGGAAAAAAAGAGAGAAATCCCGCACACGTTGTAGGTAAGAAGGATAACCTTCCGAAATAATTTACGGAGACTCCACGAGTTGTGGACAAAAAGAATCTTTTTCGATGATCTCTAAGAAAGGAAATCAACCATTAGCAAGGGTGGGAGTACTCACTTACCTTCTCACCCGATCGGCAATTAATATCACTCTCTCAGCATTCATAGAAACGTCTTCAATCTTCGGTCTTCAATAGCTAATGATGAACTTCTGAACTTCACAAAAACTTGACAAACATACATTTTTTTTTTTTTTTTTTTTTTTTTTAACTTGGAATGAAAATAACAATAAAACAATAAGACTCAATTTTTTTACACTTGTCTTGATTTCACAAACTTCATTAATTCTCATCCTATTTTCTTTTGTTGTATGTAACCTTGGACTATATCAACTTTTCTTCAAATATTCTCGATGTTGCTCCGCTTGCCGACGATGATGTGTTTCTATGAATCATTGATGTTGTTGAGAGGGAGAGAGTGATGCTAACTACAAATCGGTATTTAGAAGGAGTTTTCATCTTTAAACGTCACCCTCATGATTGACAAAAATAGCACTCAAGAGATCAAAAGTAGTGCTGAAAATGGTGCGAAGTTGGGTAGCTCACCATTCCTACCCGGAATTGACGTACGGTGACACACACTCTAACAGCTTTTCTAGAAAGTTGCAAAAAATTGAAGGTTGGTGCCTCACTTGATGTAAATTGGGTAGTCTTCACTATGGGTGATCACAATTCTACTACCGAATATCTAAACAACACCTAATTCGCCCTCCTGTATGGTTAAATCCAACTTTAACGCTCTAATCAACTAAGAAACCCGATTGTGTTCTCCGGTACTTCCAAGTTCTGTTATTTCGGTCAGACTCTCTATGTAAACATAGCTAGAAGCATGCTAGTGACTCTAAAATCTCTAAAAGTTGGAGGTTTTTATTTGCAAAAGGTATTGATTTTTTTTTTTTTTTTTAAATAAAAGACTAAAAACTCCACATGCAAATGCACCCCCAAACCTAAATCAAACATTGTCCTCAATGTGTCAACAGATGATAAAATTGTAAACAGTCACATACCATGAGAACTATGCTGATAAGAGAAAAGGGAAGAGATTACCGGATGTCGGCGGGAGCAAGGTTAGAGCTTCATTAGTCAAGGCTAGAATCCAACATTCTCAGTGGGGATCATATCGGATTAGCACAATATATTTACAAGAAGACTCAACCGATTCAAGAAAAGAAAATTTAACAAGTCCTACTGGATTATATACAATGAAAATTCACCATACACCAACAGTCTAAAGAGTTGAGGATCAACCCAAAAGACGAAATATACAAACATCAACAGCCTTACACCAATATAACATGAAAGTGCAGGAAAGATTGCAGACGTGAACAAGTTACCCCCAAACCTAAACTTGTCAACAGATGTGTTCTTGAGTACAAAATCTTGCAATTTTAAAGGTACATCATGCAAAAGGTCTAACTCAAAATGAGTTTTGCTAAAAACAGGCAGACATACACATTCCAACTTTGGTTCCTTAAAAGTGTTATACTTTGATGCAAAATAGTCCAAGAGGACTTGGAAAGCACAAAGCTCTAGGCCTAAGTTAGGCATTTTTAGAAAAGTTGGTTTTGCAATTTTGTTACAAACTACACCTAGGTTTGGTGGAGGAGTTTCAATCTGTGACTTAGGAGAGAAAGTAGGTACATCTAAGTTGTTTTCATGTATAAGATCATTTGCACTATCACATACTTTCCTAAGGTCAGAAGAAGGTAAATCATGCTCACCTGCATAGAACAATTCATCAATCTCCATGTCATAATCATCAGAGGAGGCAACATATTGTGACATGGGTAGGGAATCAGACACAAAAATAATATCATGATCCAAAAGAACATTAGTGTCAACAGAAGATTCATCCTTTCCTAAGTCACAAACAAGTTGTGTAGCATGCTCAATTTCACTGAAAAATTTCACAAACCCAAGCTCAGAATCAACATCACATATATGAATGTTAGAAGAAGTATCATTCATAGGGTTCACAGAAGAGACGCTTAGCATCTCTGAACCCAAAGATTCCATCATATTTTCAGCACGCACATGCTCTTCTAACATATCATATTCATCATCATCATCATCCTCATAACAACAATGCATCTCCCTATTCAAAATTGTAGCATTTTTAGTGTACTCATCTACCTCTAGATTAGGTTCATATTCAATATCAGTTGCATTAGTAGGCATAGAAACACTATTTTCAAAATTATCAGGAATAACAAACATCCTATCATAAGTTTCCTTCCAATCTTCATTTTGTAACTCAGTCAGGTTCCTTTGAAGAATCATAGTGAGTTGTTCTATTGAAGGAGAGTCTTCACTAGTGGGTATGCATTCCTCCTATGGATATTCATTGTATGGTTGAGCATGAGGTTCACTAGAGAAGGGAAATTCAGACATGTTGCTATATGTATGGTCATGTATTGCATTCAGTTCAAGCCTAGCATTTTGCTCCATGAGCGTTTCCATTAGTGATTGCAAACACGGAGTTGGGGGAGTACAAAATTGTTCAACTCCCCACTGTGGTTGATGATACATGTGATCATGGTCATTAGGGTTCTTAGAATACTGATCGCAACCTTTGAAAGGTTGATTATGGTCCCAATGATTACCAGCATAGTCACTTCTAGACAATTCGTACTTTGGATTATCATGGTTTTCCCTAGACTGTCTAAAATCATGCAAAATATAGCAGTTCTTAGCAGGGTGGTCTGAGCTACCACATAAGGTACAAGCATACATTTCATATTGCCTAGGGAAATCAGATTCGACAGATTTCTCATGTAATTGCCTTTCTAAAGCAGATACTTGAGCTTCTAATTGATCTAAAAGTGATGATTGGGTATGAGAAAAGTGTTCATTTTCAACCTGTGGTGGATGACACATGTGCTCATAATGATTAGGGTATGTGAAGTCCGGGCCCTGAGAAGGCTCATAAAATTCCCTAAAATCACTATGGTATGTGGGGAGTTCATACTGTGAAGCATGCCCATAAGAAAGTTCTCTGATGGATTTGTTTCCATCCCCAGTTGCAGACCAAAATCCTGACATGATCTAGCAACTCAAATAGCCTATCACACATCAAGCATGTAAAACCAATGATGTCTCAAAACAGGGAAGTTAAGCCCAAGTGATGCAAAGGCACAGCCCAAAGGTTATGCAAAAGCCTAGTGGTTGTGGGCTTCAGATTTGGTTTTTGGGATTAGTTGTTTGGTTTTGTGGGCTTCTTTGGTTTGAGTGGGCTTTGGTTTGTGTGTAGAGCTGATAGGTGTAGAATACACCATATTTACTATCTAGAGTTTATGCTTTCTTTGCTATTTTTCTTGTAAATTATGTATTTTACGCTTGTTTTGAGTTTTATAGCTACTATGGAGTCACACGGAGGAAAAGAAGAAGAAATCACCCAATTTGAGCCAAAAGGGCAAAAAGGTCATTTACAAAGCGATTGATATATGGAGCCCAGTTGAGGTTAAGGGGCATCTCTATTTTGGAGGATTATTAAAGACAGACTAGTTTGTGGTTAAGGGGCTACCAACTGGCTAGCCCTTATCAAAAGTAACATCCTGTTAAGGGCACCATCTGGGGTGGTTCTTATTTGGGGTGCAAACAGCCGTCTCAATTTAAAGCCCTAGCTAATTTCGAGAAATCAGTTCCTCCCCAATCATTCTACATCTGAAAGTAAGAAACAAAGCAGCCATGGCTGCTGCTAATTTGATTCAAGAAATTGAGAAACTGAAAGCCGAGAGATTGAATCGATGCTGCTGTTGGGTCTAAGAATAGACAGAAGACGAATTTGTGCTAGGGCTTGAAGAAATTAGGGTTCGCTGGAATCGATTGGGACCAAGAAGCAGAGAAGAAAATGGGTTCTGTAGCTGTTTGGTGAGATGGGTAAGTGCGTGAAGTGAGGAGAAATCGAAGATGGGTTTGATGCTATTATTGTTCTTGAGATGAAATTCGAGATCGATTGGAAGAGAGGATGACCGAGATTTGCGGGGAGGTGATGTTGATGGCTGCAATCGACTCAGGGAAGAAGGAGATAGAGCTGCTGTTACAAGGTTTTGAGCAGAATTTGAGAAGGGGTTTTGATGTTGAGTTGCAGTAGAAGATTGATAAACCAGGGAATTTGTGGTTGTTCGATGGAAAGGAAATGGTGGTGGTCTTTGACGCTGCTATTGAAGCTCAGGAAGATGACCCTGCCGCCGTTGAGTACAGGTCTGGTATTGAAAGCTGAAAAGATGGAAGTGGTGGTTTCTGATGTTGGGATTGAAGCTCAAAGAGATGGATGCAGTGAGATGCTCTTGCAACATTTGATTGAGAGCCGAGGTTGGAATGAGTCCCGATGGTGACTGATTCGGGAAAGAGCCGATGGGTGCAAATAAAGAGTTGGTGTTGCATTATTACGGGGCATGGTGGTTGTGGTAATGAGTAAATCACAAGAGAAGAATGGTGAGCCGAGTTGTTGCCGCTTTGTTGAGTTAGGATCACTCCCGATCTTTGCAATGTGCAAACAGGACGAAAACAAGGAGATGGTGCAATTGATTCGGGAATAGAATGGGTGAAGTTACGGCACGAGGAATGTCGTATTGAATGGCTTGAAACTATAGATGAATGTTAGGCTTGTAACGGGAAAAGAGAGGCTCGAACTCGGCGGGAAGCCTGAAACAAACGGAACTCGGCCGGTTTTCTGCTTTCTGGCGAGTTGACTCGGTGAGTCCGAGGAGCGATCCAAAGAACCGATCCAACTCACGCAGGCGAATCGGCCAACTCGAAGCTAACTCAAGTCGACTCGATGGCCCGACTCGCCATCCGGCTTGACTTCCCTTGACCCGCTGACTAACCGTTGACTGACGGTTGACCCGTTTGACCGTTAGTCCTAACGGAGGACTGACGGAATATTCCGTCGAATATTCTCTTGACGGAGAAATTTCCAGGCGGCCGGCGGTGACGTTTTCCGGCCAAATTCCGGCCACAATCCCAGTTTTCCGGTAAGCAAAAATTCCAGAATTTTCTATGGACTTCTCTCATGGGTGTGAAGACTTGGGCTAGGAATTGTATGGAGAATTGGACTCAAATTTGGAAAGAGAAGATGAAGAGTTGAGAAAGACTTGAATTTGGAAGTTGAATTGCAAAAGGAAAAGGGTTCTATTCCTTGGAAGATTTGGAGAATATTGAAGCCTATAAATAGAGAAGTTTTCTACAACTTCTACATATCTTTTACACATCTCTACACACACAACACTTTTCTTTTCTTATTCTTTGTGTGAACTCTTTAACATGAGTAGTTAATTTTATTGATTGAGGATGAATTCCTAGTTCTTAACATATGATTTAAGTTTTTGTTTTCAAATTCTATCTTGAAGTTTTTCACATAATTATCGTTTGTTTTTACTAATAGGAGTGATCTTAAAGACATTCATGATTGATTGATAGATTGTTTAGAATGCATGCTAAATTGATTTGTTAATTTGATCTAAAGCTAGTGAAAGTTAGGGGATAAGTAATCGTTTCTTGACTCTTTACATAAGTAGCAAACACGAGACCTTGCGGAGGGATTCCGTGGAGCAATTGTGTGTAGAAACAACGTTAGCAAGTGGACCTTGAGCTAAGAGTCTAACTACTAATATCAACCTAAGAAATTCACAAAACTTAATGCATGAGCCAAGTTACATCTAGGTTGAGATAATTCTAGGTGGCTTGGTGATTAGAATCCGGTAGTCGAGAACTTCCGTGTCCGGTGATACAAGGGATTTAGGGGTTTAGCACTGAGCTAGCTGCTTTACCTACGGTTGGTGATAATCTGTGACTAATAACAAGTAGAAAAGAACATAACTTGATTCATTGTTTCGTAACGAAGAAGGATTCCTTGATCTTGTCTCTCTTATTGCTTTCAACTTTACCTTTTTAATTGCTTTGCTTATTTTCTTTTGCTTTTTACACCCCCCTTTTTGTGACAATTTTTACAACTAGAATCTCTTGCTCCTCGTGGGATCGACCTTGACTACCCTATATTACTTGTTAATTAGGTAGTAAAGTATTAATTAATTTGTTGTGGTTACGACACGCATCAAATTTTGGCGCCGCTGCCGGGAGCAGCGGATGATTTTAGTTGTTTTTATTTTTCTTTTGGTTTATTCTTGCTTTGTTGGATTCTATTCCGTATCTAACTTGGTTTTTGAATCTTATTTAGGGTGTCGGTTTTCCATGTACGGTGGACAAGAGCAAGCATATTACAACAATCAATACGGTTTTCAACCTCAACATTATGGCAACTTCCAACCATCCTTAGGATACAATCAAAACCAATCTTTTGGCTATGATCAAATTCCTACAGAACATTATGGATATTCTCATACATATCAACAACCTTATGACGGGTATGTAAGTGGACAATCACAAGGATGGGAGGATAGTTTTGTTTATGATCGAAATTCTCTAGTTTTGCGAGATAAGATGTTGGCCATGATTGGGGATCTTCAACAAAAGATGCAAGAATCACATCGAGAAATTCAAAGGAATTCGAGAGAAAATATACGAACAAATTAACAAACCTTTGGAGACTTTTGATGACGCTAGTGTAGATTACTCGAGCCTTGATCTTAATAATGATCAATCACCTATTCAAAAGGAAGAGCTTGAGGAAGATGCATTTATTGCTTGGCAAAACTTTCTTAAGGAAAGATGGGAGTCCGCGGAAGTGTATGAATGTTCCGACAATGAGGAAGTTATTCCAACTCCGGATCATAATGACGATCCTTCACCTATTCAAAAGGAGGAGATTGGGTGTGACTTACCTATTGTTATAAACGAAGTAACACCCGCACAAGAAGATTTTACAATCTATACCGATGAAAATCATTTTAGTGAATGGCCCGATTCCGATGATGAGAATGTTGAAGAGATGATTATAGAGGATGAAACCACATTCATTGATTTTGTGAAAGACCCAATTGAACTTGCCAATGATTTTAATGATGCCGAGACTTTGGTTAAGGTAGAAAACGACGAAGAATGGTTGCAAGGTTTAATAGAGGACCACGATATACAAGAGGTAAGTATTTCACTTGAATTTTTTAAGGATGAAGAGGATTCTATAATACAAGAGATTGTGCAAGGTTTGTCTAACCCTTTGCATATTGATTCTTCTCCGTTACCTCTTATTGGTTTGAATGTATGTGCTTCGAAAGTATTTTTGGATGATTTTATTTCTAGATATCCGCCATTGGAAACACTTGATGCTAACACTATGCAGGTTTGCCAAGAGGAACACATGGAAATTCCCAAATTCTATGTTCTTTATACACTTCCGAGTGTGGACGAGAATAAGTGTGGGGAAATTTCTATCGAGCGATAATTTCACTATTGTTTTCTTGTGCTAATATTTGTATGGAGTTATTGTTTGCAAAACAGGTATTATGGGTGGATCCTCAAATTTTCCGATTGTTAGTATATGGGGAATGAATCTTACAAGAGCCAAGTCGGGCCGTCGACTTTAAAACAAGCGCTTAATGGGAGGCAACCCATCGGTTTTGTATTTCTTATCCTTTTGCTTTTTGTTATTTCTTTTTCTTATTTCTTATCATGTTAAAATTTCCCACCTTGACTTTACTAGGAGGATTCAATTACATTGAGGACAATGTAAGGTTTAAGTGTGGGGGAGTGGTTAAGCATGTTTTTAAAACAAAAATTACAAAAAAAAAAAAAATTAAAAAAATTTGAAAAAAAAAAAAAAAAGTTTTACTTAAAACTTTCAACTTTTAAAGATTTTAGAGTCACTAGCATACTTCTAGGTATGTTTACATAGAGATTTTGACCGACATAATTGAACTTGGAAATGTTAGAGAATTACATTCGGATTTCTTGTTTGTTTGAGTGTTAAATAATGGATTTAATCATGCCGGTGATGCGAATTTGGTGCAGGGAGAAGTGCGTTATTAGAGTTGCTGATCAATCATTAGTGGAGACTACCCGTATTCATATCATGAGAGGCACCGACCAGAAATCTTCCATCTGCTAAAGAGCTTCTTTTGAGTGTGTCACCATACGTTAATTCCGGGTAGAATGGTGAGCTACCCAACCTCCCACCAATAGAAGCACTACTCTTTGATCTCTTGAGTGCTAATTTTGTCAATCATGAGGGTGACGTCCATGGATGAAAGCTTCCTTCTTGTAGTTCGATTTGCAGTTAGCACCATTCTCTCTCGCGACAACATCCATAGAAACACATTCATCATCAACAAGGAGCGACATCAAAATCTACAAGGAAAGTTGGAAAAGTTTAAGGTTTACAAGCAACGGAACGAGAAAAAGAGCAAATTTCAAATACAAGTAAAGCAACATACAAATGAGCGGATTTTTACATATATGTTGAAGACTTACAATACAATGAGGTAATTTTATATCCAAGTATGAAGACTTATTCATGAAAGCAAAGAAAATTAAAAGGTGAGAATTGTTGAAGTTTATGATTTTGAGACGATACAAGTTGTGAAGAATCAAGCGGTAAAATACTTCTTCCACGGCCATGATTTATTTTGTATTTAATTTCTCTTGTTTTCAAAAAAAAAAAAAAAAAAAAAAAAAAAAAAAAAAAAAAAAAAAGAAAAAAAGAAAAAAAAAAAAAAGAGAAAAACAAGAGAAATATTTGTTTTGTTAATAAGCCGTGGGAAAGGAAAATTTATAAGGAAGTTTCAAGCGACAAGGATTTTAAGGTAAAAGAGTTACAAATTGTTAAGGATTTATGAAATTCAAGGGTTTATCATCAATAGTTGAAACCGAAGACGAAGACCAAGAAGTTAAAGACGAGGAGCGGAAGACGTTTCTATTGGATGCCGTGAGAGTGGTGTTATCATAATTAGCGATCGGATGTGAAGGTGAGTAAGTAATCTCATCCTCGATAATAATGGTTGATTTCCTTTCTTAGAGATCGTCAGAAAAATGGTTTTTCAAAATATTAAAAGATGTGGGTTTTTAAAAATATTTCGGAAGTTATCCTTCCCACCATTCAAGTGTCGCAGGAATTCTGTCTTCATTCCTACCTGCACACATGTGAGAACCATAAAAAAGCCGTCTTTTTGAGTGCAATTATCATAAAATCTTATTTGGTGAGGCAGAAGTCGAGGCGAAATGCTTATTGATCATTTCTCAAACACGCAGTCTCTCATTATGGGATGGTTATTTCTCACTCAACATTTAAGAACGAGAATATGTTCTTTAGTATTTCTAACTTCTTATTACTAGCATGCAAAAACTCTATGTCCTCATAACTCTTTGGATGCTTGGGACGCTTGAACGCTTTGAAGTTGTGAGTTTTTAGTTTGATTTGCTCGAGGACTAGCAAAGTCTAAGTGTGGGGGACTTTGATAGGTGTAGAATACACCATATTTACTATCTAGAGTTTATGCTTTCTTTGCTATTTTTCTTGTAAATTATGTATTTTACGCTTGTTTTGAGTTTTATAGCTACTATGGAGTCACACGGAGGAAAAGAAGAAGAAATCACCCAATTTGAGCCAAAAGGGCAAAAAGGTCATTTTACAGGCGATTGATATATGGAGCCCAGTTGAGGTTAAGGGGCATCTCTATTTTGGAGGATTATTAAAGACAGACTAGCTGTGGTTAAGGGGCTGCCAACTGGCTAGCCCTTATCAAAAGTAACATCTTGTTAAGGGCACCATCTGGGGTGGTTCTTATTTGGGGTGCAAACAGCCGTCTCAATTTAAAGCCCTAGCTAATTTCGAGAAATCAGTTCCTCCCCAATCATTCTACATCTGAAAGTAAGAAACAAAGCAGCCATGGCTGCTGCTAATTTGATTCAAGAAATTGAGAAACTGAAAGCCGAGAGATTGAATCGATGCTGCTGTTGGGTCTAAGAATAGACAGAAGACGAATTTGTGCCAGGGCTTGAAGAAATTAGGGTTCGCTGGAATCGATTGGGACCAAGAAGCAGAGAAGAAAATGGGTTCCTGTAGCTGTTTGGTGAGATGGGTAAGTGCAGCTGAAGTGAGGAGAAATCGAAGATGGGTTTGATGCTATTATTGTTCTTGAGATGAAATTCGAGATCGATTGGAAGAGAGGATGACTGAGATTTGCAGGAGGTGATGTTGATGGCTGCAATCGACTCGGGGAAGAAGGAGATAGAGCTGCTTCATACAAGGTTTTGAGCAGAATTTGAGAAGGGGTTTTGATGTTGAGTTGCGGTAGAAGATTGATAAACCGGGAATTTGTGGTTGTTCGATGGAAAGGAAATGGTGGTGGTCTTTGACGCCGCTATTGAAGCTCGGAAGATGACCCCGCCGCCGTTGAGTGAGTGTATGGTATTGAAAGCCGAAAAGATGGAAGTGGTGGTTTCGATGTTGGGATTGAAGCTCAAAGAGATGGATGCAGCAGATGCTCTTGCAACATTTGATTGAGAGCTGAGGTTGGAATGAGTCCTGATGGTGACTGATTCAGGGAAAGAGCTGATGGGTGCAAAGAAAGAGTTGGTGTTGCATTATTACAGGGCATGGTGGTTGTGGTAATGAGTAAATCACAAGAGAAGAATGGTGAGTGAGTTGTTGCCGCTGTTGAGTTAGGATCACTCCTGATGCTGCAATGTGCAGCTGTTGGTGGACGAAAACAAGGAGATGGTGCAATTGATTCAGGGGAATAGAATGGGTGAAGTTCGCACACAGAATGTTTGTATTGAATGGCTTGAAACTATAGATGAATGTTAGGCTTGTAACAGGGAAAAGAGAGGCTGAACTCGGCGGAAGCTCAAACAAACGAGAACTCGGCCGGTTTTACGCTCGCTCCATTGGCGAGTTGACTCAGTGAGTCCGAGGAGCGATCCAGCAACCGATCCAACTCACGCAGCGAATCAGCCAACTCAAAAGCTAACTCAAGTCTGACTCAGTGACTGACTCGCCATCTGGCTTGACTTCCCTTGACCCGCTGACTAACCGTTGACTGACGGTTGACCCGTTTGACCGTTAGTCCTAACGGAGGACTCACGGAATATTCCGTCGAATATTCTCTTGACGGAGAAATTTCCGGCGGCCGGCGGTGACGTTTTCGGCCAAATTCCGCCACAATCCCGGTTTTCCGGCAAGCAAAAATTTCCAGAATTTTCTATGGACTTCTCTCATGGGTGTGAAGACTTGGGCTAGGAATTGTATGGAGAATTGGACTCAAATTTGGAAAGAGAAGATGAAGAGTTGAGAAAGACTTGAATTTGGAAGTTGAATTGCAAAAGGAAAAGGGTTCTATTCCTTGGAAGATTTGGAGAATATTGAAGCCTATAAATAGAGAAGTTTTCTACAACTTCTACATATCTTTTACACATCTCTACACACACAACACTTTTCTTTTCTTATTCTTTGTGTGAACTCTTTAACATGAGTAGTTAATTTTATTGATTGAGGATGAATTCCTAGTTCTTAACATATGATTTAAGTTTTTGTTTTCAAATTCTATCTTGAAGTTTTTCACATAATTATCGTTTGTTTTTACTAATAGGAGTGATCTTAAAGACATTCATGATTGATTGATAGATTGTTTAGAATGCATGCTAAATTGATTTGTTAATTTGATCTAAAGCTAGTGAAAGTTAGGGGATAAGTAATCGTTTCTTGACTCTTTACATAAGTAGCAAACACGAGACCTTGCGGAGGGATTCCGTGGAGCAATTGTGTGTAGAAACAACGTTAGCAAGTGGACCTTGAGCTAAGAGTCTAACTACTAATATCAACCTAAGAAATTCACAAAACTTAATGCATGAGCCAAGTTACATCTAGGTTGAGCTAATTCTAGGTGGCTTGGTGATTAGAATCCGGTAGTCGAGAACTTCCGTGTCCTAGTGATACAAGGGATTTAGGGGTTTAGCACTCGAGCTAGCCGCTTTACCTACGGTTGGTGATAATCTGTGACTAATAACAAGTAGAAAAGAACATAACTTGATTCATTGTTTCGTAACGAAGAAGGATTCCTTGATCTTGTCTCTCTTATTGCTTTCAACTTTACCTTTTTAATTGCTTTGCTTATTTTCTTTTGCTTTTTACACCCCCCTTTTGTGACAATTTTTACAACTAGAATCTCTTGCTCCTCGTGGGATCGACCTTGACTACCCTATATTACTTGTTAATTAGGTAGTAAAGTATTAATTAATTTGTTGTGGTTACGACACGCATCAAATTTTGGCGCGCGCTGCCGGAGCAGCATGGATGATTTTAGTTGTTTTTATTTTTCTTTTTGGTTTATTCTTGCTTTGTTGGATTCTATTCCGTATCTAACTTGGTTTTTGAATCTTATTTCAGGTATCGGTTTTCCATGTACGGTGGACAAGAGCAAGCATATTACAACAATCAATACGGTTTTCAACCTCAACATTATGGCAACTTCCAACCATCCTTAGGATACAATCAAAACCAATCTTTTGGCTATGATCAAATTCCTACGAACATTATGGATATTCTCATACATATCAACAACCTTATGACGGGTATGTAAGTGGACAATCACAAGGATGGGAGGATAGTTTTGTTTATGATCGAAAATTCTCTAGTTTTGCGAGATAAGATGTTGGCCATGATTGGGGATCTTCAACAAAAGATGCAAGAATCACATCGAGAAATTCAAAGGAATTCAGAGAAAATATACGAACAAATTAACAAACCTTTGGAGACTTTTGATGACGCTAGTGTAGATTACTCGAGCCTTGATCTTAATAATGATCAATCACCTATTCAAAAGGAAGAGCTTGAGGAAGATGCATTTATTGCTTGGCAAAACTTTCTTAAGGAAAGATGGGAGTCCGCGGAAGTGTATGAATGTTCCGACAATGAGGAAGTTATTCCAACTCCGGATCATAATAACGATCCTTCACCTATTCAAAAGGAGGAGATTGGGTGTGACTTACCTATTGTTATAAACGAAGTAACACCCGCACAAGAAGATTTTACAATCTATACCGATGAAAATCATTTTAGTGAATGGCCCGATTCCGATGATGAGAATGTTGAAGAGATGATTATAGAGGATGAAACCACATTCATTGATTTTGTGGAAGACCCAATTGAACTTGCCAATGATTTTAATGATGCCGAGACTTTGGTTAAGGTAGAAAACGACGAAGAATGGTTGCAAGGTTTAATAGAGGACCACGATATACAAGAGGTAAGTATTTCACTTGAATTTTTTAAGGATGAAGAGGATTCTATAATACAAGAGATTGTGCAAGGTTTGTCTAACCCTTTGCATATTGATTCTTCTCCGTTACCTCTTATTGGTTTGAATGTATGTGCTTCGAAAGTATTTTTGGATGATTTTGTTTCTAGATATCCGCCATTGGAAACACTTGATGCTAACACTATGCAGGTTTGCCAAGAGGAACACATGGAAATTCCCAAATTCTATGTTCTTTATACACTTCCGAGTGTGGACGAGAATAAGTGTGGGGGAAATTTCTATCGAGCGATAATTTCACTATTGTTTTCTTGTGCTAATATTTGTATGGAGTTATTGTTTGCAAAACAGGTATTATGGGTGGATCCTCAAATTTTCCGATTGTTAGTATATGGGGAATGAATCTTACAAGAGCCAAGTCGGGCCGTCGACTTTAAAACAAGCGCTTAATGGGAGGCAACCCATCGGTTTTGTATTTCTTATCCTTTTGCTTTTTGTTATTTCTTTTTCTTATTTCTTATCATGTTAAAATTTCCCACCTTGACTTTACTAGGAGGATTCAATTACATTGAGGACAATGTAAGGTTTAAGTGTGGGGGAGTGGTTAAGCATGTTTTTAAAACAAAAATTACAAAAAAATTAAAAAATTTAAAAAAAAAAAAAAAAAAAAAAGAGTTTTACTTAAAACTTTCAACTTTTAAAGATTTTAGAGTCACTAGCATACTTCTAGGTATGTTTACATAGAGATTTTGACCGACATAATTGAACTTGGAAATGTTAGAGAATTACATTCGGATTTCTTGTTTGTTTGAGTGTTAAATAATGGATTTAATCATGCCGGTGATGCGAATTTGGTGCAGGGAGAAGTGCGTTATTAGAGTTGCTGATCAATCATTAGTGGAGACTACCCGTATTCATATCATGAGAGGCACCCAGGCCAGAAATCTTCCATCTACTAAAGAGCTTCTTTTGAGTGTGTCACCATACGTTAATTCCGGGTAGAATGGTGAGCTACCCAACCTCCCACCAATAGAAGCACTACTCTTTGATCTCTTGAGTGCTAATTTTGTCAATCATGAGGGTGACGTCCATGGATGAAAGCTTCCTTCTTGTAGTTCGATTTGCAGTTAGCACCATTCTCTCTCGCGACAACAACGGATCCATAGAAACACATTCATCATCAACAAGGAGCGACATCAAAATCTACAAGGAAAGTTGGAAAAGTTTAAGGTTTACAAGCAACGGAACGAGAAAAAAGAGCAAATTTCAAATACAAGTAAAGCAACATACAAATGAGCGGATTTTTACATATATGTTGAAGACTTACAATACAATGAGGTAATTTTATATCCAAGTATGAAGACTTATTCATGAAAGCAAAGAAAATTAAAAGGTGAGAATTGTTGAAGTTTATGATTTTGAGACGATACAAGTTGTGAAGAATCAAGCGGTAAAATACTTCTTCCACGGCCATGATTTATTTTGTATTTAATTTCTCTTGTTTTCAAAAAAAAAAAAAAAAAAAAAAAAAAAAAAAAAGAAAAGAAAAAAAGAAAAACAAGAGAAATATTTGTTTTGTTAATAAGCCGTGGGAAAGGAAAATTTATAAGGAAGTTTCAAGCGACAAGGATTTTAAGGTAAAAGAGTTACAAATTGTTAAGGATTTATGAAATTCAAGGGTTTATCATCAATAGTTGAAACCGAAGACGAAGACCAAGAAGTTAAAGACGAGGAGCGGAAGACGTTTCTATTGGATGCCGTGAGAGTGGTGTTATCATAATTAGCGATCGGATGTGAAGGTGAGTAAGTAATCTCATCCTCGATAATAATGGTTGATTTCCTTTCTTAGAGATCGTCAGAAAAATGGTTTTTCAAAATATTAAAAGATGTGGGTTTTTAAAAATATTTCGGAAGTTATCCTTCCCACCATTCAAGTGTCGCAGGAATTCTGTCTTCATTCCTACCTGCACACATGTGAGAACCATAAAAAAGCCGTCTTTTTGAGTGCAATTATCATAAAATCTTATTTGGTGAGGCAGAAGTCGAGGCGAAATGCTTATTGATCGTTTCTCAAACACGCAGTCTCTCATTATGGGATGGTTATTTCTCACTCAACATTTAAGAACGAGAATATGTTCTTTAGTATTTCTAACTTCTTATTACTAGCATGCAGAAACTCTATGTCCTCATAACTCTTTGGATGCTTGGGACGCTTGAACGCTTTGAAGTTGTGAGTTTTTAGTTTGATTTGCTCGAGGACTAGCAAAGTCTAAGTGTGGGGGAATTTGATAGGTGTAGAATACACCATATTTACTATCTAGAGTTTATGCTTTCTTTGCTATTTTTCTTGTAAATTATGTATTTTACGCTTGTTTTGAGTTTTATAGCTACTATGGAGTCACACGGAGGAAAAGAAGAAGAAATCACCCAATTTGAGCCAAAAGGGCAAAAAAGGTCATTTTACAGGCGATTGATATATGGAGCCCAGTTGAGGTTAAGGGGCATCTCTATTTTGGAGGATTATTAAAGACAGACTAGCTGTGGTTAAGGGGCTGCCAACTGGCTAGCCCTTATCAAAAGTAACATCCTGTTAAGGGCACCATCTGGGGTGGTTCTTATTTGGGGTGCAAACAACCGTCTCAATTTAAAGCCCTAGCTAATTTCGAGAAATCAGTTCCTCCCCAATCATTCTACATCTGAAAGTAAGAAACAAAGCAGCCATGGCTGCTGCTAATTTGATTCAAGAAATTGAGAAACTGAAAGCCGAGAGATTGAATCGATGCTGCTGTTGGGTCTAAGAATAGACAGAAGACGAATTTGTGCCAGGGCTTGAAGAAATTAGGGTTCGCTGGAATCGATTGGGACCAAGAAGCAGAGAAGAAAATGGGTTCCTGTAGCTGTTTGGTGAGATGGGTAAGTGCAGCTGAAGTGAGGAGAAATCGAAGATGGGTTTGATGCTATTATTGTTCTTGAGATGAAATTCGAGATCGATTGGAAGAGAGGATGACTGAGATTTGCAGGAGGTGATGTTGATGGCTGCAATCGACTCAGGGAAGAAGGAGATAGAGCTGCTGTTACAAGGTTTTGAGCAGAATTTGAGAAGGGGTTTTGATGTTGAGTTGCAGTAGAAGATTGATAAACCAGGGAATTTGTGGTTGTTCGATGGAAAGGAAATGGTGGTGGTCTTTGACGCTGCTATTGAAGCTCAGGAAGATGACCCTGCCGCCGTTGAGTACAGGTATGGTATTGAAAGCTGAAAAGATGGAAGTGGTGGTTTCTGATGTTGGGATTGAAGCTCAAAGAGATGGATGCAAATTTGAGATGCTCTTGCAACATTTGATTGAGAGCCGAGGTTGGAATGAGTCCCGATGGTGACCGATTCGGGAAAGAGCTGATGGGTGCAAAGAAAGAGTTGGTGTTGCATTATTACGGGGCATGGTGGTTGTGGTAATGAGTAAATCACAAGAGAAGAATGGTGAGTGAGTTGTTGCATTTGTTGAGTTAGGATCACTCGATCTTTGCAATGTGCAAATTTGTTGGTGGACGAAAACAAGGAGATGGTGCAATTGATTCAGGGAATAGAATGGGTGAAGTTCTGGCACAGGGAATGTCTTTAGATATTGAATGGCTTGAAACTATAGATGAATGTTAGGCTTGTAACGAGGAAAAGAGAGGCCCGAACTCGGCGGAAGCTCAAACAAACAGAACTCGGCCAGTTTTCTGCTCCGGCGAGTTGACTCAGTGAGTCCGAGGAGCGATCCAGCAACCGATCCAACTCACGCAGCGAATCAGCCAACTCAGAAGCTAACTCAAGTCTGACTCAGTGACTGACTCGCCATCTGGCTTGACTTCCCTTGACCCGCTGACTAACCGTTGACTGACGGTTGACCCGTTTGACCGTTAGTCCTAACGGTGGACTGACGGAATATTCCGTCGAATATTCTCTTGACGGAGAAATTTCCAGGCGGCCGGCGGTGACGTTTTCCGGCCAAATTCCGGCCACAATCCCAGTTTTCCGGCAAGCAAAAATTCCAGAATTTTCTATGGACTTCTCTCATGGGTGTGAAGACTTGGGCTAGGAATTGTATGGAGAATTGGACTCAAATTTGGAAAGAGAAGATGAAGAGTTGAGAAAGACTTGAATTTGGAAGTTGAATTGCAAAAGGAAAAGGGTTCTATTCCTTGGAAGATTTGGAGAATATTGAAGCCTATAAATAGAGAAGTTTTCTACAACTTCTACATATCTTTTACACATCTCTACACACACAACACTTTTCTTTTCTTATTCTTTGTGTGAACTCTTTAACATGAGTAGTTAATTTTATTGATTGAGGATGAATTCCTAGTTCTTAACATATGATTTAAGTTTTTGTTTTCAAATTCTATCTTGAAGTTTTTCACATAATTATCGTTTGTTTTTACTAATAGGAGTGATCTTAAAGACATTCATGATTGATTGATAGATTGTTTAGAATGCATGCTAAATTGATTTGTTAATTTGATCTAAAGCTAGTGAAAGTTAGGGGATAAGTAATCGTTTCTTGACTCTTTACATAAGTAGCAAACACGAGACCTTGCGGAGGGATTCCGTGGAGCAATTGTGTGTAGAAACAACGTTAGCAAGTGGACCTTGAGCTAAGAGTCTAACTACTAATATCAACCTAAGAAATTCACAAAACTTAATGCATGAGCCAAGTTACATCTAGGTTGAGCTAATTCTAGGTGGCTTGGTGATTAGAATCCGGTAGTCGAGAACTTCCGTGTCCGGTGATACAAGGGATTTAGGGGTTTAGCACTGAGCTAGCTGCTTTACCTACGGTTGGTGATAATCTGTGACTAATAACAAGTAGAAAAGAACATAACTTGATTCATTGTTTCGTAACGAAGAAGGATTCCTTGATCTTGTCTCTCTTATTGCTTTCAACTTTACCTTTTTAATTGCTTTGCTTATTTTCTTTTGCTTTTTACACCCCCCTTTTGTGACACTTTTTACAACTAGAATCTCTTGCTCCTCGTGGGATCGACCTTGACTACCCTATATTACTTGTTAATTAGGTAGTAAAGTATTAATTAATTTGTTGTGGTTACGACACGCATCAAATTTTGGCGCCGCTTCCGGGGAGCAGCGGATGATTTTAGTTGTTTTTATTTTTCTTTTTGGTTTATTCTTGCTTTGTTGGATTCTATTCCGTATCTAACTTGGTTTTTGAATCTTATTTCAGGTATCGGTTTTCCATGTACGGTGGACAAGAGCAAGCATATTACAACAATCAATACGGTTTTCAACCTCAACATTATGGCAACTTCCAACCATCCTTAGGATACAATCAAAACCAATCTTTTGGCTATGATCAAATTCCTACAGAACATTATGGATATTCTCATACATATCAACAACCTTATGACGGGTATGTAAGTGGACAATCACAAGGATGGGAGGATAGTTTTGTTTATGATCAGAAATTCTCTAGTTTTGCAGATAAGATGTTGGCCATGATTGGGGATCTTCAACAAAAGATGCAAGAATCACATCGAGAAATTCAAAGGAATTCAGAGAAAATATACGAACAAATTAACAAACCTTTGGAGACTTTTGATGACGCTAGTGTAGATTACTCGAGCCTTGATCTTAATAATGATCAATCACCTATTCAAAAGGAAGAGCTTGAGGAAGATGCATTTATTGCTTGGCAAAACTTTCTTAAGGAAAGATGGGAGTCCGCGGAAGTGTATGAATGTTCCGACAATGAGGAAGTTATTCCAACTCCGGATCATAATAACGATCCTTCACCTATTCAAAAGGAGGAGATTGGGTGTGACTTACCTATTGTTATAAACGAAGTAACACCCGCACAAGAAGATTTTACAATCTATACCGATGAAAATCATTTTAGTGAATGGCCCGATTCCGATGATGAGAATGTTGAAGAGATGATTATAGAGGATGAAACCACATTTATTGATTTTGTGGAAGACCCAATTGAACTTGCCAATGATTTTAATGATGCCGAGACTTTGGTTAAGGTAGAAAACGACGAAGAATGGTTGCAAGGTTTAATAGAGGACCACGATATACAAGAGGTAAGTATTTCACTTGAATTTTTTAAGGATGAAGAGGATTCTATAATACAAGAGATTGTGCAAGGTTTGCCTAACCCTTTGCATATTGATTCTTCTCCGTTACCTCTTATTGGTTTGAATGTATGTGCTTCGAAAGTATTTTTGGATGATTTTGTTTCTAGATATCCGCCATTGGAAACACTTGATGCTAACACTATGCAGGTTTGCCAAGAGGAACACATGGAAATTCCCAAATTCTATGTTCTTTATACACTTCCGAGTGTGGACGAGAATAAGTGTGGGGGAAATTTCTATCGAGCGATAATTTCACTATTGTTTTCTTGTGCTAATATTTGTATGGAGTTATTGTTTGCAAAACAGGTATTATGGGTGGATCCTCAAATTTTCCGATTGTTAGTATATGGGGAATGAATCTTACAAGAGCCAAGTCGGGCCGTCGACTTTAAAACAAGCGCTTAATGGGAGGCAACCCATCGGTTTTGTATTTCTTATCCTTTTGCTTTTTGTTATTTCTTTTTCTTATTTCTTATCATGTTAAAATTTCCCACCTTGACTTTACTAGGAGGATTCAATTACATTGAGGACAATGTAAGGTTTAAGTGTGGGGGAGTGGTTAAGCATGTTTTTAAAACAAAAATTACAAAAAAAAATTAAAAAAATTTTGAAAAAAAAAAAAAAAAAAAAAAAAAAAGTTTTACTTAAAACTTTCAACTTTTAAAGATTTTAGAGTCACTAGCATACTTCTAGGTATGTTTACATAGAGATTTTGACCGACATAATTGAACTTGGAAATGTTAGAGAATTACATTCGGATTTCTTGTTTGTTTGAGTGTTAAATAATGGATTTAATCATGCCGGTGATGCGAATTTGGTGCAGGGAGAAGTGCGTTATTAGAGTTGCTGATCAATCATTAGTGGAGACTACCCGTATTCATATCATGAGAGGCACCGACCAGAAATCTTCCATCTACTAAAGAGCTTCTTTTGAGTGTGTCACCATACGTTAATTCCGGGTAGAATGGTGAGCTACCCAACCTCCCACCAATAGAAGCACTACTCTTTGATCTCTTGAGTGCTAATTTTGTCAATCATGAGGGTGACGTCCATGGATGAAAGCTTCCTTCTTGTAGTTCGATTTGCAGTTAGCACCATTCTCTCTCGCGACAACAACGGATCCATAGAAACACATTCATCATCAACAAGGAGCGACATCAAAATCTACAAGGAAAGTTGGAAAAGTTTAAGGTTTACAAGCAACGGAACGAGAAAAAGAGCAAATTTCAAATACAAGTAAAGCAACATACAAATGAGCGGATTTTTACATATATGTTGAAGACTTACAATACAATGAGGTAATTTTATATCCAAGTATGAAGACTTATTCATGAAAGCAAAGAAAATTAAAAGGTGAGAATTGTTGAAGTTTATGATTTTGAGACGATACAAGTTGTGAAGAATCAAGCGGTAAAATACTTCTTCCACGGCCATGATTTATTTTGTATTTAATTTCTCTTGTTTTCAAAAAAAAAAAAAAAAAAAAAAAAAAAAAAAAAAAAAAGAAAAAAAAAAAAAGAAAAACAAGAGAAATATTTGTTTTGTTAATAAGCCGTGGGAAAGGAAAATTTATAAGGAAGTTTCAAGCGACAAGGATTTTAAGGTAAAAGAGTTACAAATTATTAAGGATTTATGAAATTCAAGGGTTTATCATCAATAGTTGAAACCGAAGACGAAGACCAAGAAGTTAAAGACGAGGAGCGGAAGACGTTTCTATTGGATGCCGTGAGAGTGGTGTTATCATAATTAGCGATCGGATGTGAAGGTGAGTAAGTAATCTCATCCTCGATAATAATGGTTGATTTCCTTTCTTAGAGATCGTCAGAAAAATGGTTTTTCAAAATATTAAAAGATGTGGGTTTTTAAAAATATTTCGGAAGTTATCCTTCCCACCATTCAAGTGTCGCAGGAATTCTGTCTTCATTCCTACCTGCACACATGTGAGAACCATAAAAAAGCCGTCTTTTTTGAGTGCAATTATCATAAAATCTTATTTGGTGAGGCGAAGTCGAGGCGAAATGCTTATTGATCGTTTCTCAAACACGCAGTCTCTCATTATGGGATGGTTATTTCTCACTCAACATTTAAGAACGAGAATATGTTCTTTAGTATTTCTAACTTCTTATTACTAGCATGCGAAACTCTATGTCCTCATAACTCTTTGGATGCTTGGGACGCTTGAACGCTTTGAAGTTGTGAGTTTTTAGTTTGATTTGCTCGAGGACTAGCAAAGTCTAAGTGTGGGGGAATTTGATAGGTGTAGAATACACCATATTTACTATCTAGAGTTTATGCTTTCTTTGCTATTTTTCTTGTAAATTATGTATTTTACGCTTGTTTTGAGTTTTATAGCTACTATGGAGTCACACGGAGGAAAAGAAGAAGAAATCACCCAATTTGAGCCAAAAGGGCAAAAAGGTCATTTTACAGGCGATTGATATATGGAGCCCAGTTGAGGTTAAGGGGCATCTCTATTTTGGAGGATTATTAAAGACAGACTAGCTGTGGTTAAGGGGCTGCCAACTGGCTAGCCCTTATCAAAAGTAACATCCTGTTAAGGGCACCATCTGGGGTGGTTCTTATTTGGGGTGCAAACAGCCGTCTCAATTTAAAGCCCTAGCTAATTTCGAGAAATCAGTTCCTCCCCAATCATTCTACATCTGAAAGTAAGAAACAAAGCAGCCATGGCTGCTGCTAATTTGATTCAAGAAATTGAGAAACTGAAAGCCGAGAGATTGAATCGATCTTCGTTTGTTGGGTCTAAGAATAGACAGAAGACGAATTTGTGCCAGGGCTTGAAGAAATTAGGGTTCGCTGGAATCGATTGGGACCAAGAAGCAGAGAAGAAAATGGGTTCCTGTAGCTGTTTGGTGAGATGGGTAAGTGCAGCTGAAGTGAGGAGAAATCGAAGATGGGTTTGATGCTATTATTGTTCTTGAGATGAAATTCGAGATCGATTGGAAGAGAGGATGACTGAGATTTGCAGGAGGTGATGTTGATGGCTGCAATCGACTCAGGGAAGAAGGAGATAGAGCTGCTGTTACAAGGTTTTGAGCAGAATTTGAGAAGGGGTTTTGATGTTGAGTTGCAGTAGAAGATTGATAAACCAGGGAATTTGTGGTTGTTCGATGGAAAGGAAATGGTGGTGGTCTTTGACGCTGCTATTGAAGCTCAGGAAGATGACCCTGCCGCCGTTGAGTACAGGTCTGGTATTGAAAGCTGAAAAGATGGAAGTGGTGGTTTCTGATGTTGGGATTGAAGCTCAAAGAGATGGATGCAGCTGAGATGCTCTTGCAACATTTGATTGAGAGCTGAGGTTGGAATGAGTCCTGGTGGTGACTGATTCAGGGAAAGAGCTGATGGGTGCAAAGAAAGAGTTGGTGTTGCATTATTACAGGGCATGGTGGTTGTGGTAATGAGTAAATCACAAGAGAAGAATGGTGAGCTGAGTTGTTGCCGCTGTTGAGTTAGGATCACTCCTGATGCTGCAATGTGCAGCTGTTGGTGGACGAAAACAAGGAGATGGTGCAATTGATTCAGGGAATAGAATGGGTGAAGTTCTGGCACAGGGAATGCTGTATTGAATGGCTTGAAACTATAGATGAATGTTAGGCTTGTAACAGGGAAAAGAGAGGCCTGAACTCGGCCGGGAAGCTCTGAAACAAACAGAACTCGGCCAGTTTTCTGCTCTGGCGAGTTGACTCAGTGAGTCCGAGGAGCGATCCAGCAACCGATCCAACTCACCCAGCGAATCAGCCAACTCAGAAGCTAACTCAAGTCTGACTCAGTGACTGACTCGCCATCTGGCTTGACTTCCCTTGACCCGCTGACTAACCGTTGACTGACGATTGACCCGTTTGACCGTTAGTCCTAACGGAGGACTGACGGAATATTCCGTCGAATATTCTCTTGACGGAGAAATTTCCAGGCGGCCGGCGGTGACGTTTTCCGGCCAAATTCCGGCCACAATCCCAGTTTTCCGGCAAGCAAAAATTCCAGAATTTTCTATGGACTTCTCTCATGGGTGTGAAGACTTGGGCTAGGAATTGTATGGAGAATTGGACTCAAATTTGGAAAGAGAAGATGAAGAGTTGAGAAAGACTTGAATTTGGAAGTTGAATTGCAAAAGGAAAAGGGTTCTATTCCTTGGAAGATTTGGAGAATATTGAAGCCTATAAATAGAGAAGTTTTCTACAACTTCTACATATCTTTTACACATCTCTACACACACAACACTTTTCTTTTCTTATTCTTTGTGTGAACTCTTTAACATGAGTAGTTAATTTTATTGATTGAGGATGAATTCCTAGTTCTTAACATATGATTTAAGTTTTTGTTTTCAAATTCTATCTTGAAGTTTTTCACATAATTATCGTTTGTTTTTACTAATAGGAGTGATCTTAAAGACATTCATGATTGATTGATAGATTGTTTAGAATGCATGCTAAATTGATTTGTTAATTTGATCTAAAGCTAGTGAAAGTTAGGGGATAAGTAATCGTTTCTTGACTCTTTACATAAGTAGCAAACACGAGACCTTGCGGAGGGATTCCGTGGAGCAATTGTGTGTAGAAACAACGTTAGCAAGTGGACCTTGAGCTAAGAGTCTAACTACTAATATCAACCTAAGAAATTCACAAAACTTAATGCATGAGCCAAGTTACATCTAGGTTGAGCTAATTCTAGGTGGCTTGGTGATTAGAATCCGGTAGTCGAGAACTTCCGTGTCCTGTGATACAAGGGATTTAGGGGTTTAGCACTGAGCTAGCTGCTTTACCTACGGTTGGTGATAATCTGTGACTAATAACAAGTAGAAAAGAACATAACTTGATTCATTGTTTCAGAACGAAGAAGGATTCCTTGATCTTGTCTCTCTTATTGCTTTCAACTTTACCTTTTTAATTGCTTTGCTTATTTTCTTTTGCTTTTTACACCCCCCTTTTGTGACAATTTTTACAACTAGAATCTCTTGCTCCTCGTGGGATCGACCTTGACTACCCTATATTACTTGTTAATTAGGTAGTAAAGTATTAATTAATTTGTTGTGGTTACGACACGCATCAAGAGCCCAGGTTGGATGACAGTGTACAGTCCAGTGAAAAGGCACAGCCCAGTGGTTGTGGGTTTTAATTATGCACAGCCCAGCTTGATTGCAAAGGAGCAGAGCCCAGTGATTTTGGCAGGTTTAACAGCCCAGGTCTATGTGCACAGCCAAGAGGCTGGTTGGGTGAAAATCGCACAGCCCAGGTTGGTTTTAGTTTAAATGCAGCCTAGTGTATGTAGGCTTCAGCACAATGCAACTTCTGCTATCAACACAGCACAACCTATGCAGATTTGTGCACACAGTTTATGCAAGTCTAAATGGTTGCATGGGTTGTCTTGAATGGCAAAGTCTATGCACAGGGTAACAGAGGCAATATTTATGTGAAACAGCACAGCACAGGAAAAACTTATGAGCACAACACAAGTCTAAGTGTAATTCACAGCATAGCACAGTAAATGAGGAACTTGTGCACATGTAGTCACAAAGACAAAGTTGTCACAAAGACAAAGACAAGAAAAGCAGCAATTTGTTCAGGTTGGCAGGTGAACACAACACAGAGCAGCACAAACTCACAGAAATGATACCTGGTTCTAAGTACAAAGAGAGACAAAGCACTGGCAGGTAATGTGCAGCTGAAGTGCAACACAACACAAGTTATCACACACAAATTGTAGAACTGATGCTAACACAGTTAATGCCAACAAGGTCAGTTGACCTCAGGTTTCATAGATTAAGCACAGGTCACACAAGTGCAGGCTTCATAGATTAGGCAATCATGGTTCACAGTTTAAAGATACAGCACAAGATCAAGCATTCATTTCAGAGATTCAAGGTTGAACACCACTGACAATCAGCCAAGGCAAATTAGCCACAGGGTCAGATGGGTTATGCTCTTTGGTTTGCAGCTAGCTTGACTGTCCAAGTTCAACTTCACAGCTACAGGGGCTTGAGGTCAAGACAGGGAAAATGCAGCCAGCTCAGCCAATGGTTCAATGCACATTGATATATGGAAGATAGGTTAGTTGGTTCAGTCTAGAGAGACTAAGTTGCAGCTCAATTCATAGAGCTTTTTGCACAGATTGCTCAGGGCTGTCAGGCAGGGTCTAGCATGCTTAGCATTCTACAAGTGAAAATGACAGCTTATAGTTCACAGAGAGTCCCCCAGATGTTGTTAGCAGAGTACAGTATGCATTGGCTCAGGGCATGTTGTGTCAACAAGCTCAGTTGATATCAACTCTGGGTTTGCGGCTACAGCTACTTGGCCTTCCAAGTTGTAACTCAATACCTGCAGCTTCAGGGGCTAGCAAGGTGGTAGGTGGCTCACAAGGTCACACAAGGCAAAGGCAGATGAGATGAGCTGGCAACAACCCAGCTCAATAAGGTCTGCAGCTTAAGCTCAGGGCAGATGACAGCTAGGTTTTAAAGCACAGGCCTTGGGTTTGTGGCTACATCTAACCTAGGCTAACCAGGCTGCACTCAAGCTCAACAGCTACAGGGGCTGGAGCTGGTGCATAGGGCAATGCAAGGTAAGGCTTAACAGCACAAAACACACAACAGGGTATCGCATAGGTGCACAAACAAAGATGCTCAAGGTGTGTGTACTACCTAGCATAGGTTTTATCATGCATTCAAGGTAACGCTTATGAGATTTTCAATCAACTCAGGGGTGATTACCTAGCAAGGTAGCTAATCACGCAGGGTACCAGGGCAGCTAGTTTGTCAGCAACATGCACATAGATAATTTCTCATGTTAAGCTCAAATTTCACAAAGAAGTATTCATTCAATTAGCAAAATGTTCAGAATCAATGGCTTACTTGGTGCACAAACAAAGATGTTTAGCACAAGCTCACTCTTTGCCGTGATCAATGAGCTAGCAATGTGAAGAGCAATGAGGCACAAAGCTGTAGCATATTAAGCTATGAAGGAGCCACTCACCTGAATCCTATAAATTGCATGGGCTGCTCAAGTTATGCGCCTTTCTCTTGTCTCCTTGGGCTTTCTCAGCAGAGGATATGGGTACCTGTTGCTCAGAGGGAAAGTTCAGTTCTCATAAAAGTGCAGGTGAAGCAAAGGAGTTGAATATTAACATTGGCACATGCACTGAGAGTATCTTGGCTACAAAAGGACAGTGAGTGTTACAAGTGACAGGGAATGAGAGTTATTTTGGACTGTCACAGGGGAAAAGCAATAGTTGCTATGCTTATTGGACTGTCAGGGAATGAGAGTTACAAGTTACACTAAAATGCAAGATGCTAAAATTTGTGAAAGCTACAAAAGGACAGTGAGATGATTATAGTGACATTACATGTTATGAGATGATTATGGAATGATTACACTAAGTTATTTTTTCATGGCAGAGATGCAGAGCTTAACAACAAGAAATGAGAGAATGTAGTTATGCAAGTATGTAGTTAACTAAAATGCAATGACATATGCAGGAATGTAAAAAATTGCAGGAAAAACTAAATTTCAGTTGAGTTATACTTACTAGAAGGTTAAGAGCAACAGTTCAAAGTAAATATGTACAGGATGAAATGGAAATCAGTGAAGACAAGCAATTAATCAAAATAGCACACGCCAAGTCCCCGGCAGCGGCGCCAAAAACTTGGTAGGCTGAGAAGATGGTCTGTTTTATGCCTACATATTATAACCGCAAGTGCACGGTGTATAGTGTGTAAGACAGGGCAAGTACGAGTCGAACCACAGAGACTTGTGGTGCTGTGTGTGATCTAAGGCTTGGCTTAACTAAATTTCAGGTGATATTGTAACAACAGGTGGTTTTGTTGCCGAAACGGCTGAGCTGAATTGTGACTGTGATTCTAAACTAAGGTAACAAGTAGATTGTGAATACTAGGGTAGTTGATTCCACCACCTGACCCTATGTTAAAGCAATTCAACTAAGGTTGTATTCTTGTAACTTTCCAAAGAAGATTCTAAAGACTAATGTGTCGACTAATCATACTAATTCCCCCTAGTATCAACTGTCTTTTTATAGCACAATTGATCACAGGATCCTTAGTTAACTAGCTAAACATCATCCCTATCTTGTTAAGCACATGTCTTCTTCCCTGGTAGTCTCAAATGAAGATTTTATTAACCATTCTATCTAATTCTCTCCTAGTATTGGCTGTCTTCTTACTGTACATCCAATCACAAGATAATAAGATCAATTAGCTAATTATACATCTATCTCAATCAAGCACATCAATAACACAACATAAATATAAATTACTCAACATATTATCAGGGGTTTCAACAACACCCTAGTAAGTTGATTTAAAACATGATTAAGGTACTTAAAACACAAATTAAGCTAGAGATGGTGCTCTGGCTAGCCCAGGCATAAGCCTCTCACAACCACAGACTCTCCCTATTTATACTTGCAAAAATCAAAACCCTAATTTACTTCAAGAAATAGAAAAACAATAGAAAACCCTCTCACCCACGTCGCTGAATCGTGCTCTCCTCTGTCTCAGAGCTCCATGCGTCTATAGTTGGTGAAACCCTAGCTTTAGTTATCTTTAAATTAGCTTCTAGGGTTATGGAGAAGCTAAAAGAGAGATAACTAAACCTAGAGGGGAGGTGAAGGGATTACTGGTGCGGTTGGTGGCTGAAGCAGCTGTGGCAGGAGATGGAGGTGGTGGTTTTGGTTTTGTCAAGGAGAGGGAGGAAGAGAGGAGAGGTAAGGGTTTTGCAGAGGTCGGGTGAAAGAAAGAGAAGATGAAGAAAGAAAGAGAAAGTGAAAGTGGGTTTTGTCGATGGGAGTAGGTATAGGCAACTAGGGTGTGAAGCGGGCACAACAAGGATTGATGGGAATGATGCAGCGAGCGTTGGATGCAGCTGGGCGAGATCTGAACGGCTCAGGGAGAATCGGGTTCTTTTGGTGTTGAGCGAATGCATCAAGGGACGATGTGCAAGAAGGAGCGAGCGTAGGATGTGGCTGGATGAGATCTCCACGGCTCAGAAAGGTCGGGCTCGGATCCGGGTCTTGGAAAGCTTGGGCCCATGTCTTGTTAATGAGTTGCTACTTGTTGGGTTGCAACTGATACGCGCGCGGGCTTCGGCTTTCTGCTCCATAGATGCTTGCCTCCAATTTTCTGCTCTTTTGGCTCCTCAGATTCTCCGAACTTTATTTATTACCTAAAAACACAAAATTAATTAATACAAATATTTATTCTTGAAAACAAAGAAAACACAGAATCTGGGATAATATCTGATTCTTGAGCACAAAAGATGAGTTAAATGCCAATAAAAAGGTGTATAAATATGCAATATTTGGCACTCATCAAGGTTCCAATGTACTCCATGCGAATCTCGCAAACTATCATCCCTGGGTATTTAATTGGCCCAGGAAATCAAAAGAGGTATATTTCCTAACTTTCACTTACTTTGCAATCTTCACTTCCTCTTATATCTAATCTTGCGAACTTTTTAGATCACCAAATTGAGAAAAAGTTACGAAAGGAATCCAAAGGCGAGTACCCTGGCGATACTCCGTTCAATCACGGATGAAATAAGAAATACTTTCTTTTGCTATTTTTAACAATATTGTTGCCTCTGTTTCTTATCTTCATTCGTGTGTAAAGATTGGTGTTGAAATTGCCGGAGAAGAAACTTCTGAAGCTGCGAAGACCAAAGGAAAGGGTAAAGGTCCTCTTCGCAAGGGGAAATCCACTGCTCCACCTTCTAAGAAACGGATGATTCACTATTCTTCTTGCTCAAGTCCTCCATCCAGTGAGAGTTCTGATGAGGATGACGACGAAGTTGATGTTTCTTTTGCGAATGAGGATCATCTAACCGAATCCCCTATGGCGCTACTGTCTAATATATTCTCAGATTCCATGCAAGGAATTGGAGATGATCGCCTCTCTAGTACATGCGAAGCTCTCGCAAATATCTGTGATGCTTCCTTGTTAGAGGGTAACGATTCTCTCCAGGGGGTTTCCAGATCAGTGACCCCCAGCTTCTTAAATGCACTTGGTGCCTTGGTACTTTGTAGTCTGGGAGATCTTCATAATTTTGATTTTAAATCATATCTTGATAATTTCTTTTTCTTTCTTTGTAGTCTGGGAGAGCTTCCTTTGTTGTTGCCTCAGATCTTGAAAAAAGGCGCAACACTCTTCACAAGAAAAATCTTCAACTTAGCAAGAAAAATGAAGAGTTAGAAAGTGCAGCTGCGGTTCTTCGCGAAAGGATTCAACAACTGGAAACTGAATCTTCCACACAGAAGAATAAAATATCTAGCCTTCAAAGTGCTAATCAGCAACTCTATGGTATAAGATTCTTCTTCTTTCCTTATTTTTACTCTGTCATTTATTTTTCTTTATCTGACATATCATTTTCGCAGACATTTATAATCTTTCTGATGAAGCCATCCTTCTTCACTCATTTCCCGAGCCTATGGATAGTGATGCTCTTCTTACTCATCTCAACGAATCTTTAAACAGTTCTTTGAATAACAATATTAGATCTCTTCCACTAAACGAACTTCAAACCAAATTTCACCTCTTAGAAATTGATCATAGATCTAGTTTAGGTTTAGCCAACCGATTTAAACGTCTATACCTTAGTTCCCACGAGAAAACTAATATTTTAAGGAAGAAAATTAGTAACCTTATAGATGACAAAGATCGCATTGCTAATCAAGGTGCCAAAGTATTAGCGATATTTCAAAAAACTCTTCTTGAAGTCCAAGTTGAACGGGATGAATCTCTTCGCCAAAATGCCATACTTAACGAAAGAGAGAATCAAATTCGTTCTCTTCTTCTCATAAATAGTGACGATGAATTCGCTTGGGATGCGAAAGTTCTAGATAATGCCGAAATAACTTAGGTGTTAACGTTAGCCTTCACGCTGAGCATACTGCCTTGGTTAAAGATATGATTTCGACGAGAGAAGGTTGTTAACTGTTCTTCTTTACTTTACCGCTTCTTTTTTGTGAAATTGCTATTAAGTTACTAATTCATTGTCATATGTTCGCGAAGGCGAGAAGAGGTTTGGACAAGAATTAAAGAACTTGAATCTGAGAAAGCACAACTCGCAAAGGACTTCTCTCTCGCAATGACAAGTATTCCAAGTTGAAGAAGCAACTACAAACTACTGTAGCGAATTTCGAGAATGATGTTGTCCGCTTTCGCAATCAAACTATTAGGACAGTCTGCGATGACCACAGTATTCCTCTTTCTTCATATCCTTGTCTTCTTGATGAAGTTCCTGAAAATATGCCTTCCTTGGATGTCTCTGATAGCGATGCTAGCGAAGAAGAGGAGTCCAATGTGGAGTCTGATGAAGAAGAAGAATGAACTGAGAAATAGCTCCATTTTGTTCTTTCTCTTCTTGTAATATCTATACATTTATCCTTTTAGCCTTCCATTCTTGTAATCTCTTATTGTAAATTTCTTAGATCTTCAAATACAGGTTCTACTTTATTGTCTCTTTCTGCACATGTTAAAAGACAATTCTTTATTGCAATACAGTTAATCAATATTATGAGTGCGTGAATCTATCATATGAAAATAAATAACAAGTTTTTACTCTAATCATTCCCATACTTGCCTCTGTTATTTATTTTCAAATGAGAGATTAAGTCGATAACCTTTAAGTAATAATACTTCTCAGTTTCGCAACTGTTGTTGCTAAGTCTTGCATAAATGTTTCTTGATTGTTTCCATGTATATATTCGCAAACTTATTTGTTTGCATATAATCATTTTCGCAAGCTTATTTTCTTACTCATTTTCTTGTGTGGTCTTATTTTGCCTTCCTAGTTAAAGATCTTATTGCGCCACCCCTCGTCATTGCGACAAAATCGCAGGACGTCTTTACACTTTCATGTAAAGACCCATTGATCTTGCCTTATCATTTCTTTAGTATTGTTGCCTCTGCAGGATGTTTTCGTTGCGACAATATGACAGGCCTAGAAGTTCTTGCGAATTTAAAGTCCCATGACATTGACGTCTTGCGACGGCATCGCAGGACGTCTTTATACTTTCATGTAAAGACCCATTGATCTCGTCTTATCCTCGTGTTAGTGTTATTGCCACTTCAGGATCATCGCACAAATATGACAAGCCTAAATTTTCTTGCGAAAATTGAGCCTCATGACATTTGCGTCTTAAGACACTTATCAGCTCCCTAATGGAGGGTGCCGCCCTTATCATCTCCCTGGTTGCCCCTTCAAGGAGGCGTACATCGTCCATACAAGACTAGCTCCTCCCATCCGGTCTTAACAACAACCAGTTGTTTTCGCAGCCTTTTATCCCTTATACCTATAGGTCTTATGGTTACGAGACTACACCCTAAGTGGAGTTTTCTTGGCCGAGTGCGCATGTGCCAAGACTTGCCAAGAATGGCCGAGACACTTCAAATGCCCTGGCACTCTTGGCTCAACCGTGTACCTCGGCGCCTTGGTCATACACCGACTCCTTGGAAGAGACCCTCGGTCGTCCAACCAGGGTATAACCTTATATATATAGTTGGAAATCCAAGGTATCTCCCCCGGATGGGCTTTATTGACCCCAAATTTCCATGACTCAGGTTCCAGGGGCGGTGTAACCTTTTCCCTGAGCCATGTCAAGAGATATCCCCTTATATGATGCACTTTAGGTCTTACATTTGCCTCTTGCGAAATATCATTCGCGAACTAGGGTGTACGCCATAAAGGTTCGTCTCATTCGTATATATCATTTATTTTTGATTATTTCTTCTCATTATCCTTGCGAAATTATCGCATAGTCTTGCTTTGTTTGTTGTGATCTCGCTGTGATTCTTTAACCAGATTTTCATATATTCTGTCTCGCGAAACTTTCGCGTACTCCTTCTTCAATCGTCATATTCTTTGTACTTTTGACATGTTTTTGTCACTCAAAACATTTTTTTTTTTTACACCTTTCACAAATCTAAAATCAATTATTCATTCCTTACACCTCTTAATTCTGTTACTCTCTGCTTCATCATTTATTCCTGATATTGCCTTCCCTTTTGCGAAACCATCGCAATTTCTAACTGTCTTCAAGCATTGGTTCGCAACGTATCTTCATCTCTCACTTCTATTGCGTCCACCATCAGTCTTTCCCTTCTTTGTTCTTCTTTGATTTTCTGATTCCAGTTCTTCTTTTGAGCAGCCCTTTCCTCGCAAGATTCCACATCAACTCAATAGCACTTTTGTCCCTCAGCCCAATCTCCTTTTATAACTCCAACACCACTGGGATGAGGAAATTTGATGCACTGGTGGTAAGTCGATGCTACACCCAAGATCTCATGTAACCAAGGTCGCCAAATTAACGCATTATAGGGGGACTCTACATCGACTATGCAAAACAAAATTTCAGTTGATAATCCTTTCAGTGGTATTCGCATATGAGCTTCTCCTTTAGGTTTATTGGCAGTACCATTAAAACCATAAATCTTATAAGTTGAAGGTATCAGATCTTCGTCTTTCCCTCCCATAGTCTTGTAAGTATGGTAAAAAGGGATGTTTACAGAGCTTCCAGTATCAATTAAGATTCTATTGATTGCCCATGAATTTTCCGCCTCGTCATCTTCATCATCAACAGGTTTTGGGTTAATCTCCAATCTTACCACTAATGGACTGTCATGCATCTCTCCGCCCTCAGGTACCTCTTTTGCGGTAAAAGAAATAATCTGCGTTTTCCATTCCTTTAGTGGCGATGTCTTCGCGATATTCATTACTTCTCTATTGTCAGCATCTCTTGCGAAAACCCTACTGAGAACACTATCATGAAAATCTTCAATTGTCCTGTACGAATGTACGATAGAGTTCCAGAATAAGTTTTTGGCTTTCGCTCCAACTTCTACTACAAATGTTTCTTTCCCTTTTGTTGTGTTTACTCTGTGAATTTCTGGTGGTGGTGGTAATGGTTGAGTCTTCTCTTCACATTTTAAGAAATGATTTAGCTTCCCTTGGTATATCATTCTGAGGATGATTCTTTTTATGTTTCTGCAATCATTTGTTAGGTGTCCATGAAAATGGTGATAGGAACAGAATTCATGACTTCTATCACCCGGAGGCGGTTCATTCCCCATGTTCCATGGTGCAGGTATATTTTCCATCAGGATTATAGCTTCCCATATCTTCTCCACACTAGCATTCAGCGGGGGCATCTTGATTTCCTCCCATACTACCCTATGACCTCGCTGCCCTCTATGATAATTCTGCCTCTGACCTCCGTAAGTTTCTTGTGGTTGATCAAGTCTTTGAATTTTGTTATTTCCGCCACGGTTATAGAAGTTTCTCTCTCTTTCAAATTCTTCCTGATCACGACTTCCCATGGCTACTAACTTTCGCTGACCATCATCCGTTACCATTTCTTGTTGACCCTGCGAGGTGCTCGCCACTGTGTTTATCAATTTAGGTAACAAATTTGCATTCGCAGCTCTTGAACTTGCATTCGCAACAGGGTATGATTCCATTTCATTTTGCTTTTCCTCTAGAGCAATGTACTCCTCCTGAAGTTCTCGCAAATCAGTCATTGTGATTGTATTCTTGACTCTAAAAACTTGAATGTATAACAGATTGGTTGCGAACATAGCATTAATGAATGATAAAATGAGATATCTCTCATCCACACGACCAGCCATATCGCTGCACATTGTCTTCCACCTCACGGTCAGATGTTTCAAACTTTCGCTAACCCTTTGTTTTAATCCAAATACATATTCAATACCCGGTCGCGAGGAATTATTACTTATGTACGCCTCTAAAAATATAGCTTGTAAATGGTTGAATGATGTGATTGTGTTTCTTGGTAAACCTTCAAACCATTTCAACGCTTCTCCTGTCAAACTTGATGCAAAATACTTGCACAATATAGCATCATGATTTTCCCATTGTAACATACATCTCACATAAGCTTTGATGTGTTGTATTGCACAAGTTGTTCCATCAAAAATGCTGGTTAATACAGGTAAATTACACTTTGGGGGTATTCCTCCTAGTTTTACTTCTTGCGTAAATGGAGTTTTCGCAGCTTCTTCGATGGCCTCATCCAATTGTCTCTTTCCTCCTCCCCTTTTACTGTTCAGCATTCCTCTCATTTCTGCCAATTCTCTCAGGATTTGTTCATTAGAATTTGGATCCACATGTCTTTTTAGTTCCGCCTCTCTTCTCCTGCGTTCATGTCTGCTTTGATTTTCTTGTTCATCATTCCCTTCTCGTCTTTCTCTGCGATCTTCTTCTTCATCTCTTTCACGAATTCGCACACCGTTATATCTATCATTTTCTCTTCTTTGCTGCCTATCGGTTCTCCTTTGTACTCTTTCATATTCTCCATTGATATTACCATTGTTGCGATTTTGTTCTCGTCTTTTTTCTCGATTATCATGATTATTCTGGCGAATTGCTTCTTGTAACTCCTTTTCTTCCATTTCTGTTCTCAATATTTCTCTTTCGCAAGCTAGACGTGCTTGCTCAACATAGTGTCTTTTAATTTCATCTTCAATTTCTTTTTGCTTCCTCTGCCTTTCTCTCCCATGCAATATTCTTCTCCCTTCTTCCTGATTTTCTTCGTCATTTGGATTATTCCGCCCCTGTCGCTGCTTATTTCCTTGATTTCCATCATTTCGCCCATTTTGAAGAGCCTCGGGACGTGGGATATAACGATCTTCTATTATTTCTCTTCTTTCGCAACGTTCTTCATCTGGATTTTGCGCTTCCTCTTGATTTTCTTCATTAACATTTTCTATAGGTAAAGTTCTTCTTCTCTCCTCTCTAACTGATCTTGAGCTTGACCTTGTAGTGCTTCTCGACCTTCTGTTTTGTAATCTCATATTTTCCATCCTCAAATCATGATTTTGCCTTATTAAATTTGCACGTTCCTCTGCCTCTAATCGTCTTTCTTCATGTATTGTTTTTCTCAATGTCTCTAATGCTGCGACCTCTTTATTTCCATGAATTATTTCTCCAATCACTTCTCGATCTCTCTCCTCTTGTCCATTGTTTATCAATTGTTGTTCTTCTCCCCTTTCGTCCACAGAGTCTGATCTCCAAGTATGCACGCTTACTCTATCATAATCCACGGTTCTATTCGGTGATCGGTTGAATTGGTGATGGAATTTGATTTTCTTCATTACCTCTTGTGTTCATTCTTGAGGACTCCCCATTTCATTTCTCCCTTCTCCAAAGAAGTCTCCTACTTCTTCTAACTGTTTGTTGGTTGTTCGATGCATGTCTTCTTCTAGCCATTTCTCGGTTTCAATAAATTGTTGAAAATTATATGAAATTCCTTCCATATTACTCCAAATTCTTTCAAATCACGATGTCAATCCTTACTCTCTCCCTGTTTCTAGCGCCAATATGTAGTTGCAGGAAATCCTACACTACACCCCTCACAAGAATCTATATAATCAAATCATTTTAGGATGAACAATTGTAATTTTTATTGATTAAACTCTTAAAAATGATTACAAGGTGGAATGGAAATCAGTTACAGAATTACAAGGTGGAATGGAAATCGATTAAGGTGGCTAGGTATGAAGAGTCTGATTGAATAAATCGTCTCCTTCTCAAGATGATATTATTTCGAATGAAAATACCCAAGAGTTTTTTGTTCTGTCTTTTGATAAATCAAGGTGAAAAGGAACTAATTGATAACCCGGACTTTGGGTTATCAATCACCTCACAATAATCTAAATCATATGATGGCGAAACTAGATATTGTGGAATCACAAACGATGAGACGAAGGTGTTTGTGATTATTTTTTATCTTGCCTTTAAATCAACAACCAAAGGTTGGATTATCTAATTGATTGATATTAACGCACAACCTGTGATATTTCAATTATATAACAAAATATAATGCGGAAAAGAAATTACCGGAGATTAAATCTTGAGCAAATCTTAGAGAAGATAGTACTCAAACGATATAATCGGGAAATATCAGAACACGCAACTACAAAGAAAATAGTTGGGTCTAGATTCATAATCCCAATGAAGTCTTTGAAGTCGTTAATCTACAGGGTCTCGAAGAAACCTAAGGTTAAAGGAGAATCGACTCTAGTTTATGCAACATGTAACACACAGGAGGTGTGGGGATTAGGTTTCCAAGTTGCTAGAGTTCTCCTTTATATAGTTTTCAAATCATTGTTTGCAATCCAAGTTACCTTGGTAGCAAAGCATTCAATATTCACCGTTAGATGAAAAACCTGATTTAACCAAGCTAATATCTTTCAACCGTTAGATCGAACTTAGCTTATAATACACAAATGAAATGTACCCTAATTTAGGTTTATGTAACCGTACCCAAACATGTACACCATGTTGTCTCACAAATAGTTAACCGAAGTTAGCCATATGATTACTCTCATATCAACCTTATTCATCTTAACCATAACTAGTTCAAATGACTCAAATAAAACTAGTTAAAGAGCCGTTCAATTTCTATATTCTCATAGAAGTATACAAGAACACAATCGAAGCAAAATCGGTTTGATTCACTCAAATCAATTCATGAACATTATAGCCACGGTTTGCAAAGATTGCATTCCTTATTTTATAAATGTTTAAGTTCATGTACATAACCGATTTTAGAAAGTAACCAACTCAAGTATGCAAACGGGTACGCATACTTAAGTAGCCGGACCGAGTTTGGTTACGCCAGTACGCGTACGGGTGCGCATACCAATTTACATTCCAAACTCCAGCAGAAATTCACGGACGTGAGACTTCCGCCAGTATGCGTACATGTACGCATACTTGCCCAGACATCCAACAACCGCCTGTAGGCGTACGGGTACGCATACTTCAGGTTCCCGGTTTTGGACTTACACACAAATGTGATAACACACTATGTTTATATCCAAACATGGTTACATGATTCCAAGCTCTTTATTTCAATCATTGAAACTTTCTTAGAGGATGACAATAGTCGTTTTCACACACTATTAGCATAAAAGCAATTTTCAAGATATTGAAATAATCATAACGAAACATTCCAAGACTACACCAAATGATTGTATCACACAAACCATGTAAGATGTTACTCGGAAATTTTCACATGATATAAGATGAACTTGGTCGAAGCGAAAGCTTGCCAACACATATTTCGAGAAATATGTAAGCGAGATAAACTCAGCTCGAAATCTCAAATGTGTATACAGAAAACTATATCATAATACGACTTATGTCTCAATATAGGACATATAGTAGAAATAGACTTTCCAAGTGATAGATGAGTTTCAGTCTCCACATACCTTTTGTCGATGAAGTTCCACAAGCTCCCCTCAGTAGTTCTTCGTCTTCAAATGATGAACGCCGTGAAGTCTAAGCTCAACTACACAATCTATGTCCTAGTCCGAGACATCTATAAATAGGGTAGAATTCAAGACTTATAGTTTTGATCACTAACATTGACAAACATGCTTGAGATAGCAACGCATGCGAGTTCAAACGAGCAGTGCTCTAACAATATCCCCCTTTGTCAATTTTAGTGACAAAACTATCAATACATATGGATTACAAAATAAATAAAACTTTGTAGCTTCTCATCCAAATGCTTGATCTCCTTGGCATCTTCAACACGACTCGAAATCTTCGTCACTTCCAAGTACTCCATGATTCTAAACGTGTTCAACTCAGCATCATAGTTGTTGAAGATCCGTAGCGATAGCAATGAGAAAAAAAATGCTCTCGATCATTGTTATACAGTGTCATAGTATTATTACACAGCATCAAAGTTCAATTGTATCACAACTTTGACAACATTACTATGGTGATATGTATCACTCCCCCTTAGTCAATACTTCATCTCGACATGAAAACCACTCCTTTTACATAATGATCCGTAAAACATATGTATTTGTAGTATGAAACTACACATTAATTCTCCCCCTTTTTGTCAATATCAATTGGCAAAGGTACGAAAACTAGTGGGATCCTCATAAAATTTTCATAGAGATACTTCATGACCAAAAGAGAATAACATACCAACTTGTTTAGATGCAATCATAAATCCGAAGCTAAATACATTCATCAAGGAGTTTATAAAGATACAAGATAACCCCTATAATATTCCACAGCCGCACTCCCCACAAATATTTGGCAATACAACACAAGTTCAAAAAGAACTCTTCCCCATACAATGTCATTCCCGAAAGAACAACAAAGGCGACCTTGCTTTTACAAGAAAATAAGGATTTCTTTGGATATAACCAAATCACATGAAAACATGGATTTGAATCCAAAAATCTCAATTGAATCAACCACAAAAATGATCAATTCAATTGGCCATGCTCGACATAAGAGAACTTACGGAGCAACACAGTATATGCACAAAAAAAATAAAAAATGTGGATCGGAGTTCGACCAATACTGCGGAATAAACAAGGATTCATTCTATTTTTCATCACTATTTGCACAATGACATATAACAGACTTAATCCTTGTAAACAAAATTGCATCCTTTCTTCCATCAAAATTTGCATAATGACATAAAAGGCTTTAACTTTTGTCTGTCAAAAGTTCATTCTATCTTTTATCAATACATTCATATCGACATATAATAGAGATAACTTTTGAACAAATATGGGACAGTCAAGGTTCACAGACGTAAACAACATATTCCATAACAATTTGCAATATATAAAATCATAAAGATTAAGATTGCAAAAATCATCTTCCAAAAAACTTAGAATTTAAATAAATAAATCTAAAAACATAGAAGATGAAAACGTTGGAACTAGCTATGTGTACTCACAATAATGGCTATTCCAAACCCTAGTAATCCTTCTAAAAAACAAGAAATAAATTCTCATAAGAAGTTTCCTAGACAAAATCACAGTTCTTTGAGAACCTCATACCTTTCAATGAATCCATCATAGAAGGTATCGCTGATTTCCTTTATTCTCTTGACCGTAGACACACCATGTTCGTAAGTTAGAACACAAACTTTTCGATCAACAACCCGAGCAAGTTGTCTAGCTTTGACACTGTCCATGATGAGCTTTTTCTGATTCCGTATCAGAATATTTTGGTTTGCAAGGCCTGACCATCTAAGAGTTGGTTTATTTGCAGTTGAAGATTTGCAAATTCGACCTTTGAATCATCCTGAAAACGAATTAAATCCTTGACAGGTTCACCAATCCATGAGTTGTGTTCCTTCCTTGCAATCTTATTTAGAACAAGCTCTTGAATCGAATCACGTCCTTGAGTTCCTCCATATCCAGATGCACAATCTCTTGAGATTTTGCAGAGTTCTCCATGTAATTTTTGTAAGGGATGGATTAATATAATATCGGATATGTATTTTAAGTAAGGAGAAGACACTTCTCATTAAGGAAACCCTTTGAACTCGCAATGAAGGGACATGGACATACACGGACCGTTCACAAGAGAAGGATGGATTAAGAAAAAATCCAATAAGAGATAACACAATGTTTTTTAATATGTCTCAATAATCACTTTTTATTAGAGCCTGAGTCATGATAGCAGGAATACAAAACTCAGATTGATTAACACAAAAACGACTGAAACAATACAATTAATCTTGAGACCTCCTATAATCATCATCCTTGCACCTCTCAAGATAGATTCAAGGATGAGATTACCTAGAGTTAGGTAAAGGAGTGAGAAGTGACCTCACTACAAATCATGGGAGAAGAGTTGTACAAGTTTTTCGAGCATTTTATCTGTGTATTACCTCTTTTCCATCGATTATAACTCATTCCAGAAGAATTTGTCATAAACCCTTTCAATAGTCCATCGGAAGGATTTTTCTGAGGACCGAGTCTAGGACCTCTAGAAATCGGTTTCAGAGGAGAGAAGTTGGAGAATATCCACTTTCTTGACCTAGACTTACCAGACTTGTTCTTATGAGCACAGGAAAAGTATTCATTAGTGGCACAAGAGCTTATACCATAATGGGGAACATGCAACCTATGATGATGTTGATGGTGGTTTTTAGTTTAGGGCGAAAACTGTAAAAGTCTGTCTACCTGACCCGGAGTCAGAAATAGTAGACTTTGATATGCCTGTATTCCGCAAGGAGTCTGAAGAATATATTAAAATCTGATGAGTGCCTATGCCGCTCTTCATATTGTATTGAAACTCAAGCTCCTAGATGAATTGTTCACTAGTATAGAGCCTAATGAGTATTTAAGCTCCTAGTTGCGTTATTCACTAATGAAATGGAGCCATTTAAAAGTGATGAGTGCCTATGCCACTTTACTCACATATGTATTGAGCAATTCAGTACTCATATATGAAATTTATCCAGAATAATATTGGTGCATGTAGCACCAATCCCAAATATTCTGTAAATTTTATTAACATCCTGCCTGCATTATTCACTAATGCATTGCCTGCCTAGTATTTTCCTATGCTACGCTCCCCAGTTGAACTCTCAATATTGGCATGACATGACGATTAATGTTCACTCACAGCGGAGTAGCACGAATCTCCCGAAGTGTCAGTATTAAGATCTGCGTGAAAATACTCAGGAGCACGCAGGTTACGTCACTCTCTGATAAAGAGATTTTCTTTGCGTCAACACGCTCTTATTTAAAAGTGCATGGTCGACGCGCTTAAATTCCTTAAGAAAAATAAGCCTAGACTGACCATGTCAGTCTTAAAAAAATCATGGCCACACGATTTGGCCGGCCAATTCAACAAGCTTAGCCTCTTCCTAGCGGAACTAGGCAAACTCCACGATGTTCACCGACGGGCCCATTATTATCCCAGCCAATCGGAATCCTCTAAACCTTCCAGTAACGGCACTAATTGCTAGCCATAACTAGGCTAGTTGCGCTGCGAAACTCCAACGAGTTAAGACCGACCATAACGGTCTCAAAGCCATTGCGTCATCCCAACTTAGCCGGCCTGGTTGGACGGCTTATGCCGTATTTCGAATGATCAAAGAGGTGCCGGTGTGTTCACCGGCGACTCACCTCCATCCCCAGCCGATTGAACTACACACGGAAAGCCAGGAGTGCATCAAACCGCTTCCCCAAAGTAGGGTGAACGCGCTATTTTGGAAACCATAATTTGCGTTGCGGCAACGTGCTACTGTCGCAAAAACGATCACAGCCTTCCATCTTCGCCGGCCAAATTGACTGGATTAGATCCAATTTCAGGCGGCCAATAAGATGTCAGCATGCTCGCCAGCAACTCACCTTTGCATATGGCCAATTGGCCTGCTCAGATCAATGTCCAGTGCCTTGGATCGATTAGCCTAAAGAGGGTTGGCCACACTGCTTTAAACCCTAAAATTCAATAAATGGCAGCCATCAACTGCCGCAAATCATCTCAGCCACTCAACTTGGCTAGCTGATTTAACCGGTCCAAATCTAATCTGGGCCGACCGATAGGATGTTAGAATGGCTACCAGCCGCCAATCTCTCATAGGGATAGGCCGGCCAATCCCTGGGATGCGCGCGTAGCTCCTTCCAACTCCCTGAAAGAGGTCGGTCATGCTCCTTTTAAGACATTAAGCTCCGCGACTAACTTAAACGAGCTCTGGAACAACGATGCTTCATAAACATCGATTATTTTCAGCTGCTTGTTTAAAAGTGATGCTTTATATGCATCGATTATAAACTATGTTTTATAAATATTGATTCCACAAATAATTTTGTTATTTGACCTAAAAGCATTATGTGCTGCTTTAAGCGGCAAGTCTCACGACTTACCCATTTACTCAAGACATCAAACATGTCACAAACTGGGGGATGCTCACTAGGGTATTGGTCTGGTGGTTTACAACGTATGGCATGCAACGCGCCCATTACAAGAAAGTGTCAGGAAATGGCGGAAGGTTAATAGCAGTAAGAGAGTAGTGTTGTAATGCTGGTCAGTCTTCCCTCGTAAATGGAGACGTGACGGTTACCACTTTTACACAACTCCACTTCTCCAATACTTAATTGTCTCCACTTTCTACGAGATCAGGGTGCGCTCAGTCATGACTTGTATAAATAGGTTTTTCAACCTATTTCGACAACAACACAAGTGTGATCAACACAAGTATCCAAAAAACAACGAGAACTGATAGCTTACCCTCTGCAAGCCAGTTCCACATTCTGATACAAGTCATAAAACAGCCACACCTTGATAATTCAACATTCTGATCTCAAACACCTTCTTCGCTTCCCTCCCTAAGATCAACCCTTCTCCTTCACTTTGTGACCGAAGCAAGACTGGAACAGCCATTTCTTGGTTTAGGACAGGATTGTACAGATTGATCTCTCGAATCTAAAGTACTCCCGTGCAGTGCATTTGTTTAGGGTTTGAATTCGTTTCTCATCAACACACCCAAATTTAGCGAAAACAGCATAATCAGTTTTTACCCCAAAACAGATGATTTCTAGATGAGAGATCATTTTTATAAGAGTTCTGGTTTTTTGTAGGAAAGCAATTCACTGAACACGTCGTCAGACGATTTACTCCGTTGACAGTAGAAAGAAGCAAATTATGGAGATAAGAAATATGTTTCTTCCTGGCAAAACAATGAAGAGCATAGTGATTCTTTTTCCCACAGAAGGAACAATATCGTGGATTTAAGAGATGTTTGCCTTGACCCAAAATTTTTTCTTCCACATGCAAATTTTACAAGTGATTCACAATAGGTAATTCCTTGGAGAAATTTTTCTTTACACCAGGTAAAACCTTGTGAGTATCAGAAGAAGGTGCAGAGAATGACTTAATCATCAAGACAGAGTTTTCCTTTCTCAAGGATTACACTGTTCTCGGTCAAATTGAAGAGATACAACAAGTTTCTCTTTTTCAACACGATAACTGTCTATTTCTAATGAATGAGCCTTAACTAAACGCTTTTCTCTAATTGAGTCTTCTCTAACAGTATCTTCAAGTATACTAATCTTTTCAAGTTGTAGAGTAGTTTCTTGAACTAATTTTTCGATATTGTTAGAGAGAGATTCAATGAAGATGTAGAGTTCACGTTCCCTTTCAAGAGATTTCTCAAATCCATCAATGATCTGATCATTCTTTTCTTCAAGAGTCTTGATTTTAGAAACTTGAAGGTCAGCAGAATTTTTTAATGATCTGGTGAGTTCCATTTCAGATTATGAAACGAGCTCGTAAATCTTGTTTTTCCCTCGGGATTCGGAAGAATCTACTAAGGAGCTATCCTTTAAGGCAAACCCAAGATTTTTGTTGTAATCAGAATCTTTGGATGATATATCGATATGCGTTATCTTGTGAGATACTTCTTAGGTTCTCAGAATACAGATTGCTACAAACACAGACTTATAAGGTCTTTAATGTGTTTGCCTGCTCTGATACCAGTTGAAAATGCGGGGGTCTAACAACCACACCCAAAAATTCGTTTAGCAATCTGAGAGGACTTACTCCAGTATACTTTCTAGAGAATCAACTAGACAGTCAGACTCAATCTAGAGAAAAGTATATCAAAGAGTTTAATATATCTAACTCTTAATTCAACCTGCAATCAGCAAATATAAATCTGCGAGCCCGATTGAATATAAGAGGAATAACTTGAACGGTACCAAAGATCAATGTTCAAGTTTCAATCAATTTAAATCAACAACCAAAGGTTGGATTATATAAGTTATTGATCTTAACGCACAACCTGTGATATTTCAATTATATAACAAAATATAATGCGGAAAAGAAATAACACAGACACTAGAATTTTGTTAACGAGGAAAACCGCAAATGCAGAAAAACCACGGGACCTAGTCCAGTTTGAACACCACACTGTATTAAGCCTCTACAGACACTAGCCTACTACCAATGAACTTCGGACTGTACTGTAGTTGAACCCTAATCAATCTGACACTGATTCAAGGTACAGTTGTGTTCCTTACGTCTCTGATCCCAGCAGGATACTATGTAATTGATTCCCTTAGCTGATCTCACCCACAACCAAGAGTTGCTACGATCCAAAGTCGAAAACTTGATAAACAAATCTGTCTCACACAGAAAAGTCTATAGATTGAATAAATCTGTCTCCCACAGAAATACCCAAGAGTTTTTTTGTAAGGACCCTCAAGCTCGTCCACGCTATTAGACCAGTCAAGAGACGACTAAGCCGCTAATGACTCGATTAATTAGAGACTAATGTTAATTAATAGAATCTAATCTAACAACGATATAGATACGAAACTAGTATCACTAGATAGATCCCGAAAAGTTATGTGAATTGGACTACTCGAATGTGTCATTCGGATACCAGACGAAGAAGAAAATATCAGATTTGTGTGAAGGGAAAAGTAGTCTTTTATAGACAAACCGACCTGGGCTGCCCTTATCCGTTTCTTAGGCGCCTTGATAATTTCTGTTTGGTTTTATCCCAAAGGTGTCGAAGAGAAATTCATTTATCTCTTTCTTCCTTCTTTCTTATTCTTCTCTGTTCTTTCTCTCTTCCTCACTGTTAATTTTGAGCTCAGAGATTTGAGCTTCTTCTGTCGAGAAATTATTATAAACCTTGTTAGCTTGTTGAACTGAGTGAGGAGATGTTGATGCTGCTGTCGATTGAGTTTTGGACGAAGCAGAAAGTTAGGGTTTGAGAGATAATTGAGTTAGGATTTCAATTGAGGTTCAAAGAAGAATTAGAAGATGAAGATGATGGTTTAGGGGATTGAATTGAGATGGGTTTGTCTCGAATTAAGAGTTAAGGTTGATTTTGAAGATGAGATTGATGAATTGGAATCAGGGTTTCATGTTCTTCCCCAAATTAGAATTATGGCTCTGAGATATGAATTTGATTGAGGATTTTCGTGATACTGAGGATGAAATTCGGTGATTGGTGATGGGTATCGTGAGATGAGTATTGAATCAAGCTAACGCAAGACGAAGATTATAGTTCTAATTTGAAGGTTAGGTTTCAGAGAAGAAGATGAAGAACTTGATAATTTGGGATTTCAATTGAGGTATTATTTTCTTAGTCAATTGAATTTAGACTATGTTATCTATGATGTGTGTGTACGTGTTTAGTTTTTGTTTAGTTGTTGTGTTAAGATTGTTAAGACTGGAATCAAATTAGGATTGTTAGGAAAATCAGAACTTACAGTTCTTGAGTTGAGTTGTTGTGTATGAGTCTTGGTGGAGATTTAAGTAACTAAGGGGAAACCTATAATGGAAGTGCTGGAGTTAGTAATGGATTATTAGAATTGGATATTTGGTGGTGATGGAGATGTTACAAGTGGAATAAATTTAGTGAAGTATGAGACTCTGGAAATGGTAATGGAACTAAGACTGAGGTAGGCTGGCATATGTGCAATTGAGTTGAGCTTAGCTGACTTTGGAGATGCAATTATAGTTAATGTAGCAGGTGGAGAATGTTAGACTACAGTTGTTTGTATTGGACTGTATTGGATTGAAACAGTCCATTGCTGAGCTGAGTTGTGCTGGTAGCAATATGGCAGGTGATATCTTGAAGCTGAGATTATCGAAGTAACTGTTAGGTTGTTTCTTGACCTAAGCTGAAGATATTGATAATTGCAGTGAGGTTTAGATGTATGGAATGAAGTTGATGTTTGTGTTTAAGTTAGAAGAATGGATGTAGGAGTTGTTTTGTATTTGGCTTGTTATGTATTGCATCATTTAGTCTTGGCAGGTTAGGTGTTGCACCTTGTTGGTGCATTAGTATTCTTTGGCCTGAGCAATGGCTCTGTCCTGTGCAAAGGCTTTGGCCTTGAGCTTTTCAGCTCAGTCAGAACCTGACTGAACTAGCTTACCTGACTCAGACCATCTGCCTGAATTGAATCATTTTGACTCACTGAGTTCCCTGACTTGACCGATTTGACTCAGTTTACCCGATCTTATCTGTTTGACCCTACTTTGACTCATTGACCCTTGACATTTGACTGTGGACTTGACTTAACCCTAGACGTTGACCGTTAGTTGACTTCTTTGACTGTTAGTAACTGTTAGATGGACCAGGCCTTGTGTAATGGGCTGGTTTAGTGGGATGTGTTCGATTAGGCTCATTAGGGCTTGGGCTTAGTGTCATTTCTTCTTAGATTGAGGATTTGGACCCCTTATGGTCCGAATTAGTCTTTGACTCCTTCCACAAGTTGCAAATCTCTTCTAGATTATTCAAATGGACTATAGTAACAACTCAATTGAATTAGTAAAACCTTTGATGTGCTAAAGATAGATAATAAAAAGGTGTAGAATCATAATGGGCTTAGAACCATTAGATAGTTCACTTAGTCTATAATTAGAGAATTGTATGAGATTATGTTATGAGCTTTGTGTGAGCCTTTTGGCTAATTTCTTAGAGTACTTGCGTGATTAACAGTTACTCTCTATTAATAACGATCGATTCAAAGGATGAACCAGTAGATTGTGGATCTCGAGGTAGGCATGGCTTGTCATCAAATCAGGTGGGAATTTTGTAACCTTTTTGTAATCATTAAGTTACTTTATATGCGAGCATGATGAGTACTTACTTTCTGTTAGCATGTTGTTTGTGATTGAATGGGTATGTTGTATGATATGCGTTGGGTGGTTCCCCGCGAAGATTGTCTGTGATTTCCCATAGCTCTTTGCTAAGTTTAGTAGGGCAATGCTACGTTGTTTGAATATTACTTAGTAGCCCGGCTTTACCCCGGATAAATAGTATTACATTTTATTGTCTTAAGATAGTAGTCCGGCTTTACCCCGGTTGATTATTACCTAGTATTCCCGCTTTACCCCGGTTGATTATTATATATACTACAATTTATTTGGGGAAGTCACTCTGTGCATATCATACTTGATTGTTCAGTCTTAGTAGTATGATCAAGTTACTATGACCTTGACTTAGGAAGAAATTCTAGGTTCATGACTCGGATATGGTCATTATTTGGAGACTTCGGCCTACGAATAATGATTGGGCTTTTTGTGAACTTTGCTATGCGGGGTCGATCATAGTAATCAAAACCTTATTATATTCTAGACTTAGATGGTGGCATTGGGTTTATGTGGTGTACTCATTCCATGATAATATCTACGGTACCTGGATTCATGCTATCATTTGAGACTGGAGTTATTCTACTCCATTGAGTGAGACGAGGTTGGGATAACATATGTTTAGGTTGTTTGATTCGTTTCTCGTAGATCTATCCGGTGGTGGATCTTTCACGATTATTGCCACTATGGACGCAATATCTGGGGATGCGAGTTGAAGCAATCTTCTGCTCTATGTTGTGTGCAAATATGTTTATCGTATTTTCTTTAGTAAAATTGTGATGCATGTTGGTGATTACATGAGAGTTATATGTTTCCATTGAGCACCCCTTTGGGATGATGTGCTCACTCGTTCCCACTACAGTTTCAGATTTCAGAAGTGATGGCGCGCATGGAGATTTTTGTTTCGTACTTCAAAGTTTTAGCAGACTAAGAACGTTTATGTATCTTTATATTTAAGTATTCTTGTTTATCTGTAAACATCACATTAATATATTCATATCATCTGAGAGTTTTCATCTATGAAGTAATCAGAGTGTTCGGGTATTAGTTTTGTTTTACTTTATGAATTTTCGTTCCTTAAGTTAGGAGATCTAGATTATGTTTCTGCAGGTTTATGTTTTTTATTATTAGCTAAGCAGGGTTTAGAGTTGGGGTGTGACAAGTTGGTATCAGAGCTCACTATTAGATCTTACATGGGCGACAATAGATGATAGTTAGTATCAGGTGGTGAACTAGATTGGTTTAGAACCGGGTTGGGCTGTGAGATAAAACTTAATCACTAAAAGCTATCAACAACTAAAAGATTTATTTATTGATTAGTTTGTTGGTTTAGTTGTGTGTACTTTTATGAATTAAAAATTATAGGGTGAACCAGTTACTTTATGATTTGCAAAGCTAATATAGTTTAGAGAATTATTAGTCTAAAAATTAAGGACACGTAGACAATCCAACACTAGGAAAATAACGAGGGTAGTATATCTGATATAACCCAAACTTATTTAGGAATTAATTACCTGTTTTGTAAATTAAACTAATAACAAACTTAAAAAAAAAATGGTTTACGTTTAAATCAGATAGCTAATATGAAACTTATTAGGTTAGACTTAAGAAACGTGAGGGTATACTTTGCGTAAATTAAAAGACTAAACTTGTTAGTAATATTATACCCAAATTATCTTTAGTCCAAAGAAATGATTCAAAGAAATCACTAAAGTAAAAAAATACACATAACGTAGTAATAATAGTATTTGAATGCCTAGAACAATAGTAGACATGAAAAAAATTGATTCGTATATTAATATAAAATAATACTATATATTAATTGCAAAATCTAAAGACTATTGATACAATAAAATTTTATGTAGACTCAAATCAAAAGTCAAATTTGGATTAGTTATATGGATAAACTACACCAAACTAATAATTTATTAAATATTAAACTATAAATTTTAGCGCGAAGGATTTAGACATACATATTTGTTAGAATACAAATTATTGTAGTTGAACCTAGAGCTAAAAATTATAGATTTTAGTCGTAGAAAGCGATTTAGATTTGGGTTTCTTTTCATGTTGTTTTGGACTCATTTGAAATGAGTTAGTTTTTCTGCGCGTGTGTAAGTATGTGCAGTACTTGCATTTAGTTGAGTAGTAGTATTTCTTTATAAGGAAGGGAGTCTTTTGAAGACCGGAAGGAAGATTCGATTTTCGAGGACGAAAATGTATAAGGTGGGGAGAATGTAAGGACCCTCAAGCTCGTCAACGCTATTAGACCATTCAAGAGACGACTAAGCCGTTAATGACTCGATTAATTAGAGACAAATGTTAATTAATAGAATTTAATTTAATAACGATCTAGATAAGAAACTAGTATCACTAGATAGATCCCGAAAAATTATGTGAATTGGACTACTCGAATGTGTCATTCGGATACCAGACGAAGAAGAAAACATCAGATTTGTGTGAAGGGAAAAGTAGTCTTTTATAGACAAACCAACTTGGGCTGCCCTTATCTGTTTCTTGGGCGCCTTGATAATTTCTGTTTGGTTTTATCCCAAACGTGTCGAAGAGAAATTCATTTATCTCTTTTCTTCCTTCTTTCTTATTCTTCTCTGTTCTTTCTCTCTTCCTCTCTGTTAATTTTGAGCTCAGAGATTTGAGCTTCTTCTGTCGAGAAATTCTTATAAACCTTGTTAGCTTGTTGAACTAAGTGAGAAGATGTTGATGCTGCTGTCGATTGAGTTTTGGAAGAAGCAGAAAGTTAGGGTTTGAGAGATAATTGAGTTAGGATTTCAATTGAGGTTCAAAGAAGAATTAGAAGATGAAGATGATGGTTTAGGGGATTGAATTAAGATGGGTTTGTCTCGAATTAAGAGTTAAGGTTGATTTTGAAGATGAGATTGATGAATTGGAATCATGGTTTCATGTTCTTCCCCAAATTAGAATTAGGGCTCTGAGATATGAATTTGATTGAGGATTTTCGTGATACTGAGGATGAAATTCGGTGATTGGTGATGGGTATCGTGAGATGAGTATTGAATCAAGCTAAAGCAAGACGAAGATTATAGTTCTAATTTAAAGGTTAGATTTCAGAGAAGAAGATGGAGAACTTGAGAATTTGGGAATTCAATTGAAGGTATTATTTTCTTAGTCAATTGAATTTAGACTATGTTATCTGTGATGTGTGTGTACGTGTTTAGTTTTTATTTAGTTGTTGTGTTAAAATTGTTAAGACTGGAATCAAATTAGGATTGTTAGGAAAATCAGAACTTACAGTTCTTGAGTTGAGTTGTTGTGTATGAGTCTTGGTGGTGATTTAAGTAACTAAGGGGAGACCTATAATGGAAGTGCTGGAGTTAGTAATGAATTATTAGAATTGGATATTTTGTGGTGATGGAGATGTTGCAAGTGGAATAAATTTAGTGAAGTATGAGACTCTGGAAATGGTAATGGAACTAAGACTGAGGTAGGCTGGCATATGTGCAATTGAGCTGAGCTGTGCAATTGAGCTGAGCTGAGATGCAATTATAGTTAATGTAGCAGGTGGAGAATGTTATAATACAGTTGTTTGTATTGGATTGTATTGGATTCAAACATTCCATTACTGAGCTGAGTTGTGTTGGTAGCAATATGGCAGGTGATATCTTGAAGCTGAGATTGTCGAAGTAACTGTTAAGTTGTTTCTTGACCTAAGCTGAAGATATTGATAATTGCAGTGAGGTTTAGATGTATGGAATGAAGTTGATGTTTATGTTTAAGCTAGAAGAATGGATGTAGGAGTTATTTTGTGTTTGGCTTGTTATGTATTGCATCATTTAGTCTTGGCAGGTTAGGTGTTGCACCTTGTTGGTGCATTAGTATTCTTTGGCCTGAGCAATGGCTCTGTCCTGCCCAAAGGCTTTGGCCTTGAGCTTTTCAGCTCAGTCAGAACCTGACTGACCTAGCTTACTTGACTCGGACCATCTGCTTGAGTTGAATCGTTTTGACTCACTAAGTTCCCTGTCTTGACCGATTTGACTCAGTTGACCCGATCTTATCTGTTTGACCTTACTTTGACTGTAGACTTGACTTAACCCTAGACGTTGACTATTAGTTGACTTCTTTGACCGTTAGTGACCGTTAGATGGACCAGGCCTTGTCTAATGGGCTGGTTTAGTGGGTTGTGTTCGATTAGGCTCATTAGGGCTTGGGCTTAGTGTCATTTCTTAAATTGAGGATTTGGACCCCTTATGGTCCGAATTAGTCTTTGACTCCTTCTACAAGTTGCAAATCTCTTCTAGATTATTCAAATGGACTATAGTAACAACTCAATTGAATTAGTAAACCCTTTCATTAGCTAAAGATAGATAATAAAAAGGTGTAGAATCATAATGGGCTTAGAACCATTAGATAATTCACTTAGTCTATAATTAGAGAATTGTATGAGATTATGTTATGAGATTTGTGTGAGCCTTTTGGCTAATTTCTTAGAGTACTTGTGTGATTAACAGTTACTATCTATTAACAACAATCAATTCAAAGGATGAACCAGTAGATTGTGGATCTCGAGGTAGGCATGGCTTGTCATCAAATCAGGTGGGAATTTTGTAACCTTTTTGTAATCATTAAGTTACTTTATATGCGAGCATGATGAGTACTTACTTTCTGTTAGCATGTTGTTTGTGATTGAATGGGTATGTTGTGTGATATGCGTTGGGTGGTTCCCCGCGAAGATTGTTTGTGATTCCCCATAGCTCTTTGCTAAGTTTAGTAGGGCAATGCTACGTTGTTTGAATATTACTTAGTAGCCCGGCTTTACCCCGGATAAATAGTATTACATTTTATTGTCTTAAGATAGTAATCCGGCTTTACCCCAGTTGATTATTACCTAGTAGTCCGGCTTTACCCCGGTTGATTATTATATATACTACAATTTATTTGTGGAAGTCACTCTGTGCATATCATACTTGATTGTTCAGTCTTAGTAGTATGACTGGGTTACTATGACCTTGACTTAGGAAGAAATTCTAGGTTCATGACTGGATATGGTCATTATTTGGAAACTTCGGCCTACGAATAATGATTGGGCTTTTTTGTGAACCTATTGTGCGTCAGATCATAGTAATCAAAACCTTATTATATTCTAGACTTAGATGGTGGCATTGGGTTTATGAGGTCTACTTATTCCATGATAATATCTTACGGTACCTGGATTCATGCTATCATTTGAGACTGGAGTTATTCTTAGCATCTTCTACTCCATTGAGTGAGACGAGGTTGGGATAACATATGTTTAGGTTGTTTGATTTGTTTCTCGTAGATCTATCCGGTGGTGGATCTTTCACGGTTATTGCCACTATGGGTGCAGTATCTGGGGATGCGAGTTGAAGCAATCTTCTGCTCTATGTTGTGTGCAAATATGTTTACCGTATTTTCTTTAGTAAAACTGTGATGCATGTTGGTGATTACATGAGAGTTATATGTTTCCATTGAGCACCCCTTTGGGATGATGTGCTCACTCGTTCCCACTATAGTTTCAGATTTCAGAAGTGATGGCGCGCAAGGAGATTTTCGTTTCGTAGTTCAAAGTTTTAGCAAACTAAGAACGTTTATGTATCTTTATATTTATGTATTCTTGTTTATCTGTAAACATCATATTAACATATTCATATCATCTGAGAGTTTTCATCTATGAAGTAATCAGAGTGTTCGGGTATTAGTTTTGTTTTACTTTATGAATTTTCGTTCCTTAAGTTAGGAGATCTATATTATGTTTCGGCAGGTGTAGGTTATTTTATTATTAGCTAAGCAGGGTTTAGAGTTGGGGTGTGACATTTATGTTCCGTCTTTTGATAAATCAAGGTGAACAGGAACCAATTGATAACTCGGACTTATATTCCCAAAAAACAGCCTAGTATTATCAATCACCTCACAATAATCTAAATCGTATGATGGCGAAACTAGATATTGTGGAATCACAAACGATGAGACGAAGGTGTTTGTGATTACTTTTTATCTTGCCTATCGGAGATTAAATCTCGAGTGAATCTTATAGAACATAGTACTCAAACGATAGAATCGGGCAAGATCAGAACACGCAACTACAAAGAAAATAGTTGGGTCTGGCTTCACAATCCCAATGAAGTCTTTGAAGTCGTTAACCTACAGGGTCTCGAAGAAACCTAAGGTTAAAGGAGAATCGACTCTAGTTTATGAAACTAGTAACACACAGGAAGTGTGGGGATTAGGTTTCCCAGTTGCTAGAGTTCTCCTTTATATAGTTTTCAAATCAGGGTTTGCAATCCAAGTTACCTTGGTAACAAAGCATTCAATATTCACTGTTAGATGAAAAACCTGATTCAACCAAGCTAATATCTTTCAACCGTTAGATCGAACTTAGCTTGTTACACACAAATGAAATGTACCCTCATTTAGGTTTATGTAACCGTACCCAAACGTGTACACCATGTTGGCTCATAAATAGTTAACCGAAGTTAGCCATATGATTACTCTCATATCAACCTTATTGAAAAGATGAGGGTACCCAAATATACCTCAATCTAAAAAATTTCCACCTATAAGTCCTTTCTCCGAAAGTGATTGTCTATGGACTGAGTCGAGACAATACAACTAATCGGTTCACACTTCGTGTAATCATCTATGGATACGAGATCGAGACAATACGACAACAAGATAACTTGTATGATTGACTATGGATTCAAGATCGAGACAATACAACAACGAAGTATGTTTACTTGATAAAAGGTTCGGACTTAACCAAACACAATAGGATTGCTATCAAGTAAATATGAATCAACGTTTGTGTATTTTACTTCTAATTATAATAAAACAATTATAATTGCGGAAATAAAAAAGTAAAAGACACAGCAAGATTTTGTTAACGAGGAAACCGCAAATGCAGAAAAACCCCGGGACATTGTCCAGAATTAAATACTCTCAGGATTAAGCCGCTATACAAAATCTAAACCAACTTCGTATAGTTGAGACCAATCAACTAAACCTATAGTTCACCTAGTTCCGTTTGTATCCCTGCGCCTCCAACTTGCAAAGAAGTCACGCACTTGGAACAATTCCTTTGGTTCGTATTCCAAACAGTTTAGGAACAACAAATTTGTTCGGTAACAACTCTTTTCAATCAAGTGATATGAGTTCGACAAAAGGCTCTTCCGTTTATCCCAATAAACTCCTTTGTCAGGTCCTTAGATCTATCTTATCAACAATTATCAAAGTAATTGTTAAGATTTTGCAATCAATACTTTTAATCACAAAGAAACGTATTGATGCCGATCTACTTAACTAATCAATCAAATCTATCACAAAGATAAACCGATTATAGTTGGATCCTTTTTCAGCCGAAACAAGTATTGTGCACACCAAAGATTATGAACCCAAATCAGAAATCTTCGTCGTCTTCAAATCTTCTTAGATCTTCAATAAACACCTGCACACAATCAACTTGAATCTCTTGTGATCAATCACGCACAGAACGGAGTCTGTTAATAATGGATTATCACAAGACGTCTTTAGATCTACAAACATTCTAAAGATCCCCATTGAAACTTCGATCTAGTTTGAGTGAATCTTATATCAGAAGAGAAGATTCTCAAGCATAAACAAACTAGGTGCAATCAAAGTTCAACAACCGTTAGTCAATCAAATCAATCGAAAACTAATAATAAACTGCAATTATCTAGTTTCCCACCAACGGTACTAATAGAGCTTCTCAATCCCAAAGAAGTCTTTAAACCGAGCGGCCGTAAGAGATTTCGCCTAATTAGGTTACTTTCCTCTCCGAATAGGCGGCTCCACCAGTAACAACACAACTAGGTAGTTTTGTCAAGGCTCGAGGATTAGTTTGCTTGAAATGCAAACTTCAATATTTATAGACCAAGGAAGTTTAGACACCAAGGAATTTCCAAAACCGAAAATATTCTCAAGATATGCAATATATTTCCAAATTCGGTTTCCATAATTCCCTGAAAATGCTTTGTCCAAATATTTATCGAAATCCAAGAGAAAATATCTAATTAGTAAATGCACATTACCAATTTTTATTTTCTAAAGATATGCATTTTAATTGCTGGAAATTAAAAGCATATAAAACTAAAAACCTTAATTAAAAGATTCTCAATTTATTTCGATCCGGGATTCTCCTTTAGCTATTAAGGAATATCTTTGAACAATAAAATATAAGTGTTACTGCACATGTTCAAAGTATGTCGACATCTTTACTTTGTAAGTCCTTTTTCATACTTACAATCTTGGAACCGATTTTCCACACTTCCAAACAAGTTTAGAATTGGTTCATCTGACTTCCAAGAACTATGTGATTGATTATCCTATCAAATCACCAAACATGGGTTTCACGGTTCTACTAAAACAAGTTTCGGTTCTACCTCCATGTGGGTACTAGAATTAGTCACGCTAGTTACCAAAATTTGGTTGACTAGGTACTAGGATCGGTTCCCACATATATATGGTATCTAACTTGTATTTGGTGCACATGTCCATAGGATCAGTTCCCAATAACTAAAAACGTGTTGCACATGTTCATAGGATCGGTTCCCAATAACTATAAACTTGTTTCACCTCTTACAAGGATCGATTCCCCTTTTGTGATCGGTTCCACCTCTTACTAGGATCGGTTCCCCAATGACCAGAGTTGGTTATACCAATTCCAACAAATCGATCATACCATCTCAGGTGATTACTTAAGATCGGTTTCACTAATAAAAGTCATACCAATACAAAATTCAGGCCTTGTGAATAGTTTTACCAAGATACATAAACAAGTTATGAGCGGTTATACTAAACACACATATTGGTAGTTCAAAAGATATGCAATGAATAACAATACCAATAAGCCTAGCGATTTCCCTTTCGATTCACAAAACAAGTTTATGAATGTACTTCCTTTAAACGAATGTAAAATATTGTTTCCTAGGATGAAATCTTCACCTCATACCCATACATAATCACAATAGCATTCAAACGATTATGTCGATGTCTTATATACGAAGTTCAAAAGATAAGCCTTAAAGATACGTTAGGGAATGAAACATTTCAAGTCAAATATTACTAACCTCAAGTGGAAGGATGATGTCGTCGTTGTAGCTCCTTCCTTCTTCACATTCTTCAAGTCTTCACGTAATACTTGTAATGTCTCATATCCTAATACTTTCAAGCTAACCTATACGAAGTTGACTCTAGTACATAATCAAACGACTCTTTACATGAGTTTTGGTTCACTAAAATATGACAACCAAACTTGACATACCAACGCTTGGTGGGTTCAACCGAGCTATGCTCTAACACTTATTCATCTTAACCATAACTAGTTCAAATGACTCAAATGAAACTAGTTAAAGAGCCGTTCAATTGCTATATTCTCATAGAAGTATACAAGAACACAATTGAAGCAAAATCGGTTTGATTCACTCGAATCAATTCATGAACATTATAGCCACGGTTTGCAAAAATTGCATTCCTTATTTTATAAATATTTAAGTTCATGTACATAACTGATTTTAGAAAGTAACTGATCGAATTTTGAATAGTGGTAAATAAGGTTGTTTCGTTCACTCAGACTTTATGAGATTGATTTCAGGTTTAAATAATGAAAATAATTAAAAATAAGAAAATATATACACAAAATAGTAGCAAGATGGATAGGTACTGGGACTTGGGATTTCATTTCCTTTCATATACATGGTTTTAAAAATTAATCCTCGACATTTATAGCTCCAAACACAATTAATATTAACTCTATTCTTTGTCAAAGTAGATTTCATAAAACATTAGTTGTAAGTTGTGAGTATGACGCATCAAAAGTAATTAAAACTAAGCATGCGACATCAAACAAAATAACAAATAATTAATATAAATCATAATTCATTAAAAACCAGTGCAAATAGTAATTAAGGAATTAATTAAATTTACCACATAATGAAATTCAGCTTCGTCCGTCGTCCCAGAGATGGGTTCTAGCTCTTCATGGTGAAAACACGCTCAAAGGAATTTTTCATTGCTCAAAAAGGTGTTCGCAAGGAGAAAAGGTACAAAGCAGGGTGTTTGTAACTGTTATAATTGTTACAGAACCCATTGTTACAGAGAAACACTTAACAGACTGTTGCGAATTCGAAATAGTTGTTACAAAGATATTGAATTTGAAACTATAGGTAACGGTTTCTGCGACTGCTTTTAACTGCTGTTCTGTGTTCTTCTTCTTCTTGAATGGCAGCAGCAGAGACAAGATCTACAACTCCCGATTCTCTGCTCTATTCTAACCCCTAACACTCCATCCACTTTTTCAGGCCCCCGTATCACCTTTATATACTCACCAGCCCCAATATATCACCGAGTAAATGCAAATAATCTTCCCAAATCTTCTTACAGCAAAAGTATTAACTCGGGATATTTTCTTCCCTTTTTAGCAGAGAGATACAATATTTTCTTTCCTCTGACGCGTCTTCTTGTGTCAAATACATTCCCAACACGTTCTATGACAAGCTAAACTCATGCAGACATACACCAATCCTTCCAACAATAAAAAAGCATACCCGATATACAATATCTCCCCTGTTTTACGTGAAATCCACGTTTCAATCCTATTTTTGTGTTTCGAAACAACTTACCATTCCTGTTTGATCGTAACAGGTGGTTGTAATTCGTTTGACCGGTCGAATCTTACTACAACTGATCCAAATCTTCTCAACGAATTCGAGTATATTTCCGATTCTCGTTTTGCTTCTCAACGATTATCTGGTCCAACTGGTTTGATTTCGAATATCACACCACGTCTGTTAAGCCCATATGAACAAACCCAATCAAAGTCAGCCGTTTAGTCTCACTGAAACGAGCTCAAATCGCAACCCTAATTTCGGCAGTTGAAGGTTGGTTTTTCTCGCCAGTTTTCAGAATTCAAATGAAGAAGAAAGGGTGTCCCCCTAACCAAACTGGGGGTGCGACTAGCAGGTGACACTCTGGGGGTGTAAATAGCGAAGAAGGTGCCCCTTAACCAACGCTACGAGTCCGAATAACATGTGTCCTCTGGGTGCTTTAGACAACTTTTCGAGCCGATTTATCCACCAAAGTTTATTTTCCAAAAATACCTACAAACACATAAAACACCATAATAAGTACGAAATCGAGTACCAACAATACAGAAAATTGAGGACAACTTAGACACAAAAAATGTGTCTATCAAATACCCCCAAACTTATTATTTGCTAGTCCTCGAGAAAATCTAATCTAGAAAATAAAATGACTACACTTAGCACGTGCAACAAGCCGTTAAACCGCTAGGTGGCCCTAGCAGCGGAGTGTTGTCTCCGGAGGGTTTACCAGAGGTGTACCCACAAAACCTCTACTCCATACCCTAGCTATCTACGCAGAACCTTGGAAGGAACTAAAGAATCTCCTTGGTTGGCGTTCTCTCATTGGCTACAGGAGGAAGTACCCTGATGCGAAATTCCAATTGTTGTACACAAGTTTGCACTCAAGCATACTAAAATTCATATAAAGTGACAGAGCTCTAATCAGATAGTTTCTGGACATCATAACCGGAGTCAACCAATCACATGGAAATATTAAGAAGATGGATGTAGAGAAAAATGTAGATGGTTTTGATGTTGACTAAGGTGAACCTATCCTAATGAACTGAGATACCGGTCTGACTAATATCAACACAACTGGCATATACAAGGGAACCAGCGGGTGATAATCCTAACTCTAGGTCAACACAACTGGCATATACAAGGGCACCAGTGGTCAACTTTATTGAGTTTATTCCGGTTAATCTGATGGTCAGGTCTTTTTTTTTTTTTTTTGGTATCTCAATCACTCTATTTCACCCAATCACTTATAAGAAAATAAAAACATAAGGTGAAAAGGATTCAACGAGATATGGCGAAACTACCATGTTTTTTTTTTTTTTTAATTCTAACACCTGAGCTCTGTGCTTTTATGAATAGACTCTTTAGATGTTTCCATCTAATCAGATTGATTCCTCAACTCCTACAACCAAGATGTTCCCATCCACTTAGATTGGTTAGTGCCAACCTTAATAAGCATAAATTTCTAGGCTCTGGAGTTTATTTATTTGTACTGCAACTAAAAAGTTTCTCCCATACCCCCAAACTTAAATCTAACATTGTCCTCAATGTTCTAAAGATAAAATTAAAAGCATGAACAAGGATAAACTGTTACCACTTGAAGAAAAGAGTTAAGGAAAGATATTACCGTGTTGCATGAGTATGGTTTACCTCCCAAGAAGTGTTAAGTTTAAAGTCTGCAGCCAGACTAAGAAAGGATTAGTCACCTTATAGAATCATAAAGTAATAGCCGGAATAACTGCGGATCACCCAAACCAAATAAGGCTATCACAAGTAAAGGGAATCTGCAACATGCCAAGAAAATTAACAAATAAAGCACACCCTAGTCTAGTTTCCTTTTAAGATAACTACATCTAGTTGTGGTTCAGGTTCAGGTTCTATAACTGGGTCTAGATAAAATATTTTCAAGGACTGCATTTCCTCGTAGCTAAGATCCGATTCAGGTATTAGAGTCTGGAAAAACTCAAGTAAAGACTTAGAAGCACATAATAATAACCTAAATAGTTGCGGATCCTTTAAGTTAATCAGACTTGACTCACACAATTGACCACAGTAGTGGTCATTCTTAAGCAAATGTGTCGACCCTAATCTCCTAAAGTAATTAGGTTTAGTCTCAAAACTTAATAATTGACACATCTGAAACTTATACGTTCCCACAATTGGAAGGAAGGTTTTTGGTGGGAAAACAAAGTCAATCGTGGCATCATAGCCTGGGTTAACCACATCAACCAGAGGATGGGTTTCTAACAAATGAACTTCTTTATGGACACAACTAGGTTCAGGAAAAAGTGTATGAAGATAATCTTTTAGAATGGTTGAGGCACATATGTCAAGTCCCAAGTTAGGGACCTTTCTAAGAGTTAAAGCACATGGAGAATGATAATCACCCCCAAACTTAGATTTTTCAGTGTCTCTAGAAAGACTAGTCACAACTTCCCTAATTTCAAGGTCATCTGATTCCTGAAAATGGTCAATTGATTCTTCTAAGTCAGGTTCATCCTCACTCATCTCTACAAGTTCATTTTCTTTTTCTAAGTCTAATGTTTCGAAATAGCTAGACTCTAAAACAATATTCTCAGAATAAACTCGTTCCTCAAAACTATCATCGCTTCGTAAAAAGGAAATACTACATCGTCTAAAACGGGGGTATTTCTAGTCAAATCCTCATCCTTTTGAATAGGTGAATAATTATTAAATTATTTGGATTTAAACCAGAAATATTACTATCATTATAAAGCTCAATTGGAGAAACAAATTCCTGATCACTATGCCTAAAAACTTTAGATTCTTCATCAACACTATCCACATCATGATAACATGAAAATGGTCGAACCTCATCTAAAAAAGTAGTGTTATCAATTCTAACCTCGTCATCTTGATTATTCAAATAACTATCCTCATTTTCAAGGGTGCTATTGGAAACACTAAGATTATTTCGAGCAGTTCTGTTCTGGGCCTCTAACAAAAGCTTTTGAATCGACTCACATGACTTCCTTATGGTATCGTGACTCGACTCACATGACTTCCTTATGGTATCGTGTATAGAAGGTTCACTCATAGATGCATTTTGTTTATCCATTTCTAACACAAACCTATTTGTATTCTCAGTTAGTTGTCTGAGAGACTCTTCTAAAGGAAGTGTAGTTGCAGGAAATCCCACAATACACCCCTCACAAGAATTTACTTTACTAATCCATTTGAAGATGAATATCTATATATTTTTATTGATTATCTTCTTGAAATGTTTACAAGGATAGATAGAACAGAGCTAAAGAAATTACAATCACTCTAGATTTTCTCTCTCTAATGACTTGCTTAACAATTCAAAAAGAACTCTCTCTACAATGACTAACTCAACCCTTTATATGGGGTAATACACGTGGATGACAACTAAGCTGTCCTTTATTTTCGGGAATAACTCGCGAAGTGTCGCGAGTGTTATAAACATTTTATCTTGCGACACTCCTAAATCTCGCCAAGTCTTCACACTTTTCTCACGTTTTGACTTTCGTCATCTATTGCGTCATTTATATTTCTTTCCTGCGACGCCTTCGCAATGTAGTCGTTTATTAATCTCGTGAAGTATTGATGTCGCGATATTCTGCTCCTACATCTTGCCTCTTTTTTCTTGAATATTGCTTGAAGAGCGATCTTTAAGAAAAAAATCCGTTGTTGTAGTAGTCTTTGATTTTTGTTGATGAAGTAACGAGCGAAAGAATATTGGACTTGAAAAGTACGTACTTGCCTCTATTCTTTTGTGAAATTCTGAAGCTTTGAAAATTAATTTTAAAAGTATCATCCCGAAGTATGAAATATTCTTGAAGAAATATAAGAAGTATTTAATCCTCTAAATGTAAGAAGTATTGCAAATCCATCATGCGAAACTTTCGTTCCATGTTCTTTGCCTCATGCTATGAGCTCATATTCTCGCAGGTTGCTCATACTTTCCTCATGAATTATACTGATATCATATGCTACATCATTCTTTTAGTGCTCTGCGAAGTCGTATTTGGGTTTGCGATATTACACTTTGAAATATCGCGATCGTCTATTTTTCACCAAAATTTTTTGTCAGCAAGGTTCCGTGCATTTAGGAATGACCGCTTACACGTGTCTAAAATTCCCTTTTTACCGATAGTTTTTAATGCTATCCGGTTACTCTTTTCCTGTCTATTTAAGGGAGAATTTCCCATGAAAATCCTTCTTTCCTTTTATTTCTTCTTCTTTACTGTCTGCAATTTTCCTCTGTTGTTTTTCTTCACCGTCTTCTTCATCGTCTTTCTGCTGTAATTCTTCTGCTACTGTTTCCATGGCACCAAGGTTTGCGAACTTTGCTAAATTTAATCATTTCATGATTGATCTTTCCTAATGAAATAGTTTTGTTCTGATACTTCCCCCTTTTTGTTTTAGCAAGGACAAGTCTAGCACCAAATCCACCGTTACAAACCCTAATATTCCCAAGAGTTCGCAGCCGAAATCCTTTGCTTCCAAGAGAAAGACTGCGAATGACAAGGTATTTAAGAAACATTTACCCTTTTAATAACAATATTGTTGCCTCTTTTTCTTATTTAACTTGTTATTCGCAGGATGACAAAGATATTAATTTATCTCCCAAGAAACCTCGCCACTTTAAACCTGTCGCACCTGCCATTACTTTTCCTGGGTTTAAATTTACTACTTCTCCTGCGGAATCTTCGCAAGATAACCCAATTCTTTCTTCTCTAGCGACGTCTTCGCAAGATAACCCAATTCCTTCTTCTCATGACAAATCACCTTCTCCTGCGATGACCTCGCCTGATAAGTTAGTCCCTGAATTTTCCGTTAATGAAATTCTTCAGAATGTTCCCCTCTCCACTTTTACTCTTAATGCCTCTATCTCATCTTCCCTTGTTGATCAAGCTCCTCCAACTGGCATTCTTATGACTAAGGATGACTCAGCTTTTGCCTCTTCTTCCATCATTTCCTCTTCCTCTGAATCTATATCTCTTACTAAAGAAAATTTAGAAGGGATGGATATAGCTTTTAAAGTTTTATCAACTACCATGAATGATGTTAAGAAAATCTCCACCGATCTGTCAGGTCTAGTGTTTATGAATCTTTGAGTAAGTATTTTGGTTCTGATACAATGTCGCGGGCATCCTTGGAACAAGAAATTAAGATCTTAAAGAATAGCCTTCATAATGCTTCCCTGGATCGCGACAATCTTCGCAGGAAAAATGAAGAACTAAAAGGTACCACTTCCTTCCCTTTTTTTTTTTTTTTTTTTTTTTTTTTTTTTGAAGACTTTGTTCGCCTTTAAAGTTTTGAATCAGAAACGTAAAATGGAGATATATCAAGTGGAATCTATCGCGGAAGAAACTCGAACAGAAAGAGATGCTTGGATGGAGCAATATAACCGATTAGATAACCTCCATACATATTCTGTTGACCAGATAAATAATCTTACCCAAGAAAACGCCTACTTAGTTCAGAAACAAGAATTGTTAAGTAGCGAATTGTCGCATATGTCATATTCTTTGACTAAATCTAATTTGGAATTGGAAACCTTATCAGATGAAAATGGAACTTTGTCCCGAGAGAAGCGAGCTTTGTTGGATAAAGTGGCTATATCCTCGCAGCAACTTGGTGTTTGTCGAAAAGCATTGAATGAGCAACAATCTATCTGCTCTTTGAAAAATAAACTCAAAGAAACCACTACCGAAAGAGATAAGCTTATTCAGGGTAGAATAACCCTAAGTGTGAAAACAAAACAGCTCAAGGATGAATATACTAAGTTAAAAGAATCTCATTCCTCCCTTACGAAGGAGAATAATTTACTGATTTCTAATGAAAAAAGCTTGTGTTCTCGATTAAAAGGTCTTGTTGGTGATGATTTTGATACTGCCATGGATCATTTGGAGAATAGTTGCTTTGCCCTGACCCAACATCTTATCTCGCAAAAGGAAGGTAGTCATAAAATTTGACTACCTCAACCGCCGTTTTCCTTTTCTAATTTCTTTCATTATTTTTTTAATCTTAACCCTGCTGTTCATATATATTTTCGCAGAATCTGAGAAAAATCTTTGCACTTCTCTGTCTACTTTGGAATCCTCTCATGCCAAGATTCGCAAGGAAAACACAACTCTTGTTGCTACTCTTGCCCATTCTCGTGATCGTGCCGCGAGGAGGCTTAATTATCTCAGCCATCTTAAAGATGTCCAAAGTAGGAATCAACAGAAGGCACTTCTTCGTCAATTTCATCCCAAAGCTGAAGTTGTTGTGAATGAGATCTTACTCTCTAAATCCCTTGAACCTGTCACTGTTGCACCTTTGGAAGTTGGAGATGATGAAGTTCCTAATTCTCCTGATAGTGATTATGATTATGAAAGCTGCGAAGATATCGCAAACAATGAACTTGTCGAGAAGGATCTTTATGAAGCTGAGAATCCCAACGAAGAAACTTCTGATGGAAATCCTCTCACTAGTGAAGGTGATGCTGATAAAATTGTTGAAGGACATTTATCATCTCCTGTTGCCGAGAATGTCGATGTAGATGTAGAAAATTAAGTTACTCTTATAATTTTATATCTTTCAGTCTCTCTTTCTGCATGACTTTTTGTATGAGATGCTTTTCAATTTCTGTTGAAGTACGCTTTTTGATTGGAAAGACCAAGTCCTTTGATGAACAATCTCTTATCTTCTCTTTCTATTTCATTTTAGATTTGCAATTTTAATCTCGCAAGCTTATTCGCTTACCTTTAGTTATGTTGAAGTTCATCATTGCGACAAGATCGCAAGATATCCTCATAAATGAAGAAATCTACTGATCTTGTCTTATCATTGATTGTGTGGTCTTATTTTGCCTTCCTAATTAAAGGTCTTATTTCGCCACCCCTCGTTACGACAAAGTCGCAGGACGTCTTTACACTTTCATGTAATGACCCATTGACCTTGTCTTATCATTTGTTAAGTATTTTTGCCTCTGCAGGATATTTTATCTACGACAATATGACAGGCTTAAATACTCTTGCGAGTGTAAAATCCCATGACATTGCCGTCTTCGCGACGAAATCGCAGGACATCTTTGTATTTTCATGCAAAAACCCATTGATCTCGCCTTATCTTTGCGTCATATTATTGCCTCTACAGGATCATCGCACAAATATGACAAGCCTAAATTTCCTTGCGAAAATAAAGCCTCATGACATTTGCGTCTTTTGACACTTATCAGCTCCCTAATGGAGGGTGCCGCCCTTATCTTCTCCCCCGGTTGCCCCTTCAAGGAGGCGTACATCGGCCATACAAGACTAGCTCCTCCCATCCGGTCTTAACAACAACCAGTTGTTTTCACAGCCTCTTATCCCTTATACCTATATGGTTTATGGTTACGAGACTGCACCCTAAGTGGAGTTTTCTTCGGGCCGAGTGCAGCATATACCAAGACTTGCCAAGAATGGCCGAGACACTTCAAATGCCCCAGGCACTCTTGGCTCAACCGTGTACCCCCTGCGCCTTGAGCATACACTCGACTCCTAGGAAGAGACCCTCGGGCGTCCAACCGGGGTATAACCATATATATATAGTTGGAAATCCAAGGTATCTCCCCGGATAGGCTTTTATGGGCCCCAAATCTCCATGACTCGGGTTCCGGGAGCGGTGTAACCTTTCCCCTGAGCCATGTCAAGAGATACCCCCTTATATGACGCACTTTAGGTCTTACATTTGCCTCTTGCGAAATATCATTCGCGAACTAAGGTGTACGCCATAAAGGTTCGTCCCATTCACTCACTCATTCATTTTTGTTAATTTATTCAATCATTCATTTTTGTAATGTATTGCTTGCGAGATATTCGCATAATCTTTCTTTATTTTATTCAATCTCGCAATCATTCTGTCGCAAAAACATTTCATCCAAATTCATTTCATTCATCCATCTGTTATGGATAATACTTCTTGAGATATAACCTATTCCATGGTCTATCCAATCTTTGTCCTACATCTCTCCCCTCAGGATCCATTAATCTATATGCCCCTGTACCAACTATTTCCTTAATGATATAAGGTCCATCCCATTTTCTTGCCAATTTGCCACCGCTTTCACGCTGATATATTGGTGTCTCTCTCAGCACCGAGATCTCCCGGCTGAAATTCATGTATCTTGACACGTTTGTTATATTCTCTGGCCAATCTTCGATAATTCTCCATATGTTGTAGTGCTCTCTCTCTTTTCTCTTCTAATTCATCTAACTTGATTAAAATGTTACCCGCACTGAGATTTTTCTCCCAAGCTTCTGTCTTTGTAGTTGGGATCTTAACTTCTGTCGGGAGTACAGTTTCAACTCCATATGTTAAACAAAAATGGGACATGCCTGTAGCTTCTCTTCTAGTTGTATTATAAGCCCATACTGCATTGGGTACTTGTTCGCACCATCCTTTATTGTATCCTTCTAACTTCTTCTTCAATATGTCTGCGATTGTTTTATTTGTCACTTCTGCCTGGCCATTAGCTTGCGGGTATAGAGGAGTTGATTTCCCACATCGTATCTGAAATGCATTAAGCAGCAATTCTATATTTTGTCCTTCAAACTGCTTCCCATTGTCGGATACCAACCGTGTCTTTGGAATCCCAAATCTGCATATAATGTTCTCAAATATGAAAGTAAAAACATCCTTATCGCGAATGTGTTGTACCGCTTTCACCTCTGCCCATTTTGTGAAATAATCAGTGGCGACAATTAGATATCTTCTCTGTCCTGTTCCTGGTAGAAACGGTCCCACAATATCTAAGCCCCATTTTCCAAAAGGCCACACACTTGTTGAAGAATTCAATTGCGCTCCCGGTGCATGTATCCTCTTCCCATGTCTTTGGCAATCTTCGCAACGCCTTGATATTTGTTTCGCGTCCTCATGCATATACGGCCAGTAATAGCCCTGCATTTTTGCTTTATATGCTAAAGATCTTCCACCACTATGATTACCAGCGTCCCCGCTATGCCACATCTTCAATATGGTTTCTCCTTCCTTCCTTGTTACACATCTGAATGAAGGTCCATTAAAAGATCGTCGGTATAGTACTCCATCTCTTAACTCATAATTTGTTGCCCGGCTTTTTAATTTGTGTGCCTCTAATCTATTTCTTGGTGTTTCCCCTTTTGTCAAGTATGCATGAAGTTCTGTTCTCCAATCTCTTCGCAAAGCGTTTGTATTCCATCTTCTATTATCATTACATCTGTTTCTTGTTCTTCTTCTTTATTAATTGACGGTGCTAAAAGTGTTTGTATCTTTATATCTCTCGCAGTCGGATCTGTCATCATACTTGATATAAAGGATAAAGCATCTGTGAGTCTATTGTTTCTCCTTGATATATGTCTCCATGTTATTTTCGGTATCTGCACCGACAGCTCGTCAACAAGTTTCTTGTACTTTTGCAGAGATAGTTCATTCGTAATATATTCCTTTTTTATTTGGCAAATAGCCAATTGTGAATCACTGGTAATCCTTACGTTTTCCAATTTCATCTCTATTGCGAATCGCAAAGCATGTATTATAGCTTCATATTCTGTTTCATTATTGGTTGACGCAAACTCTAATCTGAAGGAAAAAGCCATTTTATTACCTTCTGGCGATATCACAACAATTCCAATCCCGTTACCTTCTCCATTAGATGACCCATCTACTAATATTTCCCATCTATTCGGCTCAGTCAACAAGTCTTTTGGATTTCCATGTTCTTCGTCTACGTCCATTATTTCTTCCACTGGTTCATCCTCTTCCAAAGGAAATTCTGCTAGAAAGTCCGCGACCACTTGTGACTTTGGCGAAGACAATATTTCGTATTTGAGTTTGCAATGACTTATTTGGGCATTCCATCTCTCAACTCTCCCCGATCTTTTTGAATTTTTCATTACTGATACGATTGGTACTTTCGTCACCACCTTAACAACATGCGCTTGAAAGTATATGCGAAGTTTAAATGTTGCGTAAACTAATGCCAAGATTAGTTATTTAATTTTTGAATAATTCCTTTCTGCGGCGTTGAAAGTTTTGCTGATGTAGTAGATTGGTTTTTCTACCCCTGCGTCCACTCGCAGCAATACTGCACTTAATGCATGCGAAGTCGTCGCAAGATAGATTAATAATTCTTCTCCTGGTTCTGCTTTTTGTAAAATTGATATATCCATTAAATGTTCCTTTACTCCTTGGAAGGCTTTCTCACACTCGTCTGTCCATCATAACTTTGATCCCTTTTTGAGAATGTTGAAAAAGTGTTTGCATTTATCAGATGATCGCGAGATAAACCTCCCTAGCGAAGCTAGTAACCCATTTAACTTCTGAACATCTTTTCTTGTCGCGAGCGTTGGCATATCGCGAACTGCTTGTACTTTCTCCTAGGGTCGATTTGGATTCCCTCTTTTGATACGATGTAACCTAAAATTTTTCCCGATGCAACTCCAAAGGTGCATTTTTCTGGATTTACTTTGATGTTGAAATGCCTCATTTGTTCAAAAATTTCTTTCAGATCCTTTATGTGGTCTTTTGCTTTCTTACTTTTGATTAACATATCATCTACATACACCTCTAGCGTTTTGTGTATCCATCTCGCGAACACCTTTTCTACCATTCTTTGATATGTTGCTCCAGCATTTCGCAAACCAAACGGCATTTTTGTATAACAGTATAATCCTCTTGGAGCGAAGAAAGCAGTATGTTCTTGATCTTCTTCGGCGAGAGGAATTTGATTGTACCCTTTATATCCATCAAGAGATGATATCCTTTCGTTTCCTGCTGCTTCTTCAACCAATTGCGGAATATCTGGTAACGGGAAGCTATCTTTGGGACAAGCTTTGTTTAGATCGGTAAAGTCTATACAAATTCTTATCCCTTTCTTCTTCTTTGGGACTATAACCATATTTGCTATCCATTCGGGATATTTTGCTTGTCTAATGATTCCTGCATCTAGCATTTTCTGCAACTCTTCTTCTATTTGAGGGTGATATGCTGTTGCGATCTTCCTAATTCTTTGTTTGAATGGTCTTATATTTTTGTCAATTTCCAATTTATGACAATCCACAGATGGGTCTATACCAGGCATTTCATCCATATCCCACGCGAAAATATCTTTATAGTCTCGCAGCAAATCAATAGTTCTTCTTTCTTCATCTTCTTCCATCTTAGTTCCAATTTTTAATATCCTGGGTTCCTCTTCAGTTCCAACATTCACTTCTTTTGTTTGTTCTGCCGCGATATAGCTAGCTTTCGGTTCTCCCATAGGGGTTGGTCCTTTCATTTCCTTATTCTGCGAGATTTCGCCAGGTATTCCTTTTCCTTCTTTTGCTCTTATCATGTAAATTCTAAATTCTTCTTCTTTTCTAGCTGCTTTTACCATTTTCTTGCGATCTCTTCGCTTCTTCGCTTGTTCTTCATAATGCTTTACTGCGTCTTGATGATATATTCTCCCTTTATCAATATCTCATCTGATTTCACCAATTCCAGTTGGCGTGGGAAACTTGATACACTGATGAAGTGTTGACGCTACAGCCTTGATTGCATGTACCCATGGCCTTCCTAACAACACATTGTATGGCGATTCCATATCCACTACACTCAATGTCACCTTTGTTTCAATTTCTCCAAGCAGAATCCGTAATTTCACTTTTCCTTTGGGTTTCGTTATAGATTTACCAAAGCCATGGATATAATACGCTGGGGAAATCATTTCTTCATCTTTATATCCTAATTTTTTGTAAGTATGGTAAAACATGATGCTCACTAAACTTCCTGTATCCACCAAAGTTCTATTTACAGCCCATTCTTCCGCTGCTTTTGCCGGTTCTCCTCCATTTTTGCATGCATTTATTGTGATCACCAATGGGGATGTATGGCTCAAACACTCTTTAGGTATCTCCGCTGTTGTGAATGTTATTTTCTGCTTTTCCCAATCTTTTAAAGACGATGTCTTCTCCTTATCTATAATCTTCTTCCCTTCAAAATCTCGTTTATGTATTCTTCCTCTAATGTTTTCATGAAATTCATTAATCCTTGCTTTTGTAATTGTACAGTACTCCGTATTTTCATTGTACTCCTTGCTTTTTAACTTCTCTATTTCATCTGATCTAACATCTTTCTCTCTCATTTTCTTGATTCGGATAATTTTAGCTGCAATCTTTTATGATCATCCCTGTTTCTAGCGCATATGTAGTTGCAGGAAATCCCACAATACACCCCTCACAAGAATTTACTTTACTAATCCATTTGAAGATGAATATCTATATATTTTTATTGATTATCTTCTTGAAATGTTTACAAGGATAGATAGAACAGAGCTAAAGAAATTACAATCACTCTAGATTTTCTCTCTCCTAATGACTTGCTTAACAATTCAAAAAGAACTCTCTCTACAACAGACTAACTCAACCCTTCATATAGGGTAATACACAGTGGATGACAAACTAAGTCATCCTTTATTTTCGGGAATAACTCGCGAAGTGTCGCGAGTGTTATAAACATTTTATCTTGCGACACTCCTAAATCTCGCCAAGTCTTCACACTTTTCTCACGTTTTGACTTTCGTCATCTATTGCGTCATTTATATTTCTTTCCTGCGACGCCTTCGCAATGTAGTCGTTTATTAATCTCGTGAAGTATTGATGTCGCGATATTCTGCTCCTACAGGAAGAACAGGTTCAGAAGGATCATAATAGGGACTAATTTTCAATAGTTTAATTGCATCCTCTAAATACGAAGAACTAGTATTATAATCTTCTTGCTCGTAAGACTGATGCACGTGTGGATAGTAATTGGGCTCACCATGGTATGACCCATAACCTTCAAAAGTTTGGCGTTCCCAACTACTATTCACACTCTGGTCATAAAAAGAGTGATGTCCATATTGTTCAGTTGGATATTCATATTCATTGTGATGGCTATTATAATACCAGTTTGACATCCTAACTGCAATGGAATTCTACACAAGCACAAACAAGGCTGACTCGACCACAACAAACCTACTGATTTCTAGCAAACAAAAAGCATTATGGCTCCACTTAGATTGTTTCTAGACCAGCTTCTAATCCTTCGAAAGGGAATTCGTTACAATTTAAGCATACCCCTCTGGAATCAATCTGAGTTAAAGTAAGTTAAATAGAGATGAGGGAAGCTCGATGGAGCTTTGATACCCAAGGCCTCACCGGCATTACAAGGCGGCGCATTCAACTTACAGAAACCGTCATGAACTTCGAAGTATGCTTAAAAGAGTAACCAATATTTTTCGAATGACTTTCCTATTAAGCTCGTTACCCTATCAGTCTCGTTCTAGTCAGTATTTTAATCTTGGGTTCGCGTTTGGTATCGTTTTCCTAAGGCGGCAAGAAGAGAACGGTGATGAAATCTGAATCCTTATCTTGTATGGCCAGGCCTTGACCTTTACTAGGAAATTAAAGCAACCGTTTTCAATACCTCAACATATATGCATACAAAATCATCCAAAAACCCGCTGACAGGGGATTCGCGGGTGTTTAGAATTCTTACCTCCCGTTCCAAACGGGGATGAACCGTTGAAGTCGACTCGGTCCACCGACTCCTATGTCGATGTACGAACCCGAAGGGCCGAGACAGTATCGTAACTGTCGTCCTTCCCTGTGCAGTTTATATTTAAACTAACCCTTCCTTAGGGTTTTTAAAAAAACTAAAGACTAAGTCCAATGTCCAAAAATAAAAAATAAAAAAGTCCAAAAATAAAAGATTACAAAAATAAAAGCCTATTTACAGTTTCTAAAAATAATAATAAAAATAAATCTAATAAAAATAAATTAACTATATACAAAAATATTCTTCTTTACTCCTTTGGATTTCTCTTTTCTTTCCTGCTTTGGCTTCGCTTTACTTTTCAACACTTTTTCTTTCTCATAAGCTTCGCACCAAATCTGAAAGCAAACATAAAATACCAAAACGCGTAAAAAGGAACAAAAATAATAAAAATAAAAATAAAAATAAAAACCTAAAAGCAAATCTAAAAACAAGTCCGCGTCGGCGGCGCCAAAAATTGATCGAATTTTGAATAGTGGTAAATAAGGTTGTCGTTCACTCAGACTTTATGAGATTGATTTCAGGTTTAAATAATAAAAATAATTAAAAATAAGAAAATATATACACAAAATAGTAGCAAGATGGATAGGTACTGGGACTCGGGATTTCACTGCATTTCATATACATGGTTTTAAAAATTAATCCTTGACATTTATATCTCCAAACACAAGAAATATTAACTCTATTCTTTGCCAAAGTAGATTTCATAAAACATTAGTTGTAAGTTGTGAGTATGACACATCAAAAGTAATTAAAACTAAGCATGCGACATCAAACAAAATAACAAATAATTAATAGAAATCATAATTCATTAAAAACCAGTGCAAATAGCAATTAAGGAATTAATTAAATTTACCACATAATGAAATTCAGCTTCGTCCGTCGTCCCAGAGATGGGTTCTAGCTCCTCATGGTGAAAACACGCTCAAAGGAATTTTTCATTGCTCAAAAAGGTGCTCGCAAGGAGAAAAGGTACAAAGCAGGGTGTTTGTAACTGTTATAATTGTTACAGAACCCACGGTTACAGAGAAACAATTAACAGACTGTTGCGAATTCGAAATAGTTGTTACAAAGATATTGAATTTGAAACTATAGGTAACGGTTTCTGCGACTGCTTTTAACTGCTGTTTTGTGTTCTTCTTCTTCTTCAATGGCATCAGCAGAGACAGGCTCTACAACTCCCGATTCTCTGCTCTATTCTAACCCCTAACACTCCATCCACTTTTTCAGGCTCCCGTATCACCTTTATATACTCACCAGCCCCAATATATCACCGATTAATGCAAATAATCTTCCCAAATCTTCTTACAGCAAAAGTATTAACTCGGGATATTTTCTTCCTTTTTAGCAGAGAGATACAATATTTTCTTTCCTCTGACGCGTCTTCTTGTGTCAAATACAATCCCAACACGTTCTGTGACAAGCTAAACTCATGCAGACATACACCAATCCTTCCAACAATAAAAAAGCATACCAGATATACAATATCTCCCCTGTTTTACGTGAAATCCACGTTTCAATCCTATTTTTGTGTTTCGAAACAACTTACCATTCCTGTTTGATCGTAACCGGTGGTTGTAATTCGTTTGACCGGTCGAATCTTACTACAACTGATCCAAATCTTCTCAACAGAATTCCGAGTATATTTCCGATTCTGTTTTGCTTCTCAACGATTATCTGGTCCAACTGGTTTGATTTCGAATATCACACCACGTCTGTTAAGCCCATATGAACAAACCCAATCAAAGTCAGCCGTTTAGTCTCACTGAAACGAGCTCAAATCGCAACCCTAATTTCGGCAGTTGAAGGTTGGTTTTTCCCGCCAGTTTTCAGAATTCAAATGAAGAAGAAAGGGTGTCCCCCTAACCAAGCTGGGGGTGCGACTAGCAGGTGACACTCTGGGGGTGTAAATAGCGAAGAAGGTGCCCCTTAACCAATGCTACAAGTCCGAATAACATGTGTCCTCCGGGTGCTTTAGACAACTTTTCGAGCCGATTTTTCCACCAAATTTTATTTTCCAAAAATACCTACAAACACATAAAACACCATAATAAGTACGAAATCGAGTACCAACAATACAGAAAATTGAGGACAACTTAGACAAAAAAAAATGTGTCTATCAGTAACCAACTCAAGTATGCAAACATGTACGCATACTTAAGTAGCCGGACCGAGTTTGGTTATGCCAGTACGCGTACGGGTGCGCATACCAATTTAATTTCAAACTCCAGGAGAAATTCACGGAGTGAGACTTCCTCCAATATGCGTACATGTACGCATACTTTCCCAGACATCCAACAACCGCCAGTACGCGTACGGGTACGCATACTTCAGGTTCCCAGTTTTGGACTTACACACAAATGTGATAACATACTATGTTTATATCCAAACATGGTTACATGATTCTAAGATCTTTATTTCAATCATTGAAACTTTCTTGGAGGATGACAATAGCCGTTTTCACACACTATTAGCATCAAAGCAATTTTCAAGATATTGAAATAATCATAACGAAACATTCCAAGACTAAACCAAATGATTGTATTACACAAACCATGTAAGATATTACTCGGAAATTTTCAGATGATATAAGATGAACTTGGTCAAAGCGAAAGCCTGCCAACACATATTTCGAGAAATATGTAAGCGAGATAAACTTAGCTCGAAATCTCAAATGTGTATATAGAAAACTATATCAAAATACGACTTATGTCTCAATATAGGAGATAGAGTAGAAATAGACTTTCCAAGTGATAGATGAGTTTCAGTCTCCACATACCTTTTGTCGCTGAAGTTCCACAATCTCCCCTTAGTAGTTCTTCGTCTTCAAATGATGATTGTCGTGAATTCTAAGTTCAACTACACAATCTATGTCCTAGTCCGAGACATCTATAAATAGGCTAGAAATCAAGACTTATAGTTTTGATCACTAACATAGACAAACATGCTTGAGATAGCAACGCAAGCGAGTTTGACCGAGCAGTGCTCTAACAACAAGCCATTCTTATTACTTTACAAAAGATGGGATTTCCTGAGATTTTCGTAACTTGGGTTAAGATTTGTATCACTACTTCTAAATATTATTTTCTTATTAACGGGTCACCTTATGGGTATTTTGGAGCACATATAGGATTGATACAAGGATGCCCCATGTCCTGATAAGTGCATAATTCATATGATTTTAGTGTCCATTCTATACTTGTTTTAGCTATTATTCTTGCATATTTTCGTATTATTACTCTTGTTTTCTCTTGTTTGCCTCTATTAGATGAATCATCCAAAAAGGAGCTACAAAGTGATGAAAATATCTAAGAAGAGAATTATTCTAAGTATCCAAGTGCCAAAGTCCAAGACAAGTGGAAGAAGTGCGACGAAAAGGAGCAACAACGCTTAAAACCAATACACGGGCCAAAGACCAAGCTTAACTCATTCAAATTCAGGATTTTTTATCACCATATTGAATATATTTCAATTAAAAAAATAATTCAAAAAGAATGAGGTCATTCCGAGTTCGGATGAAGAAGTTACGGCCAAAACGAGTTTATCGAATACCAAAGAAAAGCCAGTTCGCAAACTGAGTTCGCAAACGGGAGTAACTGAAATTTCAGTTCGCAAAAGAGAGTCCCTGGATTTTATTTAAAGTATGGTTTGCAAACAAGGTTCGCAAACCATGAAGGCCAAAATTCACGAACTATTTTTAGGGTCTTTCTTTTGTAACTTCGGGTCGGGTTCCTTAACCGACTTAGATATTTGAAGGCCAAGCAATGTAAACCTATATAAATGGGTATTAGGTCATATATCAGTGGATCACGAAATTGTAAGTCTTGGAGAGAATAAAACTACACACGGAGCGAAAGCTAGGGTTTCGGAGCGGTTCTTCAATCGTAACGATATTTCTAAACTTTTCTTATATGTATAACATGGATGCTACTACATCCATGAGTAGCTAAATTTAATAAACTTAATATTAAATTAAAATATAAACACATTGCGTATACCATGATACCACAACATTAAATGCAAACACATTGCGTATTACATTGGTTCTTCTCCCCCAACCATTTGTCTTCTCCTCAGACACATTAAATGCAAACACATTGCGTATACCATGATACCACAACATCTACCATCAGCAAGTACTTCAACACATTGCAACACCACCAAGAAGCACATTTGGGCACCATCAGTGGCATGAATTTAATAAACTTAATATTAAATTAAAATATAAACCAAAATCAGATATTAATTAGAGAGTGCCAAATATTGCATATTTATACATCTATTTATTGGCATTTTACTCATCTTTTGTGCTCGGGTAAATCGGATATTATCCCTATTTATTGGCATTTTACTCATGTTTTCTTTGTTTTCAAGAATAAATATTTGTATTAATTAATTTTGTGTTTTTAGGTAATAAATAAAGTTCGGAGATTCCTAGGAGCCAAAAGAGCAGAGGATTGGAGACGAGCATCTATGGAGCAGAAAGCCAAAGCCCGTGCGCGCATCAGGAGCAAACCATTTACAAGACATGGACCCAAGCTATCCAAGACCCGCGACCCGGATCCGAGCCCGTTCACCCTGAGTCATTGAGATTTCTATCTCCCACATCCAACGGTCGCTGCTTCCACGCGCATCGAAGATTGCTGCTCCCGCTCAACACCAAATCACCCCGATTCTCCCTCAGCCGTTCAGATCATCTACTCCTCATCCGACGGTCGCTACAGCTGGCGCATCATCTCTCGCCACTCCTGCTCCACACCGAATCAACCCATACCCCTACACCATCGACCATCACCCCATTTCTCTTCTTCTCCTTCTCTTTCTTCCCCCGACAGTTGCAGATCAACTTCACATCTCTCTCCCATACCTTATTCACCCGGACCCGGCAGACCATCACCACCACCTCCATAACTTTGACAACCCCAACAGTAGCACCACCTCCTACCTGCTCTACCTCTCTAGAGCTAGTTTTCTCTCTCTTAGCTTCTCTCAACCCTAGAAGCTAACTTAGATAAAACTAGAGCTAGGGTTAACCAACAACCCATGCATGGCGTTCTCAGAGCCGAATTGACAGTGGAGAGCATGATTCAGCGACGTGGGTGAGAGATTAGTTCCCTGTTTTTCTGTTTTTAAAATAAATTAGGGTTTGAGTTTCCATGTATAAATAGAATTGGTATTGTGTGTTAGAAAGTTATGCACAGGCTGCTTGAGCACCAATTTAGATTTAATTTGTATTATTTATAGTTTAATTGTTCATTTGATGTTCTAATTTAGTTTGCTAGGGTTTCATTGAAACCCTAATTCCCTGTTGTGTTTTAAACTCTGTTGAACTGTTCTTGAATGCTTAAACTATAATTATGTCTTCAATTCTAGTACCCAAGGCTTTTCTCTCACAATGGATGCCTTGTATCCATTGTAGTTAGGTTACAACTGTTTTGAGTGTGCTGCAGCTCAGACCTTAGATATAATTGCTAACTCCCTTGACTAGTTGTACTTAATTAGACAACTAGTGCTCAGGTTAGTACCCTCAGTGATATTTGAAGTATTACATGGAGAAACTCCATAGATAGGTGGTAGAATTGACACACTTGCCCTTATCATCACACGGGACAAGAAAGCTCAACTTAGTTGAACACATGATAGGAATTAGAGGTGGATGTGAAGACCCTAGTATCCTCATTGTCACTGTCTTATATCTTAGTTACTATTTAGAGTCATTTCAGCTCAAACTCAGTCGTATCGACACAACCTCAATAGTCATGTTACCTTCACTAGAAAATCAGTAGAGCAAGCCTTTAGATCAACTCTCAGCACCACAAGTCTATGTGGTTCGACCCGTATTTGCCCTGTCTTACACTAGACACCGTGCACTTGCGGTTATTACAAGTAGGCATAAAATCTAAACACATTATCCAGCCTACCAAGTTTTTGGCGCCGTTGCCGGGGACTTGGCGTGTGCTGAGCTGATCCTTAGCTTTCTTCACTGTTTTCCACTCACCCCTGTACATATTCACCTTGAATTGTTATTTTTAGCCTTGTATTAAGTGTAACTTAGTTGTTAATTTACTTTTTCTATTAACTTTCTTCTTCTGTTACAATCATTGCATTTTAGTTGTTAATCTTAACTTAGTGTAATCTTTTCACTGGCATCTTTGCATCACCATCAGCCCTGTGATTAGCTCAAACACACTCCATTGTAACTGTGCATCTGTGAATCTCAATCTGCCCTGGGTTGTAACTCAGGAGAGCAGTTTGAAGCATCTATCATGTTGTAGAGTAGTCATAGCTAATTTTGTTCAAATCTGTGCACATCTCTTTGTCATTGCTTTAAACTTTGCAAGTCGAGCACTTTGAAGCTTGCTTTGTTGAGTTACTGTGTACACCCAACATCTGCTAAGCAAGCCCGGGAGGAGAAGAAAAGTGCGCGGAACAATAGTGGATTTGCCTAAACCCGTCTTGTCTTGGTGGTATTGTGTCTCAAACTCTACAATTTGTATGTGAATCCACTTGGATGTATGTATGATATCACTTGTATGCATATGTATAAGCTGTGCATAACTGAAATTGTGCTGAGTAACTCTCCTTGTGCACTTGTGAGCCCATGCAATTGCTGATTTCTACCTGAATGCTTGATAAACCATCTCTGTTGTGAATCTGTTCTCATTTTCCACATGACCTGGTACCCTTATGCATGCTTGACTTTGTTTGAAACCCTGTGTGAGCTATCATCTGCCAAGCTCACTTTGTCATTTTCAATTATGCTAAGCCTGCAAATCATTTGTGAGTCTGTGTCAACGAAATTTTGAGCTATCTCGCCTCGCACTGTATGCACGCTCTGAACACTAAGGCTAGCCAATCCTATGATAACTTGTGCCTAATGCTAAGTCTTAGTCACCTGATAAACCATCAGCCCTGGCACTTTTGCATGATAAGCCAGTCACTTTGCTGAGTCTTGCACAGCCCCTGGAATCTCTGAAATGTGTGCATAACTCTGTGGCGTTTGAAGTAAAAAAATTGTTGAATCAACCGCCGAGCTATCTACCTTGTATGTTCTATGCCATTACCTTGCTTGCACGATAAACCAATTGCATTGCTAAATATATATGAAATCTGTGTTTTTGGGTGAATCGTCTTTGTAACTCCTTGGCCTCGACTAGACACTGTGCTTAGCTCCAGCCCCACAAGCCGTTGAGCCTCAGTATGACCTAGCTAACCAAGTTAGCTTTTAGCCATAGTGACATCAACTGAGTAGGTCGCCCTGCACCTTTGCATACCTTGATCTGTTAAGCCTGCAAGCCCTGTTGACATCAGCTGTGTGCATTGGCACCATCAGCCCTATACCTTGAGCATGTTCTACTAGGTCAACCAAAGTTGTTGACACATCTGTGTGATTATCAGTGTTGAGTGCTAGATCATTTTCAATTGTTGAGCAATCTGTGCAAGAAGCTCTATGATTTGAGCTGCAACTTAGTCTCTCTCTAGACTGAACCAGCTAACCTATCTGCCATGTACCAATGTGCATGAATCTGTGAAAACTAGAGCATCAACTGACCCTGTTGACTTTGTCACCACTTGCATCTGAGTAGTTTGCTCAGTCCCCTGTGAAATTATAGCCATATTTATTGAATCTAGTTGCTCTGCCTTGGCTAATTGCCATGAGTGCTTGACTCTGTATACACAAACTCCAGGGCTAGCCTTTCAAATCCCTTGAGAATTGTCAACCTGTATTGCCTGAGACCAAGGGTCATCATTTTTCTTTATCAGCAATAGTTCTCTGAATGAGCAGTTTGTGTCTTGGCTGGCCAGCACTGCATCCTTGCATTTATGTGCAAAGTCACAGTCCTATGACATTTGAGTGGACATTGGTTGATTAAATTTGTTATTTGCTGCACCTTGAGCACCTCATACAATTGTTTGTGAGTTTCTTGCGCACCTGCTAAAACAGCCCTGTGCTGTATTACTCTGTGCACACAACCAAAGACTTAATCTGAGTCATCTTTGTGATCTCGCTAAGCCGTCTTTGTGTCAATTTTGAGAGTCTGTGCAGCAACCTGTGCATAAGCTGCTGGTGCATCTTACTTTCCTTAGGCTTTGCCAATCTGTGCATTCTGCCAACCTAGGCTGAGCTGAGTTGCAAAAACTCAGTTATTCTATGAACATAAGAAATGGGCTCAACATAAACTGAACCCGCTAGGCTTTACAAACAACCTGGGCTTCGCACTACCACTGAAGCCCACATGACCTGGGCTGCACCAAACTGAAGCCCAACCTAAAACCAACTGCTGGGCTCTGCACCTGCCAAACTGGGCTGGAACCCAGCGCTGCTGGGCTTTGCATAGCCACTGGACTTTGCATTTTCACCAAACCTGGGCTGCAAACAACTTATCCCAATAAACCAAACAGAAGCCCACTTAAACCAAAGAAGCTCACAAAAACCAAACAAGCCTACATAAACCAAAACCCATTGAAACCAAATTTGAGCCCACTGGGCTTTGCATAACCTTTGGGATGTGCATTTGCATCACTTGGGCTTAGCTTCCCTGTTTTGAGACATCATTGATTATACATGCTTGATATATGCTAAGCTATGCTTCTTTTTGAGTTCAAATTGAGTTGCTAGACCATGTCAGGATTTTGGTCTGCAACTGGGGATGAAAACAAATCCATTAGAGAGCTTGCTTACGGGCATGCTTCACCATATGAAACCCCCACAGATCATGATGATTTTAGGGAGTATTATGAGCCTTCTCGGGGCCACGACCTTAAATACTCATACCTAACCATCATGAGAACATGTATCGATTACCACAGTGGGGAGTTGAACAATTTTATACTCCCCTGACTCCTTGTTTACAATCACTAATGGAAACGCTCATGGAACAAAATGCTAGGCTTGAATCAATGCAATGCATGATCATCCATATAGCAACATGTCTGAATCTCCCTTCTCTAGTGAACCTCATGCACAACCATGCAGTGAATATCCATATGAGGCATGCATACCCACTATTGAAGACTCTCCTTCCATTGAACAATGTTACATGTTCTTAAAGATGAACCTGATTCATTTAGAAAAAGAAGAATGAAGGGAAGTTCATGATAAGATGATTGTTGTCCCTAATGAAGAAAATCTTGAAAATAGTGTTTCTCTTCCTACTCATGCAACTGACATTGAATATGAACCTAATCTAGAGGAAAATGAGTACACTAGAAATGCTACAATTTTGAATAGGGAAATACATTTTTGTTATGATGATGATGATGACGAGGAATATGATATGTTAGAAGAGCATGTGCATGCGAGAAAATATGATGGAATCTTTTGGTTCGAGACGTTAGGCGTCTCTTATGAACCCTATAAATGATGCTTCTTCTAATATTCATACATGTGATGCTGATTTGGGGCCTGTGCAATTGTCCTGTGAAAGTGAACATGCTATATCACCTGTTTCTTCTGATTATGTCATACATGAGAATGAACTTTTGAGTAATGATGATTATGACATGGAGATTGATGAACTGTTTTATGCGAGTGAACATGATTTACCTTCTTCGACCTTAGGAAAGTGTGTGATGGTGCAAATACTCTTATACATGAAAACAACTTAGATGTACCTAATCTCTCTCCTAAGTCACAAATTGAAACTCCTCCACCAAACCTAGGTGTAGTTTGTAACAAAATTGCAAAACCAACTTTTAAAAATGCCTAATTTAGGACTAGAGCTTTGTGCTTCCCAAGTCCTCTTGGACTATTTTGCATCAAAGTATAACACCTTTAGGGAACCACAGTTGGAATGTGTATGTCCTGCTTGTTCTTAGCAAAACTCATTTTGAGTTAGACCTTTTGCATGATGTACCTTTAAATTTGCAAGATTTTGTGCTCAAAAACACACTGTTGACAAATTTAGGTTTGGGGGAAAGTCATTCCCATATGCAGCCTTACTTGCACTCTCTTGTTATATTTGTGTAAGGCTGTTGATGTTTGTATATATTTTCTATTGGGTTGATCCTCAACTCTTTAGATTGTTAGTATATGGTGAATTTTCATTGTATATAATCCAAGTAGGACTTGTTAAATTTTTCTTTTCTTGAATCGGTTGAGTCTTCTTGTGCATATTTTGTGCTAATCCGATATGATCTCCACTGAGAATGTTGGATTCTAGCCTTGACTAATGAAGCTCCAACCTTGCTTCCACCGACATCCGGTAATCTCTTCCCTTTTCTCTACTCAACATAGTTCTCATGGTATGTGACTGTTTAAACTCTTTGTATCTGTTGACACATTGAGGACAATGTTTGATTTAGGTTTGGGGGTGCATTTGCATATAGAGTTTTTAGTCTTTTTAATTTTTTATTAAAAAAAAAAAAAAAAAAAAAAAATTATTAAAACTTTTTGCAAATTAAAACCTCCAACTTTTAGAGATTTTAGAGTCACTAGCATGCATCTAGCTATGTTTACATAGAGAGTCGACCGAAATAACAGAAATTGGAAGTCTTGGAGAACGAATCGGGTTTCTTAGTTGATTAGAGCGTTAAAGTTGGATTTAACCATATCCGGGAGGGCGAATTAGGTCTTTGTTTAGATATTCGGTAGTAGAATTGTGATCACCCATAGTGGAGACTACCCAATTTACATCAAGTGAGGCACCAACCTTCAATTTTTGCAACTTTCTAGAAAAGCTGTTAGAGTGTGTGTCACCGTACGTCAATTCCGGGTAGGAATGGTGAGCTACCCAACTTCGCACCATTTTCAGCACTACTTTTGATCTCTTGAGTGCTAATTTTTGTCAATCATGAGGGTGACGTCTAAAGATGAAAACTTCTTCTAAATACCGATTTGTAGTTAGCATCACTCTCTCCCTCTCAACAACATCAACAGATTCATAGAAACACATCATCGTCAGCAAGCGGAGCATCATCAGAATATTTGAAGAAAAGTTGATATAGTCCAAGGTTTATGTGCAACAAAGAAAAGAAAATAGGATGAGAATTAATGAAGTTTGTGAAAAATTGATTTTTACTGTTTTATTATTATTTTTATGTCATATTTGTATCAAAAAAAAAAATTATTATTTTCTGAGTTTAGTTACCGTCAAGCTAATTCCTTGTTAAAAAAAAAAATTAAAAAAAAAAAAAAAAATTGAGTTTTATTTGTATGTTTGTCAAGTTTTTGTAAAGTTCAGAAGTTCGTCATCAACATTTGAAGACCGAAGACCGAAGATTGAAGACGTTTCTATGAATGCTGAGAGAGAGTAATGTTAATTGCCGATCGGGTGAGAAGGTAAGTGAGTACTCCCATCCTTGCTAATGGTTGATTTCCTTTCTTAGAGATCATCAGAAAAGATTCTTTTTATCCACACTTCTGTGGAGTCTCCAGAAATTATTTCGGAAGGTTATCCTTCTTACCTACAACGTGTGCAGGATTTCTCTCTTTATTCCTCCCTGCACACATGAGAGACTAAAAAAGAGATCTTTTTGAGTGCAATTATCATAAAACCCTATTAGTGAGGCAGAAGTCGAGGCTTATGATCACAATCGAATCCGAATTCTTTCATATGGTATGGTTACTTCTCGCTCGGCACTTAAGGATGAGAATGCGTTCTTTGGTAGTTCTAACTTCCTGTTACTAGCATGCAGAAACTCTATGTCCTCATAGCTCCTTGGATGCTTGAGACTCTTTTACACTCTGAAGTTGGAGAAGGTTTTGTGGGTACACCTCTGGTAAACCCTCACGAGACTACAACTCGTCCACTAGGGACACCTAGGGGTTTAAAGGCTTAGTGCATACGCTAAATGCATTCGAGAGACTGCGACGAGGGGTATAGTTAGGATTTCTTAATTTCTGTTTCACTTGAGGACAAGTAAAATTCGGGTTTGGGGGTATTTGATGAGTGCCAAATATTGCATATTTATACATCTATTTATTGGCATTTTACTCATCTTTTGTGCTCGTAAATCGAGATATTATCCCAGTTATGTGTTTTCTTTGTTTTCAAGAATAAATATTTGTATTAATTAATTTTGTGTTTTTAGGTAATAAATAAAGTTCGGAGATTCCTAGGAGCCAAAAGAGCAGAGGATTGGAGACGAGCATCTATGGAGCAGAAAGCCAAAGCCCGCGCGCGCATCAGGAGCAAACCATTTACAAGACATGGACCCAAGCAATCCAAGACCCGCGACCCGGATCCGAGCCCGTTCACCCCGAGTCGTTGAGATTTCTATCTCCCACATCCAACGGTCGGCTGCTTCCACGCGCATCGAAGATTGCTGCTCCCGCTCAACACCAAATCACCCCGATTCTCCCTCAGCCGTTCAGATCATCTACTCCTCATCCGACGGTCGCTACAGCTGGCGCATCATTTCTCGCCACTCCTGCTCCACACCGAATCAACCCATACCCCTACACCATCGACCATCACCCCATTTCTCTTCTTCTCCTTCTCTTTCTTCCCAGACAGATTGCGGAGCAACTTCACATCTCTCTCCCATACCTTCTTCACCAGACCAGCAGCCATCACCACCACCTCCATAACCTGACAACCCCAACAGCCGCACCACCTCCTACCTGCTCTACCTCTCTAGAGCTAGTTTTCTCTCTCTTAGCTTCTCTCAACCCTAGAAGCTAACTTAGAAAAACTAGAGCTAGGGTTAACCAACAACCCATGCATGGCGTTCTCGAGCCGAGTTGAAGAGTGGAGAGCATGATTAAGCGACGTGGGTGAGAGATTAGTTCCCTGTTTTTCTGTTTTTGAAATAAATTAGGGTTTGAGTTTCCATGTATAAATAGAATTGGTATTGTGTGTTAGAAAGGTATGCCTGGGCTAGCCAGAGCACCAATTTAGATTTAATTTGTATTATTTATAGTTTAATTGTTCATTTGATGTTCTAATTTAGTTTGCTAGGGTTTCATTGAAACCCTAATTCCATGTTGTGTTTTAAACTCTGTTGAACTGTTCTTGAATGCTTAAACTATAATTATGTCTTCAATTCTAGTACCCAAGGCTTTTCTCTCACAATGGATGCCTTGTATCCATTGTAGTTAGGTTACAACTGTTTTGAGTGTGCTGCAGCTCAGACCTTAGATATAATTGCTAACTCCCTTGACTAGTTGTACTTAATTAGACAACTAGTGCTCACGGGTTAGTACCCTCGGTGATATTTGAAGTATTACATGGAGAAACTCCATAGATAGGTGGTAGAATTGACACACCGCCCTTATCCATCACAGGGACAAGAAAGCTCAACTTAGTTGAACACATGATAGGAATTAGAGGTGGATGTGAAGACCCTAGTATCCTCATTGTCCTTTGTCTTATATCTTAGTTACTATTTAGAGTCATTTCAGCTCAAACTCAGTCGTATCGACACAACCTCAATAGTCCTGTTACCTTCACTAGAAAATCAGTAGAGCAAGCCTTTATATCAACTCTCAGCACCACAAGTCTCTGTGGTTCGACCCGTATTTGCCCTGTCTTACACTAGACACCGTGCACTTGCGGTTATTACAAGTAGGCATAAAATCTAAACACATTATCCAGCCTACCAGCAGACTTTGTGATGTCTACTATTTTCTCTAAGTTTCTCAAACCTACAGTAGTACTAACTGCATGACAGGACGTTTGCGTATGTGAAAAATGTAATGTAATGGTTCAAATTTTTGCAAGGATTCCTCTAAAGACATGAAAAAAATTGTGTTTAGGGTAATCTATACGAATATGTCATATAACCTGATTTACGACATCTCTTAATCTTAGAACTTTAACCTCTAGAAATTTTTTCTTTATTTACGTTAATTCTTTTTCTCATGTGTTTTCTTTCGATGAAATTCTCGTCTTTTGGGTTGTTGTTATTTCGTATACCTCAGAAGATTTTAATGTGTATTTTCATTTTGTAATAAAACTGAACTTGAAATAATGGTTAAATACCTGGAAATGTCACATACACGGATGTTTAATTGGGTCTGGTTCTGGGTCTAATAATTTTGGAACCGGAACCGGGAAAAAATAGTAGGGACCGGTTCTGGGTAGTTTTTTTTTTTTTTTGCTCAATAATATTTTTTTTATTAATAGCCAAAGAATTTCAAAAAATAAAAAAGGGGAAAACAAAAACTAACAAAAACAAAAACAAAAACAGAGATAAGCCTATTACACCCCTTTACATCCTAAATGAATCTGTAGTAGGTTTGGTTCTCATTTTCTATTTGAAGTAAAAAAGGTGGTCTGGAATTGTATACACCTTGCTCCCCTTGTCTCGGTCTTGAACCTTTCTTGGCTAGAGTGTCAGCTGAGAAATTGATTTCTCTATAGCTGTGACAGAACTTCAGCTCTTCAACCATTCCACAGATTATATTCCATCTATTGATAGAAAACCAAGGAATTATATGAGATTTGAAAGCTTCAATAACAGCCTGTGAATCTGATCTAAAAATCAGGTAAGTATATCCTCTGTTTATGGCCCATTCTCCAGCACATAGAATAGCTAGAACTTCAACATAATAGTTTGTAGCTATCCCCAATCCACCTGCAATTGCTACTATGCATCCCCTTCACTGTCTCTGGCAATGAATCCAAATCCAGATGCACCTGGATTTCCTTGAGAAGCACCATCACATCAGAGAAGAATTTGACCCATTTTTGGTAGATTGTAGAAAATTTCCTATATTTTAGATGTTCTGACATGTCTGCACTTCAACCCGAAGTATTTTAAAATTTGGAGGTCATATGTTGTATTCCACATGTGTGCCTTCATTCTAATTTCACATTCTGCAGTAAACTTTACAATTCTATCTTGGATGATCTTTACATTAAATTTCTCTGCATCATACACACATTTGTTCCTTTGAAACCAAAGCTCTTTCATTGTTATAAAAGCGGCAATTTTCCACAGTTCTTTGACTGCAGGACTTATGTGTTTTGCCAGTAACAATATTTCCTTAAAAGATCTTGGATTTAGAAAACAAAATATTCCACCAAGCCATTTCCATATGATCTCACTAAATTCATAGTGCCATAAAATATGGTTGAGGTTTTCTTCTAATTTTTTACAAAAGAAGCAACTTGAGGCTAAATTGAATTTTCTGGATTTCATTTTATCATCTGTAGGAACAATCCCCCTAAAAAGCTTCCATACATTGCTTGAAATACCAGGATGAACAGATGAAGACCATACCTTCTTTGTCCAAGGCAATTTTGGAAATTTTCTCCTTATACACTCTACAGCTGATGCAACTGAGAATTCTCCAGTGATAGAACCACACCAGATTTTCTTATCTGTATTTGTATTCACCACAGGAAGTTCATTTTGTTATATCATTTCCAACAGCTCTGCAGGTATCACCCATTCTCCATCTAAAAGTAGATCAGACACCTTCATACCAGGGAACCTGTGCATGTATTCATTTGTTGGGAATAATTCTTTTAGTGCTATATCTTTCACCCAGGAATCTCTCCAAACTGAAATTTTAGAACCATCACCTACAAGCCATCTTGAATGTTCTTGTATATATTCTGTCACCCATTTCAGACCTGGTAAAATAGAAGATTTTTTATAGTACTTGATCCAATCACCATTTTTTGTCATAAATTTCTCTGGAAGTATTTTGCCCATTCATCTGAGCCATTTTGAATTTTCCAGAGGAGCTTCATGAGTAGAGATTTATTTATTATTTCTAATCTTCTCAACCCCAGATCACCTTCCTCCATCGGAGAACACAAATAATCCCATTTCAGAGTTACACATTTTCTTGTTGAAGGATCACCAATCCATAAAAAATTTCTTATAATTCTTTCAACATCTTGAATAACTTTCTTAGGCCATTTGTAAACTGACATGTTGTATATAGGTATACTGCAGAGGACATGCTTTACTAAAATTAATCTTTCTTGAAATGAAAGTAATTTACCTTTCCAGCCAGCAAGATTTTTTTGGATTTGTTCCACACGGCTCCATACATGTGATGATTTGATGCACCCTGGAATTAACACAACACCTAAATACTTATATGGAAAAGTTGATAAAGGCATGTTGCATTCATTTGCCAGTTGAGATTTTCTGAGCTCACTAGTGCCTCCAATAAAGCATTTACTTTTTTCAAAATTAACCATTTGACCAGATGAATCTTGATAATCCTTGAGAAAGTTAAGAAGTTTCCTAATGTTTCTCTTGTCTCCATTACAGAATAGGAAAATGTCATCTGCAAATAGAATATCAGAAGGTTGAACTCCATTTCTTGACACCATTGGTTGGATTGTTCAGTCTTGGATCATTCTTGATAGAGTTTTTCTCAAAAGATATTCAACAATAACAAAAAAAAAGTGGAGAAAGGGGATCTCCTTGTCTCAGCCCTCTGCCCACTTTGAAGTATCCAACAGGACCACCATTTAGAAGAACTGATATTCTAGCATATTGCAGCAATGTATGTATCCATTTAATCCCTTTTTCAGAAAAGCCAAAACTTCTCATGACTTGAAATAGAAATTCCCAACTTAAGGAATCATATGCTTGAGTTATATCTAATTTGAGTCCCAAATTCCCACCTCTTCTTTTCACATCAATTTCATTTATTAGTTCAGAAGCACTATCTGTTCTTGGATATTGCTGCCCTTTATAAATGCACCTTGCTGAGGGGATATAACTTTCTGTATCACACTACCAATTCTTGTTGTTATTATCTTTGTTATCACTTTGAAACTAAAATTCATCAATCCTATAGGTCTGAATTGTTGAGCTCTTTTAGCATTTTTTACCTTTGGTAGTAGAAGAAGGAAGTTTGCATTGAATCCTTGAGGAATAAATCCACCCCTCCAACAGTATTTGATTGCAGAAGATAGATCTTTCCCAATTATTTCCTAAGCAAATCTGTAGAACCAGCCAGCAAAACCATTAGGTCCTGGAGCACTATTAGGAACAAGATCATATACTGTTTTTTTTATTTCTTCATCTGTTGGAATATCATCCAAAAATTGGTTATCCTCATCACTAATTACCTTAGGAATATCTTGAAAGATCCCAGTAGTGAAATGAACTTCTTGAAGTTTGAACTTGTCTTCAAAGTGAGATATCATAGTTTCACCAATCTGTAATTGGTCAGAAATAATGTTACCATTTGTGTTCTCCAACTCAACTATTGCATTTTGAGCTTGTCTAATTTTTAGATTTACATGGAAATTTTTTGAGTTAGAGGCTCCTTCTTTTAACCATTTGACTCTAGATTTTTGTTGTAGTATCTCTTTTTGTTTATCAGAAATAACTTCAAGCTCTCCTCTTGCAGTCACTAAGTTATTTAGGAGAGTTAAATCCATTGGATTTTTATCAGAAAGTAATGCAGTCTGCAACACCTTGTCTTCTGCATCTTTTAACTTCTTATTTATATCCCCAAAAACAGCCCAATTCCATTTTTGTATTTCTTGTTTCAACACCTTTAATTTATTCATGAAAACAAAAATAGGATTACCTGGTATATGAACCTTCCAAATTTCCTAAATTTGATGATAAAAAATCAGGATGACTCATCCAGACTTTCAATGCTCTGACTGGGACATTTTTTGGTTTTGGAATTTCAGCATTAACACCATACAAAGCTCCATGATCTGATATACCTCTGACTCCAACTTTATATCCCCAACTAGGATACAATTCCAACCATTTTTCATTGAAAACTGCTCTATCCAGATTGCACACATTTTGAATGAGACCACAATTATTCAAACAATCTTTAAACTCCATCATTGAAATTTTTAAAGGTGTTAAACCTCCTACTTTCTCATCCACATTCATTATTGTGTTAAAATCACCAATCACAAGCCAAGGCTTATTCAAAGTGTTTAAACCCACCAAATCATTCCATAACTCTCTTCTATTAACTGTTAGAGTAGAAACATGAACTCCAGTGACAAGAACATCACCCACTTCCATTGTGATTTCTTGTTTGGTATTTGAAATTATTGAAGGAGAATTTATTGAAGAACTCCACAAAATCCAAATGTTACCTTTATTTTCTTCAAAAGAACTATCTATGAGTTGAAAATGCATTCCTGGCAACTTTAAATTTTTTTATAAATTCAGTAGTAGCCCAGACTTTTGGTTCAGCTAAAATAACTAAAGAAGGACAAAAACTTTTTACTATACTTCTTAACTTGTCTTTGGCCTTTGCTCTCCTCAGGTCTCTGACATTCCAGCATAAAATTTTCATTTAGAAGAAGTTGGTTGAGAAGGATTGGTACTTCTATTACCTTGTCCATTTTCACTCACATTTGCATTCAAATTTGCAGCCTGATTTCTTGTTGTCACATTACTGATCTTTTTACCTGCTTTTGGCTTGACTTGATTAAATTCTTCACCATCCTTTGAACTTGAAGCAGTTGTAATATCAATAGTAGGATGAAGTGAAATTGAATCAGTATGTTTCACTGGTGAACCAATAGGAGGCTTAATATTTACAACATTATTTAGAGATGGAGCACTGGAGAACATTGTAATAATCTTGTCCACTGAGAGTATTGGAAAGTCTTCATGTGAAATAAGAGATCCCCTGAATTCCTCAGATTTATCTTGTAAGATATGAAATCTCCCAGAGGAAGATTCACCTGTATGTTGAATTGGAGGAATTATTGCATCAATCATTTCATTATCACTCAAATTATGATCTTCAATATGTTCAATTATATGATCAGTCTCTTTTCAGCTGGAGTAAAACAAATATCAAATCCTCTGGAAGCTGGTTGTTGGACTGGTTTTTGCCTCCATTGCTTCTTTGGTTTTTCCACTAAAACTTCTTGAATAGTTTCAAACTGATTTTTTCAGTTCTTTTAGCTCTGCATTCAGCTGTTAAGTGACCCACAATTGTACAGTAGCGGCAAAATTTTGGCATCTTTGATATTTGTATAGCCTGTTCAAATTTCCCATACTTAGATTCAACAATAACTTTGCTTGGAATATACTTTGCAAAATCAACTTCAACTAAGACACTGGCATAATAACCAATTTTTATTTTTAAAGTGGTTTCATCCACTTTGATTGCTCTGCCCAATTTACTTCCCATCTAAAGAAGAATACTTTCCTTTCAGTATTCTATACTCAACCCTGGAAAATAAACCCATGCAAAGGCTGAAGAAGTTTTCCGTGTCTCTGGATTAAAATTAGGTTCCCATGCCCTGAGCTCCAAAGTTTGAGATTCAACCATCCAAAGACCTTTCCAAATAAGACTTCTATCGGCTTCATTATCTAATTTGATGATAAAAAATCCTTTACCTAAAGGTATGAATTGCAAAGAACCTTTAATAGCTCATTGTTTTCTTAATGAAGTAGCTGCAACTTCCATCTTCATCTTAACAAAATTAAGTCTCCCAATCAACCTAAATCTCCATTCATTCAAACTTTCTTCAATAACATCATCCGGAATAAATAGAGATGGAGGATCCACGGGATTAATTGAAGGAGATCCAAATTTGGAACTAAAATTTTCTGAATTGGATCAAGAATCAGATCCATTTGATATTGGGTTTTTGTTAACTTCAGACATGATTTATAATATCTAAGTACTAGAATTAACAAAGTAATTAACACCAATCATCAGATTTGAAGAAAACACCTGAATTAAAGAACAAGATCAATACTATTACCAAGATTTCAACGAATTTAATGAACAAGTCGTTCGCCGATTTCATCGCCGAGTCGTCACCGATTCGCAAAGCTCTCTACTAATTTTTATTCTCTATGGGGGTAGTATGATATCCGGGAGGAACCGGACCCGTTGACACCCCTAGTTTTTGCCTCTAAATTTTCTTCTTTGGAGGTAGTCAGCTACATTATCACCCAAGAGGTTTGGCTAAAGATGAGTGGGATGCATTTTAAGACTGATGACTCTGCTACCAACAAGGATTTTATTGACATATGGAGACTGGATTGTGATTTTGTTCTTAAAGTGCATATCCCTTCTCTTGGATGGCACCTACATGATATGATGTTATGATAAACGTTGATGGGGTCTACGGAGGATAATTCAACTGGTTTTGGTGCTCTTATTAGAGATTCTTTAGGAGATGTTTTAGTTGCTGCCATCCTATCTCAGTTACTACCCATGAGATGCGAGGAGTGGAGCTGGGCCTGTTGGCTGTTGCTTGCCATTACAATTGAAGCTCAGTTTATTCACATCTGCACTGACTCTATGGTTGTTTATCAGATGCTCAATAGTGCAGATCTTAAGCCTCCTTGGAATGTTATCCAAGTTTGGAGGAGGGTTATGACTGTACTGTTCAAGTTTATTTCGGTGAAGATTACTAACTGCTTTCGTGAAACTATTCTAGTAGCTGATCATTAGTCTAAAATTCATCTTACTCAGAGAATTGTGGATTCGGTGATTAAGCAGTTCTCTCCTGATTTTAGTGAGATTCTTGCTACATACAGACAAAGCTGGAACTTTGTATTATAGAGTGTAGGTGATTTAGTACTAGCCTGCTAGGATTTGGGTTTTTGTTTTTTTTGTTTCTTATTGCTTTCTTGTTTGGTTGGGTCCCCTTAACCCCGCGTGCCTTGTCAAAATTGAAAAATAAAAACTTTGGGGTATATAAGAGCATCTCCAACAGTGGGTGTAAATAATCCTACGTGGAAGTCTAATTAAGACTTTTATTTAAGAAATTTTACACATATAGTAAATATAGGATTCCATGGTTAAAAATCTATCTCTAACAGTGAAGGGTTTATTCTTAGAATATTTTATATGATAAAATCTTAACCGTTTATTTTCAGTTTAACTAATTTCTAAAAAAAAAAATTGAAAATATGATGTGGAGTGCAAGTAAAGATGTAAATAAGACTTTCTTTAACACCTTCATATTTATTTTCTCATCCCTCATAGTTTGTAGGATCCAACCATTGGAGATGGATTTAGAGCATCTCCAATAATGGGTGCTAAAAATCCTATGTGGAATATTTATTTAGGTCCTTATTTATGGGGTTATACATATGTGGCAAAAATAATAATGTTTTGCTCATGAACCATCTCTAATGGTCTATGGTCTTATTTTAAAGATTTGTTTTTATGGGTAAAAATAAAAGTGATTCCCTTTTCCCCATCGGTTTAGAAAAATTTATTTAAAAATATAGTTAAAAAGGAACGTGCAATTGGGGGATATGGAAACTAATTGGGGGATATAGCTAAATGACAAAAACCGGATCCAAATATCAAATCTGGGTCACCCCTTATGTAATTATTTTTTTAATTCCTAATCTAGCCCTCACTAATCAGGTTTAGTGGTTAATAATAATTAGTAAAATCTTAAGTATTTGGGGGATAGATTAGTGTGTATTTTTATTTGAATTTGTGTGAGTGAGGTGAGAGTAGAAGGAGGGAAAAATATTTTTGAGTGGAAATTTTTTTGTGAAAATGGAAGATGATTGTGAGGAGAGAATTGCAAACTCTTTGAATCTTTAGCTCAACTACAACAACAATCATATCTTCAATCTTCGGTTAATGATAACAACTCACAATCGGAATTATATGATGAACCAACACCCTTGGATCATGATTTTGGTGAGCATGAAGTGTTTTTTGAAGAACCAACCCAAGAAAGTAAACTAGTTCAACATACAAGCATCCCCAACACACAGGTAATGCTGATAAGGGTTCGAAAAATTGATTTTTTTCTTTTGAAACCGCCATTTTTTTTCCTGAAAAAGCTTAGTGCCGGCATACCGTAGTATGAATACCACACCGGCACCAACAGAGCTGGTGTGGTATTCATACAATTTTCCATGCCAGCGTAAAATATTCCCCATTTTGAAACAATTACCGGCGTGGTCTTAATTAAAGAATTCCATGCCGGCACGGAGTTAACATTTTACCTACCACCGAATATTCCATGGAATATTCAAACCGGCATGGTTCACCCCTAACTTTACCATGCCGGTACCACAAGGAAAACATCCAGGAGTTAAAGATTTTTGAACTTAAATACCGGCGTGGTTTTTAAATTAACGAGCACGCCGGAAACTTCTTCCGGCTTGGAACCTTACATATCGAGCATGTCGGCTCTGGTTTCCGGCTTTTAACCTTGTGTAACGAGTAGGCCGTTATCTTCTATTCCGACATTAATGTTTAAGAAAATACAATGCCGGCACTGTTTAAAATTAGTTCCTCTTTTTCAAATGCATTTCAAAAATGCCGGAACATTATTATTGAATGCCGGCACTTGTTTCCGACTTTGGTTGTTTTGGCGGAACTGTCGTCGAGCATGCCGGAACTAGTACCCGGCATAGTAATTTAATTTTTTTTTAACTAATTCAGTTTTGTTTTCATTCATTCATTAGATTGTGACATACATTGATCCAACAAATTCCAAACCGCTTGGTCCGGATACGTCCGAATACTATAAAATGCCTCCGGTATGTTACCAAACAATACTTTTCACCTAGTTTTTAGAACTTTATGTGGGGATTGCTTGTAATGAACCTTATAATCTTCCATTGTTATCCTAATGTAGGGAATAAAATCTCCAGAGGAAGCAATTGCTTGGGCAAAACAGACGGCTCTTAAGAACATGTGTGTGTTGGTGAGGAATACCCAACGTTCACATAATCGTTTTGAGATGGTTTGCGAGAGAAGTGGGCAATACAAGAAGAAGGATAGCCATAAGAGAAAGGGTTATGTATATCCAAAGAAGACTAATAGGGTATACAAGACTCGTACGAGGAAGGATAATTGCCTCTTTAGGCTTGTATTCTATTTAAGAGACAAAGAAAAGGAATGGGATTGTACGGTGTGGTTTGGTTGTCATAATCACCGGGATCCGAAAGATTTTGTTGGTCACTCCCTAGTTGCGAAGCTAAAACGTCATGAATTCGAGGATGTAAAGATAATGACCAAAGCATGTATCAAACCAAGAGTGATTCTCAGAGGCTTCAAGGAAAAGGATGATCAGAACATTTCCTCTCTAAGTACAATTTATAGCGCACAAGCAACCATTAGAAGGGTGGAATGGGAAGGGAGGACCGTTATGCAAGAATTTGATAAGATAGTTTGGGATCACAACTACACGCGTATCATTAAAAGAGGACCGGACGATAAACCCCTTCAAATATTCATTGCGCATCCTTTGCTTTCACAATTGGCTCATACATGTTGTGGTGTTCTTATGATGGATTGCACCTACAAGACAAACAAATACAACATGCCGTTGTTCATTATTTTACGCCCACCTTAGAAGCAACCTTTACACCAAAGTGGAAAAAATGCGAAGGATCCCTTAGGAAGAGAAGAGTTGTTTTGGCGTTCGTGAACGGTAATCATTTCATTATTCTAAAACTCAAGGAAAATTGTCCATTGCCGCCATTTTGTGGGATGGTAAAAAACAAGAATTTGGATCCCAATATCTAGAAGGAATGGATGGCATTGTATGAGGAGAATCACCAATTTTGGGATGCATTGGCCTCATCAAAGAAACCTCTTCAAGAGGAGGAGAGGCAAATTCATACGTGTGGAAGCGATGAGGAGTGATTTGGATATATGTGGTTCACTAATACGAAACCTTTTGTTTTTTGGAAGTTTGAATTGTAATCATTAAAACATATGCTATGTACGTGCCGGCATGATTTAATTCAAACTTTACAATGCCGGAATATATGCCGGCTTAGAAAGGCTTTTCTCTTTTGTGCCGGAAAATCACCAAAAGTACACAGTGATTTTAGTTTAAGTTCCGGCGTTAAAAATAACTTCCTAACAATGCCGGAATTATACACAGATCAATTATGTGTCAAGAAAAGAAAGAGTACCGGCAATATCTAAAAAAGCGTATCCAAGCCGGAATTCTAAATTCCTTAATTGTGGAAAGAAATCAGATTTCCGGCATGGTTATTACAATTTCTACCGTGCTGGTTCTGAGAAAAAAATACATAAAATTTGCAATGTTTGACATACATTAACCAATATATTATGTTCTAAGCCAAAAAAAATTGAAATCAACATCTCCAAAGTTTAGCAAGACACATCCAAAAACATAAGCAAAGACTAAATTGTTTAACAAACCATATGTAAAGTTAAGATGTTCCAAACCGAAAACAAATGAAACAAAGATGTTCAAAGTTTAGCAAGACACACAAATAAACATAAACCGACAGTAGATTGTTCAAAGACATATCTAATACTATAAAAGAAACATTAACAAACATCTTAGATCACTGTAGGACCAGAATATCGCGACAGCAATACTTCGCGAGAGTAATAAACAACTACATTGCGAAGGTGTCGCAAGGAAATAATTTAAATGACGCACCAGATGACGACAAACTAGAACATAAGAAAAGTGTGAAGACTTGGCGAGATTTAGGAGTGTCGCGAAGTCTAACACTTATATACTTGCGATGCTTCGCGAAGTATTCCCGAAAATAAAGGACAGCTTAGCTGTCATCCACTGTGTATTACCCTATATAAAGGGTTGAGTTAGTCTGTTGTGAGGGGGGAATTCTTTTGAATTGTTAAGCAAGTCATTAGGAGAGAGAAAATTAAGAGTGATTGTAATTTCTTTAGATCTGTTCTACATTTCTTTGTAAACCTTTCAAGAAAACAATTAATAAAATATATTGTTACTCATCTTCAAACGGATTAATTAAACAAATTCGAGTGAGGGGTGTAGTGTGGGATTTCCTGCAACTACATATGCGCTAGAAACAGGGACTGAAGAAGATTGAAGATCGAAGAGTGCAGTTAAAATCGTTTAAATCAAGAAGATGAGAAAGGAAAATGTTAAATCGGATGAGGTAGAGGAGTTAAGAAACAAGGAATATAATGAAGATATGGAATACAATTCAATTACAAAAGCAATGGTTAATGAATTTCACGAAAATATTAGAGGAAGGATACATAAACGAGATTTTGAAGGAAAGAAGATTATAGAGGAGGAGAAGACATCGTCTTTGAATGAATGGGAAAAGCAGAAAATAACGTTTACAACAGTAGAAGTGCCTATAGAGAATTCGAATCATACATCTCCACTAGTGATCACGATAAATGCAAGCAGAAAAAGAGAAGAATCGGCAAAAGCAGCGGAGGAATGGGCAATAAATAGAACTTTGGTGGATACAGGGAGTTTGGTGAGTATCATGTTTTACCATACCTACAAAAAATTAGGATATAAAGATGAAGAAATGAGTTCCCCAAGGTATAATATCCATGGTTTTGGAAAATCTATAACAAAAGACCTAAAGGAGAGATAAAATTACGAATTTTACTCGGAGAAATTGAAACACAGGTAACATTAAGTGTAGTGGATATGGAATCGCCGTACCACATATTGTTAGGGAGACCTTGGGTACATGCAATTAAGGCGGTAGCGTCAACACTCCATCAGTGCATCAAATTTCCTATGCAGAGTGGAATTGGTGAAATCAGAGGAGATATTGATAAAGGAAGAATATACCATCAAATCGAAGTAAAGCATTATGAAGGGCAAGTGAAGAAGCGAAAAGATCGCAGGAAGATGTTAAAAGCAGCTAAGAAAGAAGAAGAATTTAGAATTTACATGATAAGAGCAAAAGAGGGAAAAGGAATACCTAGCGAAATCATGGGAAAAGGGAGTGAGTTCGCGAAGGAAATGAAAGGACCAACTCCTATGGGAGAACCAAAGTCTAGTTATATCGCAGTAGAACAAACAAAAGAAGTGAATGTTGGAACCGAGGAGGAGCCTAAAATCTTAAAAATTGGGACTAAAATGGAAGCGGATGAAGAGAGAAGAACTGTTGATTTGCTGCGAGATTACAAAGATATTTTCGCGTGGGATATGGATGAAATGCCTGGTATAGATCCATCAGTGGCTTGCCATAAATTGGAAATTGACAAGAATGTAAAACCATTTAAACAAAGAATTAGAAAGATCGCAACAAAGATATCATCCTCAAATAGAAGAAGAATTGCGAGAAAATGTTGGACGCGGGAATCATTAGACAAGCAAAATATCCCGAATGGATAGCAAATATGGTTATAGTCCCAAAGAAGAAAAAAAGGAATAAGAATTTGTATAGACTTTACCGATCTAAACAAAGCTTGTCCTAAAGATAGTTTCCCATTACCGATATCCCACAATTGGTTGAAGCAAACGGCGAAACGAAAGGATATCATCTCTTGATGGATATAAGGGTTACAATCAAATCCCTCTCGCCGAAGAAGATCAAGAACATACTGCTTTCTTTGCCCCAAGAGGATTGTACTGTTATACAAAAATGCCGTTTGGTTTACGAAATGCTGGTGCGACATACCAAAGAATGGTAAAGGTGTTCGTGAGATGGATACACAAAACATTAGAGGTATACGTAGATGATATGTTAATAAAAAGTAAAGAAGCAAAAGACCACATACAGGATTTGAAAGAAATTTTTGAACAAATGAGGCAATTTAATATCAAAGTAAACCCGAAAAAATGTACCTTTGGAGTCGCCTCGGAAAATTTTTAAGGTACATTGTATCCAAAGAAGGAATTCAAGTCGACCCGGAAAAGTACAAGCGGTTCGCGATATGCCAACACCGCGACAGGTAAAAGATGTTCAAAAGTTAAATGGGTTGTTAGCTTCGCTAGGGAGGTTCATCTCGCGATCATCTGACAAATGCAAGCATTTTTTCAATATCCTTAGAAAGGGATCGAAGTTTAAATGGACAGATGAGTGCGAGAAAGCCTTGCAAGGAATAAAGGAACATTTAATGGATATATCAATTTTGCAAAAAGCGAGAAGAAGGAGAAGAATTGTTGATCTATCTTGCGACAACCTCGCATGCATTAAGTGCGGTGTTACTGCGAGTGGACGCAGAGTAGAAAAACCAATTTATTACATCAAAAAACTTTCAATGCTTTGCGAGAAGGAATTACTCAAAAATTGAAAAACTAATCTTGGCATTAGTTTATGCAACATTTAAGCTTCGTATATATTTTCAAGCGCATGTTGTCAAGGTGGTGGCAAAAGTACCAATAGAATCAGTGATGAAGAATTCAAAGAGGTCGGGAAGAGTTGAGAGATGGAATGCTCAAATAAGTCATTGCAAACTCAAATATGAAATACTATCTTCGCCAAAATCACAGGTTGTCGCAGACTTTCTAGCAGAATTTCCTTTGGAAGAAGATGAATCAGTAGAAGAAATGATGGATGTGGAGGAAGAACATGGAGATCCAAAAGATTTGTTAACGGAACCAAATAGATGGGAAATATTAGTAGATGGGTCATCAAATGGAGAAGGAAATGGAATAGGAATTGTTGTGATATCGCCGCAGGGCAATAAAATAGCTCTTTCTTTCGATTGGAGTTTGCATCAACAAATAATGAAACAGAATATGAAGCTATAATACATGCTTTGCGATTTGCAATAGAAATGAAGCGGAGAATGTGAGGATTACTAGTGATTCACAATTGGCAATTCGCCAGATAAAAGAAGAATATGCCATAAACGAATTGTCTTTGCAAAAATATAAGAAACTTGTTGACGAGTTATCGATGCAGATACCAAGAATAAAGTGGAGACATATATAAAGGAGAAATAATAGGCTCGCAGACGCTTTTGCCTTTATATCAAGTATGATGATAGATCCGGTTGCGAGAAACATTAAAATACAAACACTTTTGATGCCGGCGCAATTGACAAAGAAGAAGAACAAGAAACCGATGTAATGGTAGTAGAAGATGGAACACAAACACTTTGCGAAGAAGATTGGAGAGCGAGAGCTTCATGCATATTTGATAACAGGAGAAACACCAAGAAATAGATTAGAGACACACAAATTAAAAAAGCCGTGCAACAAATTATGAATTAAGAGATGGAGTGCTATACCGACGATCTTTTAACGGGCCTTCACTTAGATGCTTAACAAGAAAGGAAGGGAAATCATATTGAAGATGTTGCATAGTGGGGATGCTTTGGTAATCATAGCGGTGGAAGATCTTTAGCACATAAAGAAAAAATGCAGGGGCTATTATTGGCCATATATGCATGAGGACGCGAAACAAGTGTCAAGGCGTTGCGAGGATTGCCAAAGGCATGGGAAGAAAATACATGCACCAGAGCTCCGTTAAATTCTTCAACAAGTGTCGGCCATTTGGAAAATGGGGTTTAGACATTGTAGGACCATTTTTACCAGAACGGACAGAGAAGATATTTAATCGTCGCTCTTGATTATTTCACAAAATGGGCGAGAGGTGAAAGCGGTACAACATATTCGCGATAAGGATGTTTTTACTTTCATATTTGAGAACATTATATGCGGATTTGGGATTCCCGGCACAGTTGGTATCGACAATGGGAAACAATTTGAAGGACAAAATATAGAATTGCTTGCTTAATGCATTTCGAGATACGATGTGGGAAATCAACTCCTCTATACCCGCAGCTAATGGCCGAGCGAGAGGCAACAAATAAAACAATCGTAGACATATTGAAGAAGAAGTTAGAAGGATACAATAAAGGATGGTGCGAACAAGTACCCAATGCGGTATGGGCTTATAATAAAACTAGAAGAGAAGCTACAGGCATGTCTCCTTTTTGTTTAACATATGGAGTTGAAGCAAGTACTCCCGACAAAGTTAAGATTCCAACTACAAAGAAAGAAGCTTGGGAGAAAAATCTCGGTGCACGGGTAACATTTTAATCAAGTTAGATGAATTAGAAGAGAAAAGAGAGAGAGCACTACAACATATGGAGAATTATCAGCGAAGATTGGCCAGAGAATATAACAAGCGTGTCAAGATACGTGAATTTCAGCCAGGTGACTTGGTGCTGCGAGAAACACCTATATATCAGCGAGAAAATGGTGGCAAGCTGGCAAGAAAATTGTAGTTGCAGGATTTCCCACACTACACCCCTACTCGATTTTACTTAATTAATCCATTAGAAGATGTAAGATCAAGAACATTTATTGATTGAATTCATAAAGTGTTTACACAGGAAAATAGAATTACACTTAGAAGTTAAAGCGCTCTTAAACTTTCTCTCTCCTAATGACTTACCTAACAATTCTCCAAAGATCCATTCTTTACAGACTCACTCGACCCTTTATATAGGGTAATACATAGTGGATGACAGCTAAGCTATCCTTTATTTTCGGGAATGTCTCGCGAAGTGTCGCCAGTGTACAACTATTCAATCTCGCGACACTTCTTATCCCTCGCCAGGTTCCATGTCTTTCAGCTATTTTGTGTGTCGTTATTTCCCATCGCGTCGTTTATTTTATTTTCTGCGACTCCCTCGCGGTGCAAGATCGTTTATTGATCCCGCGAGCCCTATGCATTGCGATATTATGATCCTACATCTTGCCTCTTTTTCCTTGAATATTGCTTGAAGAGCGATCTTGAAGGAAAAATTTGTTGTTGTAGTGATCCTTGGTTTTTGTTGATGAGGGAATGAGCGGAAAGAATACCAGTACTTGAAAAGTACGTACTTGCCTCTATTCTTTTGCGAAGTTCAAGCTCCTATATTCGAAGTGTCGTTTCTTGCCTCATGTGTTACAAGAGAATAATTGAGTTCGCACCTCTTCTCGCCTATTAGGAAATATGTCAGTATATTTGAATTCTCGCTAAAGTTCTTTTCGTCAAGCTTCCTTGGATTTAGGTAGTGACCGTTTACACGTGTCTATATTTACCTCTTTTACCGGTGCATTTAATGTTATCCGGTCATAATATTTTTCTCATCTATTTATAGGAGCATCCCCTGTGAAGAATTTTCCTTTTCCTTTTCATCTTCTTCATCGTCTGCAAGTGCTCTTCTTCTTCATCGTTCTGCAAGTGTTTGCTTATTGCTGTCTCTTACCGTCTTCTTCACCACTTTAGCTATGACGTCCAGGTTTGTTAATTTTGCCATATCTGGCTGATTTTGTTGTTGATCAGATTTGAGATTAACTTTCTTTGTTGAAATCACACTGGTATGATTAACTTTGTAGTTCTTTTTCTGCCATTGTTGTTTAGCAAGAACCAACCCAGAACTAGGTTTATCGTGAAGGATCCTCTTCTTTCTTTGGGCTTGCCATCGAAATCTACTTTGCAACAAGAACCCCTCGCACAACCAAAGTCCACTTCGCGAGCAAAATCTATGGCTTCAAAAAGACAAATCTGCGAGCGACAAGGTATTCAAGAAACGTTTATATATTTTTTTTTTTTTTTTTTTTTTTTTTTACCAACAATACATTGTTGCCTCTGCTTTTTATTTAATTTGTCATTCGCAGGATGATAAAACTACTGGTCATGTTCCCAAAAAGCCTCGCTACTCCAAACCTGTTACTCCCAACGTTCCATTTCCTTCATTCACACCTTCATCTCCTGCTGCGAAATCTTCGCAAGATAACTTTGTGCCCCCTTCCTCTGGTACTACTTCCAACGACAATATTTCTATGCCTCAACTCCTCATAGATCAAGTTCCTTATAACTGTCCTACTACAAACGATCTTATACCTCCTCCTGCTATCAATGTCCCTGCTATTTCTCCAATCACTTCTCTCCCTGAAACCTCTTCTTCTCCTGCGGCCCCTTTGACAAAGGGTCACTCGTCTCCTTTGATTGAGCAAATTCCTCTAACGGCAGAAAATTTGGAGGGGATAGATGTGGCCTTTAAGGTTCTTTCAGATCTCGTGAATGATGCCAAAAAGACTTCTGCTGATCCTGTCAAATCCAACGTCTCATGAGATTTTAAGCAAACACCTTGGTTCTGATAAAGTCTCGCAAGCATCTTTAGTTCAAGAGATTAATAAGTTGAAGGATGATCTCCAAGTTATGACCGCGAAGTGCAATAGTTTTCACTTTGAAAATCAGAAATTTCACAACCTCTCGCTGGATCGTGACAATCTTCTCAGAAAAAATGAGGAGTTAAAAGGTATACTCTCGCAACTCCCTTCCCCCTTTTTTTTTTTTTTTTTTTTTTTTTTTTTTTTTTTTTTTTACAACTCAAATTCTTGTTCGCCCTCCAAGCATTAAACCAGAAACGAATAATGGAGATATATCAGATGGAGTCCATTGTTGAAGAAGTTCGAGTTGAGAGAGATGGTTGGTTGGAGCAATATAATCTCTTAAATAATCTTCATACTTATGCAAAATGATCAAATAAATAACTTGTCGAAAGAGAATTTTGATTTATCGCAAAAGCAAGACTTGTTAAGTAATGATTTATCTCGCCTCTCTTATGCTTTGACTAAATCTGATTTGGAGTTGCAAACTTTATCGATGAGAATCGAACTCTTTCGCAAGAAAAACGTTCTTTGTTGAATAAGGTGGCGAACTATTCGCAGCAGATATGATGCTTGTCAAAAATTATGTGAAGAACACGAACAAGTTAAACATACTTTGAAAAACCAACTTGAAGAAATTATCACGAGAGAGATAAACTTATTCAAGGTAGAATAACGTTGAGTGTAAAAGCGAAGCAATTCCAAGAACAATGTATCAATTTAGAAAAATCCAACTCTACTCGCGAACGAAAACTCCATACTTGTTTCCAATGAAAAGAATTTGCGATCTCGATCGAAAGGTTTAGTGGGAGATTCATTTGATGATGTCATGGACCGCTTGGGGAATAATTTCGCAGACATTAATTCAACATCTTTCTTCTCAAAAGGAAGGTAGTCAAATCATTTGACTATCTTAATTTATGTGTTTATTCCATGAATGCTTTACTACCCGAAAATGCCAATAATGTTCGATAAGAAATTTCTCCGATCTTGTGTATTTGTTATGCGGACTCGAGAGAAAGCTTCGCTCCACCATTTCCACCCTCGTGTCCGATTATTCTAAAATTCGCAAGGAAAATGGACTACTCTCCTCGCATCTTGCTCGTTCTCGCGACCAGTGCGGAGCGAAGATTTGATTATATGTCTTACTGTAAAGACATAGATAGTAAGAATCGTCAAAAGGCGTTGCTTCGTCAATTCTCTCTCAAGGCTGAAGTCCTTGTGAATGACATTTTGTTGTCTAAATCCCTTGCTCCTATACATGTTGATCCTTTGGAAGTAAGTGATGATGAAGTCCCCGATTCTCCCGATAGTGATTATGACTATGAAAGCGGCGAAGATGTCGCTATACCGGAAGTTATCGACAAAGATCCGATCAAAAGTTTTCTCGATGAGAATCCACCAAATCAAGAGAATAAAGATGTCGAAAATATTTCTCAAGAACGTCCATTGATCAAAGGTGAAGCCGAGAAAGTAATTGGTGAAGACGATAAAATTGATGTAGAGAATTAACTCGTTTGATAACTCTTGCTAAACTGTTGATTGTTTTGAAAGATTAAATCCCTTGTTGGATAATCCTCTTATTTTCTTCTTCTTAATTATGACTATAATCTTTGATGGAGCTTATTCGCTTACATTTTTATGAAATGATTTTTACTCGGTCATCATCATCTTTGCATTGTATTCTTCACTGATGTCGAATTTTGTATTGCGACGAGGTCGCATATCTCCATGAGTGAAGAAACCTACTTTTCTCGTCTTATCATTTCGGTAGTCTTTATTTTATCTCTTCTTGTGGCGACAAAGGTCGCAGACCGCCTTTACATTTTCATGCAATGGCTCATTGACCTTGCCTTATCAATTTTGTGTGGTCTTCCCGAGTTAGACCTCCCTAATTAGAGGTCTTCCCCCCGCCACCTTTTATGGCGACAAAATCGCAGGACGTCCTTACACTTGCATGTAAAGACCCATTGATCTTGTCTTATCATTTTCCAAGTATTTTTGCCTCTGCAGGATGTTTTAGTTGCGACAATATGACAGGCCTAGATATCCTTGCGAACATAAAGTCCCATGACATTGCCGTCGTGCGACGAAATCGCAGGACGTCCGTACACTTTCGTGTAAAGACCCATTGATCTCGCCTTACCTCGCGTTAGTATTATTGCCTCTGCAGGATCATTGCACAAATATGACAAGCCTAAGTCTCCTTGCGAAAACAAAGCCTCATGATATTTGCGTCTGCTTTTTGACACCCCTAATGGAGAGCGTCGCCTTATCATCTCCCCTAAGCCCCTTCAAGGAGGCGAAACATCGGCCATACAAGACTAGCTCCTCCCATCCGGTCTTAACAACAACCAGTTGTTTTCGCAGCCTCTTATCCCTTATACCTATAGGGTTTATGGTTACGAGACTGCACCCTAAGTGGAGTTTTCTTCGGGCGAGTGCAACGCATGCCAAGACTTGCCAAGAATGGCCAGGGTAGGTTCATCCATCCCGGCACTCGCTCAACCGTGTACCTCGGCGCCTTGAGCATACACTGACTCCTAAGAAGAGACCCTCGGTCGCCCAACCAGGGTATAACCTACATATATAGTTGGGAATCCAAGGTACCTCTTCCGGATAGGCTTTCATGGGCCCCAAATTTCCATGACTCAGGCTTCAGGAGCGGTGTAACCTTCCCCCTGAGCCATGTCGAGAGATACCCCCTTATATGACGCACTTTAGGTCTTACATTTGCCTCTTACGAAATGTTATTCGCGAACTAGGGTGTACGCCATAAAGGTTCGTCCCATTCATTCATTCTTTTTAATCATTCTTCATCATTTGCTATTTTGTCTGCGAGATACTCGCCAATTTATTCATTTAATCATTCCTTATCTCTTGTTGTTTTGTTAAGCCATGCATGACTTTTTTGTTATTCTTTTCGCGAGATCTTCGCGGATTCTTTCTGCATTTTACTTGAATGTCGCAAATATCCGCGAAGAATTACTTCATCTTGATTCCTTTTTCCTCTCCCATTATTACGGGTAATATTTCTTTAGATATAACCTATTCCATGGTCTATCCAATTTTTGTCCCACATCTCTTCCTTCTGGGTCCATCAATCTATATGCCCCTGTACCAACTACCTCTTTGATGATATAAGGTCCATCCCATTTTCTCGCCAGCTTGCCTCCGTTTTCACGTTGATATATTGGGGTTTCTCGCAACACCAAGTCGCCCGGTTGGAACTCACGTATTTTTACACGCTTGTTATATTCTCTAGCCAGTCTTCGCTGATAATTCTCCATGTGTCGCAAGGCTTTTTCTCGTTTTTCTTCCAATTCATCCAACTTGATTAGAATATTGCCTCGCGCTAAGATTTTTCTCCTGCACCTCTTTTTTGGTTGTCGGAATCACGACCTCTCGTTGGGAGTACTTGCTTCAACTCCATAAGTTAGGCAAAAAGGGGACATTCCCGTGGCTTCTCTTCTAGTTGTATTATAGGCCCATACTGCATTGGGTACTTGTTCGCACCATCCTTTGTTGTGTCCTTCCAACTTTTTCTTCAATATATCGGCAATTGTTTTGTTTGTTGCCTCCGCTTGGCCATTAGCTTGTGGATATAATGGAGTCGATTTTCCACATTTTATCTCGAAATGCATTGAGCAAAGAACTCTATATTTTGCCCTTCAAATCGCTTCCCATTATCGATACCAATTGCGCAGGGATCCCAAATCGCATATGATATTTTCGAATATGAAAGTAAAAACATCCTTATCACGAATGTGCTGGACCGCTTTCACCTCTCGCCCATTTTGTGAAATAATCCGTTGCGACAATTAAGTATCTCCTTTGTCCAGCTTCCTGGTAAAAATGGTCCCACAATATCTAAACCCCATTTTCCAAAAGGCCACACACTTTTTGAAGAATTTAACCGTGCTCCCGGTGCATGTATCTTCTTCCCGTGTCTTTGACAATCTTCGCAGCGTCTCGCTATTGCTCTCGCGTCCTCATGCATATATGGCCAATAATATCCTTGCGTCTTTGCTTTATATGCCAAAGATCTTCCGCCGCTATGATTTCCTACATCTCCACTATGCAAAGATCTTCAATATGGTTTCTCCTTCTTTCCTTGTTAGACATCGAAGCGAAGGTCCATCAAAAGAACGCCGATAAAGTACGCCATCTCGCAATTCATAATTTGTTGCCCGCTCTTTAACTTGTGTGCTTCCAATCTATTTCTTGGTACCTCGCCTTTCATTAAGTACGCGTGAAGTTCTACTCTCCAATCTTCCTCGCGGCCTTGCATTTCATCTACCACCATCATTATATCTCGCTTCTTGTCCCTCCTCTTTATTAATTGATGGCGCTAGTAGCGTTTGTATTTTGATATTCCTCGCAGTTGGGTCTATCATCATACTTGATATAAAGGCAAAAGCGTCTGCGAGCCTATTATCTCTCCTTGATATGTGTCTCCATTTTATTTTCTAGATCTCAGACCGACAAAGACTTCTACAAGCTTCCCGTATTTCGTAGGGATGGATCATTTGTAGCATACTTCTCTTTATCGACGGATTGCCAATTGCGAGTCACCGGTAATCCTCACATTCTCCAATTTCATTTCTATTGCAAATCTTAAAGCATGTATTATAGCTTCATACTCCGTTTCATTATTAGTAGACTCAAATTCCAATCTAAAAGCAAAAGCTAATTTATTGCCTTCCCGGCGAAATCACAACAATTCCCACTCCTTTACCTTCTCCGTTGGATGATCCATCCACTAATATTTCCCACCGATTTGGCTCGCTTAACAAATCTTTTGGATCTCCATGCTCTTCTTCTACATCCATCATTTCATCTATCGCTTCCTCTTCTTCCAAAGGAAATTCCGCGAAAAGTCTCATGCGACAACCCGTGATTTGGTTGAAGATAATATTTCATATTTGAGTTTATAATGGCTTATTTGAGCGTTCCATCTTTCAACTCTTCCCCGATCTTTTTGAATTTTTCATTACCGACTCGATTGGTACCTTCGTTACCACTCTAATAATATGTGCTTGAAAATATATGCGAAGTTTAAACGACGATAGACTAACGCCGCCGGATTAACTTTTCAATCTTCGAATAATTTCTTTCGGCAGCGTTAAAAGTTTTGGTTGATATAATAAATTGGTTTTTCTACTCCTCACGTCCACTCGCAGTAAAAACCGCACTTAAGGCATGCGATGTCGTCGCGAGGTATATTAATAATTCCTCTCCCCGGTTCTCGCTTTCGCATAATAGATATATCCATTAAATGCTCTTTGATCCCTTGTAAAGCCTTTTCACATTCATCCGTCCATTTAAATTTCGACCCTTTTTCGAACACCGAAAAGTGTTTACATTTATCGATGACCGCGAAATGAACCTTCCTAGCGATGCTAGTAACCCATTCAACTTTTGAACATCCTTTACCGTCGCAGTGTCGGCATATCGCGAATAGCTTTTACTTTCTCCGGGTCAACATGTATTCCTTCTTTTGATATAATGTAACCCAAGAACTTCCCTGACGCAACTCCGAAGGTACATTTTTCTGGATTGACTTTGATGTTGAAACGCCTCATTTGTTCAAAAATTTCTCTCAAGTCTTGCACGTGATCTTCTGCCTTTTTACTTTTCACTAGCATGTCATCTACGTATACCTCTAGTGTCTTGTGTATCCACTCTGCGAATACATTTTCTACCATCCTTTGATACGTTGCTCCAAAGATTTCGCAAAACCAAACGGCATTTTAGTATAACAAGATAATCCTCTTGGAGCGAAGAAAGCAAAGTTGTGTTCTTGGTCTTCCTCGGCGAGAGGAATTTGATTGTAACCTTTGTATCCGTCCAACGATGATACTCTTTCATTCCTACCTCCGATTCGACTAGTCATGGAATGTCCGGTAATGGAAAACTGTCTTTAGGGCAAGCTTTATTTAAATCGGTGAAATCAATGCAAATCCTTATTCCCTTGTTCTTCTTTGGAACTATAACCATATTCGCTATCCACTCGTGGTATTTTGCTTGTCTAATAATTCCTGCGTCCAAAGATCTTCTCAGTAGCTTCTTCTTCTATCCGAGAATGATATGTCATTGCTATCTTTCTAATTCTTTGCTTAAATGGTTTCACATTTTTATCAATTTCTAACTTGTGACAAGCGATCGACGGATCTATACCAGGCATTTCATCCATATCCCACGCGAAGATGTCTTTATAATCTCGCAACAGATCGACAGTTCTTTTCTCTTCATCTGCTTCCATGCTAGTTCCAATCTTTAGCATCTTGGGATTTTCCTTAGTTCCAATATTCACTTCTTTGGTTTGTTCTGCCGCGACGTAACTGGCCTTCTGGTTCTCCCATAGGGGTTGGTCCTTTTGGTTCTTTCGCAAGATCATCTTCTTCTCCCGAGATTTCGCTGTATGCCTTTTCCTTCTTTGCTCTTATCATGTAAACTCGAATTCTTCTTCTTTCTTAGTTACCCTCGCCATCTTTTTGCGGTATTTTGATATGTTCTTTCGCTTGTTTATTTGTTCCTCGCAACATTTTACTTCATTTTGATAATATATTCTTCCTTTGGGCGTCCCCTCCGATCTCGCCGATTCCAGTTGGGTGTAGGGAATTTGATACGTTGATGAAGCGTCGACGCCACGCCTTTTATTGCATGTACCCATGGTCTTCCTAGCAACATGTTGTATGGTGATTCCATATCCACCACACTCAATGTCACCTGTGTTTCAATTCCTCCTAACTAATACGTATTTTTATCTCCCCTTTAACTTTTGTTATGGATTTACCAAAACCTTGAATATTGTATGCCGCGAAAATCATATCTTCATTTTATATCCCATCTTTTTGTAAGCGTGATAGAACATGATGTTTACCAGACTCCCTGTATCGATTAAAACTCCATTCATCACCCATGTTTTCATCGTATTCTCCGATTTTTCTCCTTCCTTATACACGTTTATTGCAATCACCAGTGGAGACATGTGATCCAAGTCTTCTTTTGATATTTCCTCCGCCGTGAATGTTATCTCTTGCTTTTCCCAATCTTTCAAAGGTGACGTTATTTCTCGATCTATAATCTTCTTTCCTTCAAAATCTCGTTTGTGTATCCTTCCTCTGATATTTTCATGAAATTCGTTAACCATTACTCTCATACCTGTGCTGTATGCCATATCTTTTTCTCGATCTAAACAACTTTAATTGCGATTTTCTTTCCTAAACCAACAAGATTAGGTCCCTGTTTCTAGCGCATATGTAGTTGCAGGATTTCCCACACTACACCCCTACTCGATTTTACTTAATTAATCCATTAGAAGATGTAAGATCAAGAACATTTATTGATTGAATTCATAAAGTGTTTACACAGGAAAATAGAATTACACTTATAAGTTAAAGCGCTCTTAAACTTTCTCTCTCCTAATGACTTACCTAACAATTCTCCAAAGATCCATTCTTTACAGACTCACTCGACCCTTTATATAGGGTAATACATAGTGGATGACAGCTAAGCTATCCTTTATTTTCGGGAATGTCTCGCGAAGTGTCGCCAGTGTACAACTATTCAATCTCGCGACACTTCTTATCCTAGCCGTTTCCACGTCTTTCACTATTTTGTGTGTCGTTATTTCCCATCGCGTCGTTTATTTTAGTTTCTTGCGATACTCCCTTCCAACAACAAAGAAAGAGGCTTGGGAGAAGAATTTAAGCAGTTGATGAACTAGAAGAAAAAGAGAAAGAGCATTATTGATCCCGCGAGCCCTATGCATTGCGATATTATGATCCTACAAAAATGGGATGGACCTTATATCATAAAAGAGATAGTTGGTACAGGGGCATATAAATTGATGGATCCTGAAGGCAAAGATGTAGGACAAAAATTAAATAGGCCATGGAATAGGTTATATCTTAAGAAATATTACCCATAGAAGATGGGAGAAATGGAATGAGCCTTTGTGATGTAATGTTTTTGCGACGTATAGATTGCGAGATTGAAGAAAATAAAGCAAGATTGTGCGAATATCTCGCAAACAATGCATGATAATAAAAAATGAATGAGTGAGTGAATGGGACGAACCTTTATGGCGTACACCCTAGTTCGCGAATAATATTTCGTAAGAGGCAAATGTAAGACCTAAAGTGCGTCATATAAGGGGTATCACTTGACATGGCTCGGGGAAAAGGTTACACCGCTCCCGGAACTCGAGTCATGGAGAATTGGGGATAATAACATCCATCCTAAGAGATACCATGGATTTCCAACTATATAAGGTTATACCCTGGTTGGGCGACCGAGGGTCTCTTCCAAGGAGTCAGCGTATGACCAAGGCGCCGAGGTACACGGTTGAGTCAAGAGTGCGGGGAGCATGGAACTTCCTTACCACTCTTGACAAGTCTTGGCACATGCTGCACTCGGCCTGAAGAAAACTCCACTTAGGGTGCAGTCTCGTAACCATAAACCCTATAGGTATAAGGGATAAGAGGTCACGAAAACAACTGGTTGTTGTTAAGACCGGGATGGGAGGATCTAGTCTTGTATGGCCGATGTACGCCTCCTTGAAGGGGCAACCGGGGAGATGATAAGGGCGGCACCCTCCATTAGGGAGCTGATAAGTGTCTTAAGACGCAAATGTCATGAGGCTCTATTTTCGCAAGAAAATTTAGGCTTGTCATATTTGTGCGATGATCCTGAAGAGGCAAAAATACTAACATGAAGGTGAGGCGAGATCAATGGGTTTTTTCATTTAAAAATGAAAAAAAAAACGTCCTGCGATTTCGTCGCAAAGCCGACAATGTCATGGGATTTTATGTTCGCAAGAATATTTAAACCTGTTATATTGTCGCAAGTACAATATCCTGCAGAGGCAAAAATACTTGCGCAATGATAAGGCAAGGTCAATGGGTCATTACATGAAAATGTAAAGACGTCCTGCGATCTTGTCGCGATGAGGGATGGCAAAATAAGACCTTTAACTAGGAAGGCAAAATAAGACCATACAATTAATGATAAGACAAGATCAATAGGTTTCTTTATTATGAAGAAATCTTGCGATCATGTCGCAGCTATACATGTCAACAAAAAAAGGAAAATGAACATGCTTGCGAGATTATAATTGCGAGGCAAGATATAAAGAGAATTAACAATAATAAGCACTTCGATAATAAAAGTTAATCATCAGGGAATTTGTTCTCCAAATCAAAAGAAGTACTTCAACAAAAATTCAAAAGCATCCTATGCAAAATGTCATCCAGTTAAAGAAGTTTAAATAAAAATGCATAATTACAGAAATAATTCAATTCTCCACATCAACAGGAGATGTTACGGGTTCTTCAACAATCTTATCAGCCTCTTTTTCGCCAGTTGGATGATTTTCATCGGAAGTTCCTTCATTCGGTTCCTTCATCGAAAATTTCATCATTAGCGACTTCTTCGCAGCTTTGATAATCATAATCACTCGGGGGAATTGGGAACTTCATCATCACTCAATTCCGTAGGTGCAATGGATACGGGATCAAGAGATTTAGATAACAAAACACTATTCACAAGAACTTCAGCTTTAAGATGAAGTTGACGAAGGAGCGCTTTCTGCTGGTTTTTACTCTCTATATCATTGTAACCGCACATATAATTGAATCTTCTTTCTGCTCTGTCGCGAGAATGCATAAGGGAAGTAGCAAGCATTTTATTCTCCTTGCGAATTTTTGAGTGGTCGATTTCAAAGCGAGTTAGGGAGGAATGAAGATTTTTCTCGCACTTCTGCGAAACAAAGAATAAAAGCAAAAATATTATAAAAAATAAAAGTTATGAAGCAACGATAAATGAAGAATAGATGAGGCAGCCAATCTGTTATGACTACCTTCCTTTTGCGAGATAAGGTCTTTGGGTTAATGCGAGAACAACTATTTTCCGGTGGTCCATGGCTATATCAAAGTTATCTCCAACTAATCCTTTTAAACGAGCTCGTGATTTTTCTCGTCGAAATAAGTCCTGCATTTTCTTTTGCGAGGGAAGAATTGGATTTCTCCAATTGGGAACATTGATCCTTGAGTTGGTTTGCTTTTACACTTAAAGTTATTCTACCCCGAATAAGTTTATTTTTCTCGATAAGTAACTTCTTCAAGATTATTTCTCAGTGAGCGAAGAGATTGTTCTTGCTCTTTACACAATTTTTGACAAATATCATACTGCTGCGAGTAAACTGACACCTTGTTTAATAAAGTTCGCTTCTCTTGAGAAAGAATTCCATTCTCATCTGATAAAGTTTCCAACTCTAAATTAGCTTTAGTCAAAGAATACGAGAGGCGAGATAAGTCATTACTTAACAAGTCGTGTTTCTGAGCTAAATCAGCATTTTCTTTAGAAAGATTATCTATTTGGTCAACAGCATATGTGTGGATATTATCTAATTGGTTATATTGCTCCACCCAAGAATCTTTATCAGCTCGAACTTCTTCAACAGTAGATTCCAACTGATATATCTCCATTTTTCGTTTCTGGTTTAAAGCTTGAAGGGTGAACAAGGACTTGAGTCTTTCAAAAAAAAAAAAAAAAAAAAGGAGAGGCAAAATGTACCTATTAAATCTTCATTCTTCTTGCGAAGATTGTCGCAGTCCAGTGAAACGTTGAGAAGATTGTTCTTTAAGATCTTAACTTCTTGCTCCAAAGATGTTTGCGACACCGTGTCAGAGCCAAAGTATTTATTCAAGGATTCAAAAACACAAGACTTGATAGGATCAGTGGAGGTTTTCTTGACATCGTTCATGGTGTCTGATAAAACTTTAAAAGCCACATCTATCCCTTCTAGGTTTTCTTTGGTAAGAGGGGTAGACTCAGAAGAGGAGGAAGGAAAAGCTGAATCATTCTTGATCATAAGAATGCCAGTTGAAGAAGTCTGATAAATAGGTGAAGGAGAAAGAGAAGTATTAAGAGAAAGAGTGGAGAGGGGTACATTTTGAAGAACTTCATTCACGTAAAACTCGTGAATTGATTTATCCTGCGAGGATATCGCGAGGGAGAGGATGGATTATCTTGAAGAGAAAGGATTGGTCTCTCTTGCGAGGCAATCGCTGGAAGAGATGAATCGCTTTGCGAAGGCACAAAGAGGAGAAGGAATAAGATTGAACCCAGGAAAGGAAACAGAAGGTGCGACAGGCTTGGAGTGGCGATGCCTCTTGGGAGATCTACCTTCATTTTTGCCATCCTGCGAATTACAAGTTAAATAAGAAACAGAGGCAACAATATTGTTATAAAAGGGTAAATGTTTCTTAAATACCTTGCCACTCGCAGGATGCTTTTTAGAAGCAAAGGATTTCAATTTTGAACTTGAAGAAATATTAGGGTTCTTAACGGTGAATTTGGAGCTGGGTTTGTCTTGGCTGAAATAAAAATGGTGGGAGAAACATTAAAAGAAGAGCAATATTCAAATAAAAGACTACAATAAGAAAGATCAATCATGAAGTAATCAAAATTGGTGAAATCAACAGACCTTGATGCCATAGAAACAAAAGAGTTGAAGAATTAAAGCAGGAAGATAATGAAGGAAAACGGCAGAGAAAAATTGCAGACAATAAAGAAGATGAAATAAAAGAAGAGAATTTTCAAAGGGAATTCCTCTTTAAATAGACGAGAGAAGGGTAACCGGACGAACCGGTAAAAAATAAGATCTTAGATACGTGTAAACAGTCATCCCTAAATTCACGGAATCTTGTCGGTAAAAGAACGGAAACTAAACGGTGGCGACATATCGAAACTGGTTCTTCAACATTAGTTCTCATGACATTCTCTACTTCGCAGAGAATACATGAGAAGAGGCAAGATGTAGGACCAGAATATCGCGACAGCAATACTTCGCGAGAGTAATAAACAACTACATTGCGAAGGTGTCGCAAGGAAATAATTTAAATGACGCACCAGATGACGACAACCTAGAACATAAGAAAAGTGTGAAGACTTGGCGAGATTTAGGAGTGTCGCGAAGTCTAACACTTATATACTTGCGATGCTTCGCGAAGTATTCCCGAAAATAAAGGACAAACTTTTAGCTGTCATCCTTTGTGTATTACCCTATATAAAGGGTTGAGTTAGTCTCTGTTGTGAGGGGGGGAATTCTTTTGAATTGTTAAGCAAGTCATTAGGAGAGAGAAAATTAAGAGTGATTGTAATTTCTTTAGATCTGTTCTACATTTCTTTGTAAACCTTTCAAGAAAACAATTAATAAAATATATTGTTACTCATCTTCAAATGGATTAATTAAACAAATTCGAGTGAGGGGTGTAGTGTGGGATTTCCTGCAACTACAATCACTCGGTCATTGGCTTCTTGTGAACCCTCTTCTTCCTTTCCTGCCACAAGTCCTTTGCATTTGGATCTTCAATTTTGTCTATCTTTTCCTCGATTGTCTTCATTTCTACCGGGGTCAGCACCTGTCCTTTCTTGTTCTTGCATTTAAACCAGTCTCCCAATTTCAAAAGCCGCGAACGCTGTTTTCATATTTTTCCATTAGCATGTTAACTTTTATAAGTTTATAGATATACATTCAAATAATAGGAAGTGAACCAGAATAACGTACCAACAAAAGGAGTGTCTTTTGAAGTACGGATAGAGTAAGTTTTTTGAGGAGTTGTGGAGTGAGATTCTGCTTGTGGAGGCACTGTTTTGGTGGCCGGGCGTACAATATAAGAATGTGAGTACCTCGAATGACCTCTGAGGAAGCTTGGTTCCGACTCATAATTGTTTTCCGCCAATTCCCAATCAACCGTATCCAACACTACTTGTTGTTCTTCCCTTTCATCAATGTACAAGTAGACGAGGTGGTTTGTAAACTACCAGCGTATGTTGTTCATATGATAGGCATTGAGGAAAGTCATGAGAGAATTTGGCATCAGATTTACCCGTAAGTTTTTTCTGTTTGTACCCCAAGTTGGCGCATCACATGGCGAGGGTTATGCATAACAAATCCTTTTGGATGAAACAATGGCCCGTTGTAAAATGCAACATTGTCATGCCTTGCAAAGTGAACTCCTCTTTCGTTCCTATATGGATCAAACACAACATCTTCGACAGCGATAGAGTCCAAAGCCTCTCTCATGACGAGTAACCGAGTTCTGTTATTGGGCTTCGGTTTATTGTCGAAAGTGTATTTCTTGGCTACATGAAGCCGTGGTTCCAAACCATACGTTGAAGACTCCAAATATTTGTAGTCCTTGAATAATGTTGGGAAGTGTTCATAAGCCCACACCTATGCAAATGAAAGATCGTTCCAATGAAATGTATAAAAAAAGAACTAATTGAAAAAAAAAATAACTAGTTCACATTACACCGTAATACGTTGAAATTCCCATTAAATTGACATGAAAGTCGCCTTAGAAGATCTACGCATCTCCGCCAAAAAATGTGCCAAGAAAGCAGTGCCCATGAATACTTATGAACCTCCTCTAAGGGATCCAAGTATTGTAATTGGTTCATATGCACCCTGTTACCATTAGAGTCAGGGAATATTGCGATGCCCAACAGGAACAACAGATAAGCAGCGACAGTTTGCTGAATTTGTTCGGCATTCAATTCCTTGCCCATCGTATTCCCAAACAATTCTCTGAGCTTGATGACTTTAATAGTCTTTGTCATGGTATTATTTGACACGTACATAATTGCTTTTGTCTTTGCCTCGTCCCAACCAAACAACTTTTTAGTCAGCTCATAGATCTTGGACCATTCTAGGTTCTTACCGTCATCTTCTTTCTTAACGGCTTTTCCAAGGATCTCTAGACCTAATATTCTCTGGACATCTTTAGGAATAATGGTCATCTCGCCAAAAGGAAAATGAAAGGTATCATTTGAAGCATAAAACCTCTCCAAGAAGCAATTCGTCGTCACTTGATCAGTGGCCACATAGTTTTCTACCGCGGGATACAATCCAGATGCTCTTACTGCCGCTTGAACAAGCCCACACCCCCCTTCCAAATCCCATGTATCCATTTGTTGATGGCGGCAAACACGGAAGGCTTTCTTGTGGTCCTATAAAAACACACCAAACAACTTCAATTCACCTGATCATATATAAACAATATAATAACAAGATGTAAACGTCTTACATAAGTTGAATAGATCTATCGAGCCCAAGAGTCCTTGTAGTCAAATAAGAGTTTCAGATATCTCGGCTGACCCCAGTGTTTGCCATCATTGCATTCTGGAATCATGTCATATGTTTTGGGGAGGTGCTTTGGTGGGTCCTTTTCTTTTTCTCACCGGCTTCAACTTCAGGTTGTCCTAAGCCATGTGAGGATGAGCCACCTGCTGGATCAGGAGGTACAAATTGTTGAAAACCAGCATCATCTCTGCTTGTGTCTCCCTCCGGGGGAATCTCCCGAATCATGACCTTACGACGTTCCGGATCATCTCGACTACGTAGAGGCCAAGAAGACTTAGGTTTTCCTTCATTGACAGCTTTTCCCTTTCCTTTCGTCATTTTTGGAGGTTTGGACCTACGTACAAAATGATGTTTAACAAAATAAGGTAACCAAAACCGGCATGGACGATAAACATAACGATACTGCCGGCACAAGTTCCGGCATTGTGGTCTAAAGGAATTCAATGCCGGTTTTGCGGTTACGACATCGTATGTAAATAAAATCATATGCCGGTAATAAGGGAATTGTCTACAGAGGTTTAACAAAATAAGGTAACCAAAACCGGCATGGACGATGAACATAACGATACTGCCGGCACAAGTTCCGGAATTGTGGTCTAAAGGAATTCAATGCCGGTTTTGCGGTAACGGCATCGTATGTAAATAAAATCCCATGCCGGTAATAAGGGAATTGTCTACAGAGGTTTAACAAAATAAGGTAACCAAAATCGGCATGGCAGATGCACATGACGGTCATGCCGGCATAAACCCGGCGTTGTAGTGTAAAGAAAATCTATGTCGGTTTCTTAGTAACGGCATCGTATGTAAATTAAATACCATGCTGGTAATATAATAACTTGCATGCAATCAAAGGGGGATACAGGACATATAATTGGAATTTCAATTCACTCAATTCAATTTCAAAGTCACTGTATTGCAAATTCAAATTTCCTTTTACCTAGTACAAACAATAATCATGCAAGTTTCAATTTGTGTTTTTTATATTATGAAATAAAACCTAAGAATGCTTCAATAAACATAGACATCACTTACCTCATCATCTATGTTATTAACTCATCATCATCTTGTTCAATAGATGCTTCTGATTTCGATTTACCACCAGGATTAGGTTTTGGTTTTTCAGGAGGTTTGCGAGGACCCATTCTTCTTTGGGTTTGAAGAATTGAATGAATTTGGTTCAGAGGATGAAACCAAATAATGGAGTTTAGGGGTTTTGTAAGTTCTTTTGGAATTGAGAAGTGAAAACAAAGAAATAGAAAGATGGAACCATTTCCATTCTATAACCGTCAATTTTATGTAATAATGTAGTTTGTAACGGTTACAATGGGGGATAATTGGTGCGACAGTTACAATGGAGAAGAAAAGGGAGTTAGAATTAGTTGTCCAACTTTCAAAATATAATTGGTGCGACAGTTACAATGTTAATTCCGGCGTTGTCCATTTCAAAATCAATGCCGGTAGTCTGACGATTTTAACTGAATTTATGTATACAGTTCCGACATTTATTTGTTATTAACACTCTATGCCGGTATTGGTTAGTGATTCATTATTAACGCACCACCAAAAGGTTTAAGCAAGCAAACTGACCTAAATTGGCCTTCATATTAATACTAAGGAAATAAACATAAAAACATTAACCACTAAAACAACGTAACACATAAAATGAAAGATCTCAAGCCAATTGTAACTAACATCATTTATTGGAACGAGATTCAAGAAGCAAAGCTGCTTCGAAATGCCTAAAAGGCTCTTTTCTCCACTTGGTATATGCGTCCTGAGCTTCATACCTATTCCCTATGTATCTTGCAAGAAACTCGTTGTATTTGCGACATAATTTGATGAGGGCAGTTGTTCGATTTCGTACAAGGAGATCACTGTATTCTATTCTGCGTTTCTTACCATCCAACAAGTTATTCATGTAAGGACCAGTCCTAACAAGACCCCAAAAAAGATCCGAAGGGCACTGATCTTCCGGCAAATCCGATACTATGTAGTAATTTTTAATCCACTCGGTTTCTTCCTCAACATCCGCTTCTATCTTAGCTTGTTTTTGACGTTTAAGGATATCTTTAGCTTCTTTGCGATATTGTTCAAGCTTTGCTTCCTCTTATTCTTGTCTTTTCCTCTTAAGTATCTCTTCTTCCATTGCGGCAATTGACTTGGTCGATGATTGATTTCCTTATTCTTGTCTTTCCTTCCTTCTTAGTTTTTCTAGTATTGTGGCAACTGAGTTGGTGGTGGTTGATGATTGATTTCCTATCAGAGTGGACAATTTATTTCTCATAAGTTTTTCTTTTTCGAGGGCCAATTTGTTCCTCATAAGTTTTTCTTTTTCGAGGGCATTGATGAAATTGGTAGTTGGTGATTGATATGCCATCATAGATATGTGTTGGAGCTAACCTTGTTTTTTTTTTTTTTTTTTTTTTTTTTTGAGGTATCAAGTGCAATGGGTGTATCCATTCCTTTAAATAAATGAGGACATAACGGCTCTTTTCCACTTTATCATCCCGACATTGTCAGTAACTTAAATCCCACGCCGGCATTGAATGTAATCTTCCGGCATTGAATGTAGGAAGTATGACCATGCCGGGAATTGTTGCCGGCTCACTAAAGTTTATCTATGGAACGCCGGAACATGGATTATTGTAGACAATATCGTAATACTTGGTTCCGGCATGAAAAAATATACAATATCAATGCCGGGATTCTGATGGTATTGTATTATATTAACAAAATAAGCCGGAACTATAATTTATTTCAAATGTAATCCTTGTCACAGGAAGCACGAATGCACTTAGCACGTGCATCAAGCCTTTAAACCACTTGGTGACCCAAGTGGACGAGTTAGAGTCTCGTGAGGGTTTACATAGAGATGTACCCACAAAACCTTACGAAATACCAAACCGAATACCCTAAAAACCTAAGCAAATACCACTAAACTATCAATCTTCTTAAGAAGAATCCGTCTCCGTGACTTTAGTTACAATATGGTTCACGTTGGCTTCAAACATGAATGCTTCTCCCTTTTCTTGCAAGTAACGCGTTTTCACGGCTTCATGCTACAAAAACAACACACAAACTTTGTTTGTTACATAAAAATTGAAAAAGAGCAGATTGTGTCGAATTAATCATAAGGATACTTACGAGTTGTTGAGGGTACAATCTATTGTGGGTAGCATGGTCGATCCGGTGTTTCATTTTTAGATACTCAACCACCGTATTTAGGATGCTGTCGTATCGTTGCTCGATTTGTTGAGCAGTTCTTCCTTTCGGGTTACCGTAATCGTGAATAAACTTGTTAAAAATCTTCAACCACATGGAATCCCGCGTGCTGTTATCTATAGTTGAAGGACGAGTTTCGGCATACCATGCTTGGGTGATTGCTAAATCTTCCTCGGAGTCAAACGATGTCATTTGTTGTATGTGGGATTAGGTACTATACTAAGCTATTTATATATGTTTTTTTTAGGGTTTAGGGTTTAAGAAGTTAAGAGTCTCAAGGATATATATATAAAAACACACGAGTTTTGGGCTTTTGGGTCCAAGTATTGGCTCTCTTTATATAGAGAAAAACCTCAACGGCTAGTAATTTTGAAATCACCCAAACTACCGGCATTCAAGTTAATGTGACATAGGACGCCGGCACAACGTTCCGGAATGAAATACAGTTAAATGTTTATGCCGATACAAGTGAATTTCTTCACCGAGATTATGCCAAATATGTAACCATTACCGGCATGGTTTAACAACATGATTTAATGCCGGCACACCATACCGGCGTTGAATGTATAATTGTGACTATGCCGGTACTGGTGAATTTCAAAAAAAAAATGGCTAGTTTTTTGAAAAATATGACCGTTGGTGCTTCATTTCTATATAATACCCCCAATTCCTTTGGAAAAATCTAAACAAAGCAACCACCAAATAACAAAAATCCTTCTCTCAAGAAAGCAAGCCTCAAAAAATAGATCAATCAAGCACGGTTCAAGCTTCACAAGCGATGGGAAATTCATCATCAAGCTGTATTTGCAAAGTAAGTAGATTGAACATTACTAACAATATATGGACACTTAAAATCTTCACTACCATGACACATAACTAATATAATCTTCTCTTACAGAATCATCATGGCACGTGTCAAATTTGCAAGTCACCGTCTCATCTAGCCATGGACTGTCCTTTTATTTATTCAAAGTTTAGAAGCTGTGATGGGACACACCGGTTTTGGATTGCAAAAACTGATGATGCTGAAAATGGAAGAATGTTTCTAAAGTGTTTGAATTACCCAAAGTGCGATGAGTTTCAATGGTTTGACAAAGCTGTTGAACTAGCAAAATCAAGAGAAAACCCCAAGGGCCAATGCAAGCCTATCGATGGGTGTGATGGATGCTATATGAAGGGAAAGTAATATGTTGAAAGAGAAGAAGAACCAATGAAGATGGTCCTTGACGCCGAGATTCCAGACGATGTCTTCGAAGATATTCGCGAAAGGCTCAAAGGTTCCACAATTGTTGAAAAGGGATGGCTTACTAAATAGGAGATCATCTTAAACCAAAAGTGCTCCATTACCATGTTTTAGTATGTTTTAATTGAAAGTTTGAAATCTGATGTAATAAATTATCTAGAAATGAAATAAACAGAGCATTTTTAACCTATTTATAATCAACAC
>JAJJWW010005722.1:0-36019 GCA_023531295.1 Papaver armeniacum | reverse complement strand
TTGTACTAGTGCATGACAACACGATCACCGTGGGCCCGTCTACACGCCTGACCAATCGGCCAAGACCGACCATGGCTAGACGCCTCGATTCGTGCTCCCAAACTAGGCATGGACGCGCGGTCCCCGATTCCTTTGCGGCAACGGATTTACGCCGAAACCGATCTCAACCACTCAACTTTGCCGGACAAATTGAGTGGCCTAGATTATATCTTCATGGGGTAATGAGGTATGGACGTGTACACCGGCAAGCTGTCTACACGCATGCCCGGTCGGTCCTTCCTAATACACCTCCCATGCTTGGTTTCGACCAAGCTGAAGAGTGATTCTTTTGCACCTCTTCAAGACCCTAAACTCTATCAACGGTCGCAGATGAGTGTCATAAAATTATCTCGTCCGTCCAACTCCACCAGCTTGGTTGAACAGCCCTTGCTAGGAGTCAAGCGACCAATGAAGCATTCCGATGATCACCGTCCACCACTCTTCCACATAGAGTGATCGGTCAAAGCATGGCTCGCCCATGCAGCCTCCAAACGATCACTTGAAGCTGGTTGGATGTGATGCTATTTTAAGACGCTTGATCGTGATTTACTCCATTAAGCCTTAAAATAGTGATGCTTCATACGTGTTGAATATATTCGATGCATTACATGCATAGAATACACACGATATTTTATAAGTATCGACTTCCCAAATAACTTAGTTATTTAACCTAGCATTACATGCTACTTCCTGTGGGTCCCATGATCCACACGATTGAGACATCAATCATGTCATAAACTGTGGGATACTTACTGGGGTATTGGTCTGGCGGTTTATAGCGTGCAGCGCACAACGCGCCATCACAAGAACGTGTCAGGAAGTCATGGATTAGTGATGACGGGAGAAGTGGGCAAGACTGGTCGTGTGACACTAACACACAACTCCACTACTCAATCACTCCACTTCCCATGAGAGATATGGGTTAGGCTTAATGACTTGTATAAATAGGTTCTCCTCCCTATTTCCACAGGACAGGACGAGACAGAAAACCAAGTGTTGATACAATCGTATTCAAACACCAGAACGGATAGCTTACATCCTGCAAGCCAGTTCAACTTTCTGATACAAGTCATAAAACAGCCAACACCTCCACAATCTCAACACCTTCTTCGCTTCCCTCCCTAAGATCAACCCCATCTCCTTCACTTTGTGACCGAAGCAAGTCTGGAACGGCCATTTCTTGGTTTAGGCCAGAGTTGTACATATTGATTTCTCGAATCACAAGCACTCCCGTGCAGTGCATTTGTTTAGGGTTTAGATTCATTTCTCATCCACACACCCAAATTACCAAAACCGACAGAAATAGTTTTCACCCATAAACAGTAGGTAAATATTCAATCAGAACATCTTTGTTAGTCCCCCTTTTGTAGTCATAAATACTACAACATCAATATGATATGTTTCTCCCCCTTAGTCAATGCTTTACTCTTTCGTTAGATATAATGTTTAAGCATAATTTTCCTTTCCTTAGTGATTGAAAATCACTTGTTTACTCCATATATTTCTCCCACTTTGTCACAAAATAACAAATGTTCGAGCAAATAAAGGACAAACCGAAGGATCTTACAAATCTAAAAGACTTGTAAAAAACCTATAAGAGTTAAGCACACGAAGGTTTCACATACCACTTTAGATAAATAATATTAAAACCGAAACTACAAATAATTTAGTTTTAATATGTTATCAAGAAAACAATTTCCCAGAAACTTAATTCCCTTTTTAAACCGATTGTGTATGTACAATCGCTTATTTCGATAAGACCAGAATTAACTTTATTTCTCTCATCAGGCTCTAATTATTCAGACAATAACTTAGACCTTTCTCTTTAGACAAGACAAACATTAGGTTATTTAACTAGTTTTTCTTATCAAGGCATTCGATTAGACTTGAATAACCGAATCCTCCAATTTGATAAGTCCAACTAAGATCAGAATTAACTTAGTTTCTCTTATACGTAATCAAATGGACTAAACAAATGATCTTATATTTTGTTAAGCCATAAACAATACATACAAACCACAATAAATTGACCTGCATAATTATTTTCTTAACCGGAAGCAATTGAAACAAATATACACATTATAGCACCGCAATTGCACCGAATTTCGTTAAGCAAAAACACTTGACACCCAACAATAAAAAAGAAACCAAACAATAAGCCAAATAAATTGACACAATTTTTCTTAGCCGAAAACAATTGAATCACACACACATTCATACACAATATAATGGAACATATCAATTGTACCAAAATTTTGTTAAGCAAAAGCAAAATATATGCAATATAAACATGCTTTTCTTAAACATGAAAACGCTTAACTAACAAATTCTTTACCTCAAATTCTGCAGCCTCTTCTCCCCATAAAGATATATCATTAAGCGCAAGTTCAAATAAGAACTCCCCCCAGTGTGTTGTCATCCTCTCGCAAGAACAAAAGAACAACAACAAAAGCAACATTTACCAGAGAAAGGTTGAAATGGTTTTAACTAATGTGTGGCAATAGCAAAAGTCGAAAACCCGAAACACATATGTTATGCTAAACACTACTCATGTAAACATAAATTGATTCAACATACTGTGACTTTTCACTTATGAGTTTCAATCGGAACACCTTATGATCCTTTGATAAAGCCTACCAACATGGTCTAGAACTTAATCCCGCTAAATCAAAAAGCCACACAAACCATAAGGGTTATACCATATGAGATCAAAAATTAGGTTAATGAAAACCAACGTTTATCTCACATATCAAGAGTACTCATATGTATACCAAATATCTAGTTTATGAATATAAACAAACATTAGTATATGTGACTTACATATGAGCTACAACATCACAACTTTCTTATGATTTTGATATAGCAATCACGAAGATATGATCCAAAGATTGGCTATACTCAAAAGTCACTAACCACAAGGAAGTGAGCCAATATATAAGACTAAAACACAATTGTTTATCTCATAAACTCAAATGCAATACACCATAAATATTCAACAGAAAATCAAGTATTGCAATTACCTCAATCTTGTAGGAAATTGAATTACGAAACCAATGCAAAAAGAATGAGGTCATTCCGAGTTCGGACGAAAAAGTTATGATCAAGACAGTTTTACACTCCTTCATATGGACTCGGTAAGGAACGGTTATACCAAGTCACATGTATAGGTTGTGACCGATCCATGTGATTGGGTTGTGACGGATCATAACACGAATTCATACACAAAACTGTTTTAGGCATAACTTTTGCATATGAAATCCGAATTCAGTGATTTTTGGCTCTTTCTAACCGTATAAACAAGAGCTACACATATATGACCTGTAGATATCAACATTATGAACTTAAAATTACCGTTTCTATCAAAAGGTCAAATATAGATAGAGAAGGTATGAGTCTTGAAGAGAAAAATATCCCTGAAGATGTTAATTAGTCATATAATAACCGAGAGGTCATGTGCTCAATTTTCATGTGCTTTCTCACCTTTCAAAAAAATGAGCACAAAGGTGAGCATGCATATTCTAACACAACTAAGTTGTGTTGAGTTGAGCCTTGTCTTGTTTGTCAGAATTAACTAAGTCAGAATCATGATTCTTGACATCTTGCTTGATTTGTTTTCTCTTGTTCCATCTCTTGTTTTTCTTCTTTGAGTTATGATGAAGAGTGTCATTATCACAATGTTCGCTAGTACAAGATATTTCAGACATGATGTCTTTTTTTAGTCTTTCAAGAAAACTCTTGTAATTATTGTTACCAACAATTAACAGCTGAGAGTCATTCTTGTGACTAAATTTTGGTCCCTCCTTGGCTATGAAGGACTTCGAGACCCATTTAGAGTTGGGTTTCGCAGGAGCAGCTTTCTCCTTCATACCATTAGGACCATTGTCCTTTTGGATATTTTGCGAAATAACTTTTCTCCAATTTGGAAAATCAGATCTTGTCTTAGCATTTACAAAGTCATCTCTCTTTCTATATTCGGGTCTTTTATGAGATGACATTGTTGAGCGATAGGCAAAATTTGAACTATCATTGTAATAGTTCTTTTGCCTAAACTAAGGACAATAACGATCTGAGTTCTTTCGGGGAGCAAACTTAGCCAATTCGTTTGATACAAAAGAAAGTGCATCTTGCATCTTACGGACTTTGCATCCCCATTACAAGTGTGCTTTATTAACACAATAATAACAATGCTTAGCAATATACGAAGACTGAGTTTTAATGTTACCTTTTTGTGGATCCTCTTGCATTAGAGCTCGATGAGTTTTCTTCTTCTTCTTATATTTGTTCAACATTGTTGCTTTCTTGACATTAGCAGAAGTGCCTTCTTTGATGGCCGTATTTAAAGAGTCTGCTTGAACATGATTCTTAGGCTTGACTGGATTTACTTCTTTACAAGAAAGAGTAACATTTTTGACATCAGTAGAAGCCTTTGGTTGAGAAGAATTTATAACTTTGACAAATTTTATCTCATTTTTATATCGTTGGAAGCACTTGATTCCTTATTGTTGATGGTGGATTTTCGTTTAAGGTTAAATTTGTAAAAAACCAGAAAATCATGCGCTGACATCTTGTAAAAGATAAAGCCGTTTATAAGTGACGGATACTCCTCACTTAATTCACCAAGAATGGAGCATGTAGCAACAATCCCATTCTCGTGAATACATGAAATTCCTCCGTGGTTGGAGCATGTAGCAACAATCCCTTCCCGTGAATTTCATATCGGCCTTGTATTTCAAAGACTCATTATCGGTGTGGCATGACGACCGAGTGTTACTCTTACAGAGTAACACGAACCTCCAAGCACTATAATGAATCATTATCGATGTGGCATGACGACCGAGTGTTACTCTTACGAGTAACACGAACCTCCAAGCACTATAATGAAACCATGTACGAAATACCCGTACAGCCGATTCTCGGTGTTTATACTAGCCCGAGCCCTCTCGGTGTGTTATACTAGCCCGATTGAGCCCTCTCGGTGTGTTATACTAGCCCGATTGAGCATCCGGACCGACCATATCAGTCCGGATATGATTCGATCGCAAATCATCCAACTCCACAAGCATGATTGGATGACCCCAGATCAATTCCATCACCCCCAAGCAGGTATGGAATACACGCAGCCGACCCCGCATGGTCGACCATTGGCCTTCGCTTGCCAAGAAACCGTCCATACCAAGCATTATGGACGGGAAACCCTAAATTAGGGTTTGCGGCATATTACATGTGCCGCAAAACGGTCTCAACCATCCATCTTCGCGGGTATAGATGGAGGGTGTAGATGTAGACTCAAAGGGCCCGGAGCATGTCGACACAATCACCATGTGACCCCCTACACACTTGACCAATCGGTCAAAACCAACCATTATTGGTTACAACACATTCGTCCGCCTGAAAGAGCATGGTCGCACGGCTTTGCAAGCCAAAATTAGGGTTCAAGCCATCACGCGCGTCCATCTTCTCCGGCACGAATGGAGGGTCACAGATCAAATCGAGCAGGTCCGGTCATACCAAAGATGACCACCGTGGGCCCATCTACCCCCTCATGTAATCGGCCAAGGCATATCATGCCCGGCTAATCCAAAACGCCCGCCCAAACATGCGTGGTTACACTTCCCAAATTGCAAATTGATCTCGACCGCTCAACTTCACCGGACGAATTGAGTGGCTTAGATCACGTTTTCATGGGATAATCAGGTATAGGCGTGAACATCAGCCTACCATCTTCACGTCAAACCAGCCGGCCAAGACCGACCAAGTTAGGTCGTCTTGGAAAACGCGCCGGAAAAGAGTGTGGCGCGCGGCGGCTTCTTGCGGTATCAAACTTCTATCGCAAAATCAATCTCGACCACTCCTCTTTGACAACAAATTGAGTGGCCCAGATCGCGCTTTCATGAGGGAACGGAATACATGCACCTACACCATCATGCCGTCAACACGCATGTATGGTCGGTCCTCTCCAAAATCCTTCCCATGCTTGGTTTCGACCAAGCCGGAGAGTGATGCTTGCGCACCTCTTCAAAAACCCTAATATTCATTAACGGTCGCAGATGAGTGTCTCAAGGCTCATCTCATCCGTCCGACTTCACCAACTTGGTTATACAACCCCGGTCGAGTCAATTGGTCGCAAGGCGTCATTACCCATCACCTTACCACACCACAATGCAAGACTGCATGAAATACACACGATACTTCACAAGTATCGACTTTCCGAATAACGCAGTTATTCAATTCAAAGATTACATGCTATCTTTCGTGGATCCACGATCCACATTCCGCACATCAATCATGTCACAAACCGGGGGGATACATATCGGGGTATTGGTCTGGCGGTTTACGGCGTGCGGCGGTGCAACGCGCCATCACAAGAACGTGTTAGGAAGTCATGGACGGTTAGAGATGAACAGGAGAAGTGGGCAAGACTGGTCGTGTATCACCGACACACAACTCCACTACTCCATCATTCCACTACCTCCACTTCCCACGAGAAACGTGAATGAGGCTCAATGACTTGTATAAATAGGTTCTCCGCCCTATTTCAAAAAAGGGGACAGAACAACACAAGTTCGAGACAGACGTAAACCAAGTGTTAATACAAAAACCGTATTCAAACACTCAGAGCCTGCTTGCATCAACCGTAAGCTTGCTCATCTTTCATTACAAGTCATAAGCAAGCCAACACCTTCACAATCTCAACACCTTCTTCGCTTCCCTCCCTAAGATCAACCCCATCTCCTTCACTTTGTGACCGAAACAAGTCTCGGAACGGCCATTTCTTGGTTTAGGCCGACTTGCACAGATTAATCTCTCGAATCTACAAGCACTCACCGCGCAAAGTGCATTTGTTGAAGGTTTAGATTCATTCCTCATCCACACCCCAAATTACCAAATTCTGCAGGAGTAGTTTTCACCCATCAACAATTGGCGACCACAAGGGAGATTGATCTATCGGTTGCAAAAAATTGAATTCTCAATCCTTCGATTTTCATCCCGCGATGTATCCTCACTCGGAGACCACAAAGCGGTTCGAGATATCATGGGAAGCATAGCTGGAATGTTGGAGGATGTCTTGGCAAATCAAGCCGGTATCACCGGAAGGCGAGCGAGACATTTCGCCTTTTGAACGATATAAGCAAGACAATTACAAGAAGGGTCGCATGCATCTACTCAAGCAAAGGTAAGAAACGCCGAATCCTTAGCCAGAGTCACACCTTTACCGGTGGAGAGGAAAAAAGAGCCCGCAGGAGACTCGGGAAAGATGAACAACATGGTCCACTCAACAATGAAGAACCGAGGCAACTCCACGAGGGAGAGGACTTGTCCGGAGTACTACAACGTCTACCGGATAAAGAAATGGAGCCTGTAGCTTACGGATCCCTGCTGGAAGATTTACATCTCAAGACCCTTGTCGAAGCCGTGAAGAAACGCTTGAGGAAGGAGAGATCAATCAAGTAACACGTGAGTACGAGAGGATGGGAACGTTCAATTCGATCACTCACAGTGATATTACAACACCTCCCATCACCAGAGCGAGCAGCTGCAAGTCCCGCATCTCATCAAGTGTAACACCTCCGGTAGTCACCGGAGCAACAACTTCCACTCCTTCATCGGGACGAGGAACCGGAGGGGCGAGAGGAGGACCATCTCCCATTATTGCATACTTGATGGAAAAGGTGAAGTTCTTGTCAAGACTCAAACGGATATGGCCGCAACTCGGAAAGAGGTACTCACTTTTCTTAAGACATTAATCGATCGATTTCCACATGACCCGCAACAGCCCCTGGAGCCAACAAGGAATGAATTCAAATAAGCACCGGAGAAGGTACTTCAATGGCACGGACCTACATGGACCTCGATCAAAGAAGCGACATCGGATATGAGCGGTCTGTCATGGAGGCTACTACACTGGGGACCGATCCTCACAACGATCTTCCTCGAGTCAATAGTTTCACTGCTCTGGGCGGTCCCGTCATGGAGGCTCCTACACTGGGACCGATCCTCACAACGATCTTCCTCAAGTCAATAGTTTCACTATGAACCAGAGGCCTAGGTGGATCGGGAAGCGGTTTCTCTAGTGGAAAGTTTATGCAAACTTTCACATCTCTCGAAGAATCGGCGCGGAGACGTTTTGCTTGCTATCAACCGTAGGAAGGTCACGGCCGTGACCTACATGTCACCGCACGCATCAAGGATTCGAGTTCAAGACGACCCTTATCTACACAGGATCGTCTTCATTACTCTCAAGATTCTCGGGGACATCCAAGGCTCTCCCGAGCAAGGTCGTACGGAAGCCTACCACAATAACGGACTTCGAGGGAAACCAAACCAGCACATACGGGAGAAGCTCCGTGGAAAGAATCAGACAAGTTCGTTGCATCCCACTCCCCATGTGGGCGTCAATTCAGGAAGAGGACCTACTTGCATCATTGAGGGCTAGTACCCACGATGCATCTTTGCTGACGAAGCATTCTTCTCCATACTGTGAAGCCACAACCCACGTTCACACGAGGAGGGAACGAACTTTTATGGCGAGTCGTGACCAGAAAGGAAAACGGTATACCGGACTCGCCATTATCAGCAGAGGAGACTGCACCCAGTCTCTCCACCTAATGGAATGCTACAACAAAGAACGAACCACAAGAGCAAGTGCTAGATGCTCCACAACACCTGCAAGATGGCACCAACTCTACAACTGATGAAATTGAGATCGTTGAGGAATCTCCTAGGCCTATCTCCATCAGCTCAACCTTGTGTACGGATAAACGCACGAAGCTCGTGCAACTTCTCAAAGAGTACCAGGACATATTTGCTTGGAGATATGAAGAAATGCCGGATGAAAATTGGTCACCCATCATATACATATCATACCTGTATCCAAGTCGGTTAAACAGTTGTAGTTCACACATGAGGAAAATGGATAGATCAAAGCTGCATAGACTTCGTGAGGGCTTGAACAGATCTTTGCTCCAAAACGATCCTCCTCTCGCCTAACATCGACATGTTAATAGATACAACCAGCGGACACGGCATGTTCTCCTCCATGGATGGATGTAGCGGCTACAAACAGATAAGGATGTACGAGCATGATGCAAGTAAGATATCTTTTCGAACTCCTCTCGGAAATTTTTATTATACCATGCTGCCATTTGGTTTAAAGAGTGCCGGTTCAACGTATAACCGCTCTATGACGGTAATCTTCCACTGGAGCCGATACCTCAAGGGAGCACACCTCAAGAAGATAACGATGTCCAACCGTCATATTGAGAGAGATCCGGGCGAGTTACTCTATCGATGCTGGTCGAACAAGATCCGGTGAGTCACTTTATCGACAAATGGTACATGTCTATCACGCTATATTGGAGAATCCGCGCTTTTGGTCATCCTCTGGAGCCGTTGAACGCTCATCTACAACAACATATGCCCCGATAGAAAGAACCAAAGCCTGCCGGAAGAGCCTCATAATGTTTGTAGGGGCATATATCTCACCAACAAAGCGATACAACATTCACCTTCAGAAGCGATTCCTTGAAGCAAGAGGAAAACCACCAAGATACAACATCATGCGCGTCCATCAACTCCAACTCCGGTACCACGTGCACGAATCCCACAATGATGAAACAACGTCCAAGGTATTCCATACCGGCTCGACAACAACCACTACGGACAAACCATGTAAACCACGCTTGGGGATCGAGGCTCGAAGATGAAGTTCCTTCACCGTCGACCAAGGACTTCTTCAACATGAGAAAGATGGTCACCAAGAATCATGGATTCGCAAGGGTAATCGAATCAAGAGGAAGCCACTTCAACGCTCCCTCCAGCAGAAGCGCTTCAATGGTCTATTCAAGAGCCGCCGCAACGCTCTCTCCGAGACCCACGTTCGCTTCGTAATCCTTCTTCAACACTCTCTCCAGACTCACCTCAACGGTCGCATCGAAACCACTTTAACATCCTCTCGAGACGTTTCAACACTCAAGCTGCATCAATAATCTGCGCTCCGGTCAAGTTATCTTTGATGTACTCATTGCTCAACATACGTCTCATCCATCCTTCATTAGGGCCCAGCGGAGCATGAAAAACCTAAAAGTCGATAGGAGAAGAGTTATCTTGTGGAACAGATATTTTCCTATAGTTGAAAAGGCGCGGTGAACAACTCATCATCAATGTTCGGCATATCCTTGAAGCTGCCAACACTTCCTGACTTGATGCCGCATTATCTCCGTAAGACATCTCAACGGGGATTCTTTTCTTCCACAATTAAATAAAAGGCAGGAGTTAGAACTTGTATGAAAATACAGGAGAGATGTAGTCACACGGCAAGACACAACTCACATCGGAGCACACAATGGCCGGTCCAAACACCATTCAAGTCCTACAAATTTTAGTCCTAAGATCCAAATTTTAGTCCGGTACAAATTTTAGTCTGGTGTTGATTTCAAGACCGGCACAAGTTTCAAGACCGATACAAGTTTCAAGTCTGTCAGGCGTATGTGGGTGAGACTCACGCAGACACAACAAGCCCACATTCGATCAAGCAGGCGCAATAGCCCCTCGACCGAAGCAGGCATAGCAAGGTCGATCGAAGCAGGCAAGGCCGACATCACACTAGGGAAACACTCTCCTATATGCCTTTTGAACGTGACATACTCCAAGGACAGGATGACCCGTCCCTCTTGGTAACATCTAACTTTGCCTCATAAGTTTTATCTTTAACTGTCACCATCTCATGCCTACCACACAATAGTGTAACCATTATGTGCTAGGCAGGGGACTTAATGTTGATGGTGGATTTTCGTCTAAGGTTAAATTTGTAAAAACCGAAAAATCATGCGGTGACATCTTGTAAAAGATAAAGCCGTTTATAAGTGACGGATACTCCTCACTTAATTCACCAAGAATGGAGCATGTAGCAACAATCCCATTCTGTGAATACATGAAATTCCTCCAGGTTGGAGCATGTAGCAACAATCCCTTCCTGTGAATTTCATATCAGCCTTGTATTTCCTGTACTCATTATCAGTGTGGCATGACGACTGAGTGTTACTCTTACAGAGTAACACGAACCTCCAAGCACTATAATGAATCATTATCAGTGTGGCATGACGACTGAGTGTTACTCTTACAGAGTAACACGAACCTCCAAGCACTATAATGAAACCATGTACGAAATACCCGTACAGGCTGATTCTCGGTGTGTTATACTAGCCCGAGCCCTCTCGGTGTGTTATACTAGCCCGATTGAGCCCTCTCGGTGTGTTATACTAGCCCGATTGAGCATCCGGCACTGACCATATCAGTCCGGATATGATCTGATCGCAGTCATCCAACTCCACAAGCATGATTGGATGACCCCAGATCAATTCCATCACCCCCAAGCAGGTATGGAATACACGCAGCCGACCCCGCATGGTCGACCATTGGCCTTCGCTTGCCAAGAAACCGTCCATACCAAGCATTATGGACGGGAAACCCTAAATTAGGGTTTGCGGCATATTACATGTGCCGCAAAACGGTCTCAACCATCCATCTTCGCGGGTATAGATGGAGGGTGTAGATGTAGACTCAAAGGGCCCGGAGCATGTCGACACAATCACCATGTGACCCCCTACACACTTGACCAATCGGTCAAAACCAACCATGATTGGTTACAACACATTCGTCCGCCTGAAAGAGCATGGTCGCACGGCTTTGCAAGCCAAAATTAGGGTTCAAGCCATCACGCGCGTCCATCTTCTCCGGCACGAATGGAGGGTCACGAGATCAAATCGAGCAGTCCGGTCATACCAAAGATGACCACCGTGGGACCATCTACCCCCTCATGTAATCGGCCAAGGCATATCATGCCTGGCTAATCCAAAACGCCCGCCCAAACATGCGTGGTTACACTTCCCAAATTGCAAATTGATCTCGACCGCTCAACTTCACCGGACGAATTGAGTGGCTTAGATCACGTTTTCATGGGATAATCAGGTATAGGCGTGAACATCAGCCTACCATCTTCACGTCAAACCAGCCGGCCAAGACCGACCAAGTTAGGTCGTCTTGGAAAATGCGCCGGAAAAGAGTGTGGCGCGCGGCTTCTTGCGGTATCAAACTTCTATCGCAAAATCAATCTCGACCACTCCTCTTTGACGGTCAAATTGAGTGGCCCAGATCGCGCTTTCATGAGGGAACGGAATACATGCACCTACACCATCATGCCGTCAACACGCATGTATGGTCGGTCCTCTCCAAAATCCTTCCCATGCTTGGTTTCGACCAAGCTGGAGAGTGATGCTTGCGCACCTCTTCAAAAACCCTAATATTCATTAACGGTCGCAGATGAGTGTCTCAAGGCTCATCTCATCCGTCCGACTTCACCAGCTTGGTTATACAACCCTGGTCAGGAGTCAATTGGTCAGTAAGGCGTCATTACCCATCACCTTACCACACCACAATGCAGTACCTGCATGAAATACACACGATACTTCACAAGTATCGACTTTCTGAATAACGCAGTTATTCAATTCAGCATTACATGCTATCTTTCGTGGATCCACGATCCACATTCCAGACATCAATCATGTCACAAACTGGGGATACATATCTTTGGGGGTATTGGTCTGGCGGTTTACAGCGTGCAACGCGCCATCACAAGAATGTGTTAGGAAGTCATGGACGGTTAGAGATGAACAGGAGAAGTGGGCAAGACTGGTCGTGTATCACCGACACACAACTCCACTACTCCATCATTCCACTACCTCCACTTCCCACGAGAAACGTGAATGAGGCTCAATGACTTGTATAAATAGGTTCTCCGCCCTATTTCAAAAAAGGGGGACAGAACAACACAAGTTCAGACGACAGAAACCAAGTGTTAATACAAAAACCGTATTCAAACACTTAGAGCCTGCTTGCATCAACCGTAAGCTTGCTCATCTTTCTGTTACAAGTCATAAGCAAGCCAACACCTTCACAATCTCAACACCTTCTTCGCTTCCCTCCCTAAGATCAACCCCATCTCCTTCACTTTGTGACCGAAACAAGTCTGGAACGGCCATTTCTTGGTTTAGGCCGGACTTGCACAGATTGATCTCTCGAATCTACAAGCACTCACCGCGCAGTGCATTTGTTGAAGGTTTAGATTCATTCCTCATCCACACCCCAAATTACCAAATTCTGCAGGAGTAGTTTTCACCCATCAACACTTATATCCCAATCCTCATGTATCACCATGATATCTTCCTACTTCTAACAATGAGGATAAATTGTTTGTGCTATCATTGGATTTTTTCAAGTACAAATTTTCTTCTTCCAACGTATTGATTTTATCAAGAGCACCAGCTAGCTCAGCCTTAAGGCGTTTTTCTCATGAGAGATATTCACCTTCTTTCTGTTCAAAACTCTTTTGTTAGGAGTTAAACTTTGCTTCAGATTCAACACGTTTCTTTTCCGACAAAAAGAAATCTCTCCGAAGATTCTTGCATTCGAGACTCTTTAAGTTTAGATTTTCTGTGCGATCTTTAAGATGAGAATCAGTGAGGCGATAACCAATATAATATCCTTCGGAAACCTTCTTCGGTTTCTTGTTCTCACGACAAAGAGGAGTCATAAGACCAACAAAATCCGAAGATCTCATATTTTTATTTTTCAAAGGATTCAGTAGTTTAGAGTATTCTGAGATATCCTTTTGTACTTCTCGTTCAAAATCTGAGTCATCATCATCTGAAATTCCATCCATCCTTTCTTGTAGACATATTTTCCAGTTGTCATTAGTTTCTACATCATTAACAAGATCAACTGGTCTAGTAGATTCTCTCGTGATGATTTCATGAAGGTCTTCAGATATTGATTCGTAGATGCCATCATCAAGTGTTAATTCAAAACTCTTGATACCTTGATTTATGTTAACTGAATCATTCTCAAGTTCTATAGAAACCATTTTTATATTCCAGTCTTATAGGTTGGATCGCACCAAACACAGATTGTTAGATCTTTTCGTGTTTGCCCGCTCTGATACCAATTAAAAAGACGAGGGTACCCAAATACACCACAATATTTTTGTTTGATAACAACCTATTCAATCTCTACCGTGTATAAATCTCTTGGAGCAACAATCACTCAAGAAATATTTCAACACGTTGTCCACTTGAAATAGGGTTAGTCCGAACTGGCCTAACAATGTGAGAATATCAAAGTCAAGTGGAGATATCCAATACACTTTGTGTGATCATCTATGGATATGAAATCGAGACAATACTACAACAAAGTGTTCACTTGATAATAGGTACGGTATAACTGAAACCTTATAGGATCAATATCAAGTGCCTAGTTAACATACAAGTGCATTTACTTAAATGATATAAACAAATATAATTGCGGAAACAAAGTAAATGACACAACAAGATTTTGTTAACGAGGACACCGCAAATGCACAAAAACCCCGGGACCTAGTTCAGTTTTGAATACTCTCAGAATTAAGCTGATATACAAAATCTAAACCAACTTCATATAGTTGAGACCAAGCAGACTACCCCTAGCTACTTAGTTCCCTCAATATCCATGCGCCTTCAACTTCTAGAGTCACGCACGTAAATAGCAAGTCCTTTGGATCGTATTCCAAAAAATAAAGGAAGAATCTGTTTGGTAACCACTCTAATCAATCTTTGCTACAAGATATAGATGAGTGGTTGACAAAGGCTCTTCCGTTTAATCTAATAAACTCCTTTGTCTGGTTAAATCAATCTAACTTTAGCTACCGAAATAGTCAAGTATAGATTCGCACTCACTCAAAAATAAATCTCAAAGAGATATATTGAGAATGTCGATCTTACACAACTAATCAATCGAATAAATTCAATTCTAATGTGATCTTAGACGATCAAGGTTTGTGCACACAATTCACAAGATACGAAAACCAATAAGAAATCTTCTTTAATCTTCAATAACCTACACAACACCTTTTGAATCTCTTGTGATCAATCACGCACAGAACAGAGTTTGTTAACAATGGATTATCACAAGATTTTTTTAGATCTAACAACAGTTCTAAAGATCCCGTCGATACTTCGATCTAGTTTGAGTGAAACTTATATCAGAAGAGAAGATTCTCAAGAATGAACAAACTAGGAGCAATCGAAGTTTCAACAATCATTAGTCAATCAAATAAATTGAAAACTAATAACACTGCAATTATTTAGTTTCCCACCAACGGTACTCGTAGAGCTTCTTGATCCCACATAAGTCTTTAAACGAGCGGTCGTAAGAGATTTCACCTAATTAGGATACTTTCCTCACCGAATATACGGCTCTACCAGAAACAACAAGAAATGAAGTTTGCCTGGCTCTTAGGATAGTTTGCTAGAAATGAAAACTTAGGTATTTATAGACCAAGGATGTTTGGACACCAAGGAATTTCCAAAACCGAAAGTATTCTCAAGATATGCAATGAATGGAAAAATTCGGTATTCATAAATCCAATAAATGCTTGTCCAATGTTCCGAAATCTCTCAATAGAAAATCTCCAATTAGTAAATGCACATTACTAATTTTTATTCTCTAGACATATGCATTTAATTGCTGGTAATTAAAGCATATAAAACCAAAAATCTTAATTAAAAGATTCTCAATTTATTTCGGCACATGATCACCTTGAGTACTAAGGAATATCTTTGAACAATAAATGATAAGAGTTACTGTTCTTGTTCAAAGTATGTTGACATCTTTTCACTGCAAATCCTTATTTCATATTTACATGGATTTGCATTCTTGGAATCGATTATACCATACTTCCAAACAATTTAGAATTGGTTCACTTGTATTCCAAGACTACTATGTGATTGATCAAATACCAAACCACATACATGGGTTCAATCGGTTCTATCAATCACTAGGATCGGTTATACCTATTTATGGAAATACTTGTGATCGGTCACACCAGTCACTAGGATCGGTTACACCAGTTACAAGGATCGGTTCCATATACACATGGTATTACTTGTGATCGGTCACACTAGTTGCCAGGATCGGTTACACCGGTTACCAGGACCGGTTACACCAATTACAAGGATCGGTTACACATACTCATGATCGGTCACACCAGTTACAAGGATCGATCATACCATCACATGGTGATTACTTAGGATCGGTTACAACAATTAATAAAAACCAGTCATACCAAATCATAAGTCAAGCATTGTGGTTAGTTATACCAAGATACATAACATAAGTTAAGATCGGTTCTACCATCTCACACACTAGGAATGACCCATGCCGAAACGGCACTGGCTATTTCACAGTATCCTTAGATGGGACATGAAACATTTTCTAAACACCATTTTCCAATCCACCTTCATTGGTTGGATGTACGGAACTTGCCCTTCCCAGCAGCTCCGTTCTCTTGGTTAGTTCCTGAACATGAGATTGGTTGAATGTTATAGATTAAAATGTATGTCCTAGGTTTCCTGAGCACCAGTCACCAAATTTCTGGCGCAATGGTACATTATACCTGGAAGTACTGCTCTTCTTGATGATTGTTTCTTGAGATAGGCCATCATTTATTTATTTTTGCAAAGTTACAGTGTAACTGTGTTGCCATTTTGAAGTTGGATGATATATGGTAAAGTTATTAGCTGTAGCTGTGGTATCTCAAATTTTTCTTTCCCTTTGAATAGACCTTTTTGCATTAATGTGTTATTCAATGGCAATCATCTATCTGTTTTGTCAGTTTCTAAATCAGAACAATCCTTGTGTGATTTTCAAATTATAGGAAGAATAGTCGCGGTAGTTACATAAGTAAGGTGGGGTGCATTCAATTTTTGTTATTATTATTCTCCATATATAACTGTTCATATGCCTGTTGCATGAAATTTGATCATTATATGATATGATCGTTGAAGGTGCAATAGACAGTTACAATTGAAATGGCGATACTTGTTCCGAAAACTTTTTTTTTGACGAAAAAATGGAAATTTATATTAAAAAGTAAGAGGTCACAAAGGAGTGACATCTTACAAAGAAAAAAAATAAGTAATCAGCAATTTCCAATCACAGCATCCCAGTTACAAATTAGGGTACTCAAAGAGTAGCCATCAAAAATCTTAGTAGGTAGTGCCCAATTAAAAAGAGTGCACTTTACAGAAATTATAAATTGATTAATATTTCTTCTTCTATTCTCGTAAAGCCTTGCATTTCTTTCGTGCAAGATTGTCCACCAAATGGCAAAAGGAATAAGACCCCACAGCTTCTTCTTCATATTCATACTCTTCTTGATAGGCCATTCCCAAAGAGTAGATTTAACATTATCAGCAAAAGCCCAATCACACCCGAAAGAATTCAAAAAAATAATTCCAGATCTTAGATGTTTCCGAAAAATGAAGGAAAAGATCTTAGTTGTTCCGAAAACTACAAAAGGTCGTTACAAACCCCAAGTGTGAGTAACGATAATTAGGGATATATAATGTAGGGGTTTGTTATCTGTATTTTATATGGGATGGTTTGATGGATGAAACTAATACTGATAAGTTGTGTTCAGTTCAGTTGCAACAGATTTTTTCCATCAAAGGTGCGTCTAAGGTTCTAATGCACCACCTTTTTTTTTATAAAAGAGAAGATAAATTACTGCCTTAAACAAATCAAACATATATTTTGTGCCTCCCACAATTGAGGACTTTGGTTTTTAGAACCTATTAGAGAAAGCTGTCGAAGATCTGTGAAGTTATTGGACTTAAAGTCCTTACAGTATACCTTATCAATAAGTAATAAAGTTGCCAAGAGATTGTCCACAATCTGGTTTTTCTTCCAGGTTGTTTTCCTTAGGTCGCCTTGCAGAGTGCTGGTTAGATTTCTGTTGTTACCCAAAAATTGAAAAATTCTGCAATTCAAAAGATAGGCCCACTGGAGTGCATCTTGAGCCGTTATGCAGTCTCCTTCCTCTTTGTTGTGAGCTCTGACTCCTCTGGTTCTTCTTCCAATAGTTTCTCCATATGGATCTGAAATTGTCACACTCACACCAGTTAGACCTGTAAAAGAGTTAAAGCTAGACAAATAAGCAAAGGTAATGTTCCTAGTGAGGTTGGCATCAGACTGCCTAGCCATAGTTGTTATACTATTATATGTGATAGGTGAAGCTAGTCTCTGGTATGAAATCAGGTGGTTTAAAATAAGAGTCGCAGTTGTTTTGGGGTTGGGCTTGACACCCTGGAAAGCAACATCACATCTTGCTTTCCAGGTGAACCAACACAAGGTGGAAACTAGAGTTTCCCATCCCCCCCCCCCCCAATGTGTTGGAGGATGGCTTCCAGCTACCCAAGAGGAGCACCAGTTGGACAGGGTGTCATAGTTTAAAGTGGAAGCATTCCCAAACTGCTCTTGTAAAATTGCAGTGCATTAAAAGATGTTCTCCTGTCTCTAAATGATTTATGCACATCACACAAATAGGGTTAATATGAGTTACATAAGTATAAATATGCCCACTAAAAGGTAAGATGTTCTTATGCATTTTCCAAGTGAAATTTTTTATTCTAGGTATCACATTCATATCCCATATTTTCCCTGCCAAAGTATCTTTTTGTTGCATTTTTTTCTTATCCAAGATATCATACAATTATCTGCTACTGAAATTTCCTTGTGGGTTGTCCATCCACCTCAAGGTATCCTCATTGTCTTTGTTAGGCTAGATTGTTAGAATTCTCCTGATTGTATTCCAGTCGAATAAAAGTTGCAGAGTTTGAATATTTCAACTATTATCAGTCAAGAGATCAGAAACATGAGAATGGGTACTAGCACTCCCTTCCTCATTAAGAATGATAGGGTTTCCCTCGGAGTCGGGGATCCACTTATCTTTCCAAATATGCACACTCTTACCATTTCCTATTTCCCAAATGCTATTTTCCTTAATCAACATAAGGCCTTTGTACACTCCCTTCCATGCCCAAGAAGATCTCGCATTACAAGTGGCATGGAAAGGATTTGTTTTAGGATAATACCTCCCCTTCATAGTTTTAGCATATACAGAGTTAGGTTGGTGGAAAAGGCGCCAACCATTCCTAGCAATAAGTGACATATTAAAATGGCTCAGGTCCTTGAGCCCATTGCCGCCTTTCTCCTTAAGTTTACAAAGCCCTTTCCAATTCTTAATGTAATAACCCTTTTTACCATCATGTTTGCCCTACCAAAAGTCTCTAATGATAGCATTAGCTCTTTTGATAGTTTTCTTGGGAAGAATAAAAGAGGACATACTATACACAGGGATGGTCTCAAGCACAGCTTTCGCCATAACTCCTCTACCCGGAAGAGATAAGGATTTCCCATTCCAGCCCTTAGCTCTACCAGTCATTTTCTCTAAAACGTTTTCAAAACAGGCAATCTTGGATTTATTCGTAAAAAGAGGACCCCCTAAGTATTTATCATTGAGACTAATTTTCTTAACTTTAAGAATGTCAATTAGCTCTTTGCCAAAGCTATTACTAACATGAGGGGTAAAAAAGATACCTGATTTGAAGAAATTGATCATTTGGCCTGAAGTCTTACCATAATCGTCAAGCACTTTTAGCAGATTTCTACTTTGAGTAATAGAATCCCTAGTGAAAATGAGGAAGTCATCTGCAAAGAGCAGGTGACTGATAGAAGGACAATTTTTGTTTATTTTAAAACCAAAGATAAGTCCACAAGACTCGGCATTAACAATGGTTCTAGAAAAGGACTCCATACATAGGATAAAGAGGTAGGGAGATAAAGGATCTCCCTTCCTCAGAGCTCTAGTAGGTTTGAAGCTCTTACTTGGCACTCCATTTATAAGAATATAAGAAGAAGAAGTGCTAATGCATTGCATAATGAGATTACACCAACCCATACAAAAACCCATTTTTTTAAGAATAGCAATTAGAAAATCCCACTCGACCCTATCAAAGGCTTTCGACATATCAATTTTGAGCCCCATATAGTTATCATTTTTTTTTTCCTCATGGCATGGATTATCTCATGAGCAACAAGAATATTGTCTGAGATAAGCCTTTTCTTAACAAAATCCGACTGGAAAGGGGAGATAAGTCAATCTAAGAAGGGTTTTAATCTATTAGCAATAACTTTCGAACTGATTTTGTAAACACTGTTACAGAGGCTGATAGGTCTATAGTCACCAGGAATAGAAGGGTGAGGCACCATGGGAATTAAATAGATGTGAGTCTGGTTAAGTTGAGTGAGCATATGACCACTAGAAAAAAAAGATTGGACAGTTTTAACAATATCAGTGCTAACAATAGACCAGTTTTTTTGGAAAAAAAACATGCGCGAAAACCATCGGGACCAGGGCTAGAATTAGGTGGCATTCCAAAAACAACACTATGAATTTCATCAATGGTAGGACAAGACATGAGTTGAATATTATCAGCATCAGTTCTGGCAGTTGGAACAAGATTGATAATGTCATAATTAAGCACAGGAGCAGACGTAGTAAGAAGAGTTTCAAAATGAACAATTAGCAATTTCATCTAATGGACCACCTTATAGTAGAATAATTGTAGCTTTGATATTGTCCATATGGAAAATGGTAGGTCATAAATTTTTAATAGGACTTCTTCCAGATATGCCCAAGACTAAATTCATAATATTGGGCATATAATAAGAGATGTAAGAGGAAGGCTCGCTGTTAGTTTTAGTACTTAGTTTAGTCATACCATTTTTTTTATCCGACACAAAAAGCACCAACCGAGGGGAAAAAGAAATCCCTCTCACCCAGAGAAGAATATTGCAGAAACGGAACGAAAAAATAAGTTTAAAAACCAACTGTTTCCATAAAAAATTTCAATGTCTCCATAAAAATTTATAGTCAGTTTCCTCTTAAAACATATATCCATGTGATGCTAAAGCGTCAACTTAATCAAGACATTCTATAATCTACAAAAATGAGAGACACGGTAACTAAGGTTCTAAAACTTCCATTACATAAGATCATGTGTTGAAGTCCAGAACATGATATTAGAGCATAACTATTATCAGTTCTGTAGATGTGTTAGTAAATATGGTGTGCAAACAAAGCAAACATAAAAGAAAACTAAATACTTGGAAAGTCTTACTCAATCTAATATTTAGGTGGGAAGGGCTAGAACTCATTCGTCAGCTTCATTATCCTTCATTCGGATAGTTTAGTCAAGGCGAGTCTTCTTTTTGGGCGGTCAATTAATAGTGTGCGAGTTCCCTTCAACTTTCACGTTTGGATAAATAACTTTGTCAGATCCAAAATGCACAAACTGAGTATGATATTAACATGGGTTGAAGATTCGGAAATCCACAACTTGATGTAGGATCTTTGAAAATCCAGATCATCTTTTGCAGTATCCTGGAATGTTGTGTGTAGATACCAAATATATCATCGACACGTGGCATTAGATTAAAGCTTCAACAACATATAACTCTACATCAACATACACTACAACAATCCTATGTTAGCTTAATTATTAAGCTAGGGATATTTTAGTAAATAGCTTTGTATCTCTTTCCTTTAAAAAGGAAGAGAATAGGTCAGAGAAGGGGTTCCTCTCTTCTCATCTGTTTTATCTCTTTACTTACCTCTTCACTTGCAGAGCTCCTCATTAATGGAGGCTCTTCTAACACATACATAATAAAATCACTAACCCGTGGACGTTGGCCTGAGTATGCCGAACCACGTTAAATCTGGTGTCAACATTTCAGTATCTCTCACCTCTTTCTTCTTACATTTCATTTATCATTTAATTGGATATCATCTTCACCATTAAAATCAGATTTGGTTGTGTTACTGGATTTTCATTAGTCACAATTTGGCGCTAGAAAACTGGGAAAGATGTTAAAGAATTTATTTCTCATATATTTTATTCAAATCAAGTCCATCCAGTCAAGAACCTATTTCTTTTTCTTATACTTTTGTGAAGATTTTACTTGGATGGAAAAAATCAAATATCACCAGATCTATGAAGATATCAGCCGATCTAAACACCACCCTATATTGTTTTTTTTTCCTCGTTAAAAAATACCTCTTTCCATTTTATTTACGGATAGAAACTACTAACTACTTTGATCCCTTTACGCAGTTGGAAACCGACGTACAGAGAATCACGACGCCACGTTCGTGTCATATTACAAGTAACTAGTTTGAAATAAATCTAATATATTCACTTACCGCAGGGAGAAGAGATCGGACACTCAAACCACGCAGCACCAGCAACGCAGAGAAATTTGGACCTTGAAAGTCGCAGCCGAAGAAATATAAAGTTATATAAGCTGCGTTGTTAAACTTTAGCTAATCTTTTGACATCTGTGAAACCGCAGGCACAGTTACGCAGATGCAAGCTTCATTCCCGCAGCTAAATCTCCGAAGCCTCAAATCCGCTGCTCAAGTCCCTCCCCAAAGCTTCAGTTCCGCTGCTCAGTTTCCGATGCTCAACTCCTACTCCGAAGCTCAAAGCTCGATGATCAACTCCTGCTCCGAAGCTCAAAGTCCGATGATCAAATCCCGCTCCGCAGCTTAATTCAACTCCGAAGCTTCAGGCCCGCTGCTCAACTCCAATTCCGAAGACTCAACTCCGAAGACTCAACACCGAAGCCTCAATCCGAAGCCTGAATTCCGAAGCTCAATTCCGCAGCTCAGGTTCAACTCCCCAGATTCAATTCCACAGTTCATCTCCGTAGTATATCACGCAGTGTAGTCACAATTAGTCACAATCTCCTCGGAACAAATAAGCTTCATTTCTTTTTCATTTCATTTGATATGATTTAACATGGTTTGTTCAATCCATGTCTCTAATCTATATGGATTATCTGCTCATGTGTGAAATGATCTACTCTTCTTATCCATGTTCATGCTTACCCAAAGGCTGCAGGTATGATTTTCCTTTTGTATGGCCTAAATTGTTTTGTATGCTTAACATGTTTGGTCAAATGCCTAGCCGAGCCACTAGTATGGTTTTAAGTTTCACATCCTGTGCTTAGGTCTAATTCATGTTCAAATACCATCAACAAATTGGTTTCCGTTTTTTATATCTAAATTGACTAACCATCTCGATCTTATTTTAGTTTTACGACTGAAATTTAGGCTCTTAAATCAACGGATAGTAGCTATTTGAATCTTGTTTGGTGGGGCATTGAATTCAGTAAAGCCTCAAGAGAAGCTCCGCCTTGTCACCACGGCTAAAGAAAAGAAGCTGCGTTACCCATGAGATAGTAGTTGATCGTGAAAACGATAAGCTTTCATAATTCTTTAAATTTTCATTATGGGTTCACTTATTAAGAGGCCTACTTTGGTTTAGTCTTTTACCAAGGGGACTAACTGTCTAACCTGTGTTATTGTCCGATTGTTGATTTTGTAGGTTGATCTCAGTGGATGATCACTACTTGTACTGCATACAAGAGTTTGCTATATGAGATTTTGCACTGCACTTTATAAATGTTTGACTCACTCATTAATCTATGGTATATTCTATTGCTTTGATTCATGAAAGTGCAGGTGCAAAGACGAGCTATTGTTTCTTAACTAATGATTGTTAATTCCTACTTTTATATGTTTAACCATTCGCACTAACATTAAATTCTTTGTTATTGCAAAAGAATTCAGTAATGCATGGTGGGAGTAAGCATTCGTTTGATTTCTAAGTGTATTAATTGCTTCACTCCCTTGTCAGTTCTTTTTATACTGATAATATAAGAATTCAATTTTTGCAGCAGTGCTACCAATCAAATTAGGATTGTGAAAACTCTCACCCAAAAGTGCCACACCATCATAGCAAGGGAAAGAGCAGCAACAATATTGTTTTTGGTACTGCACAATGGCTTGAAGTTCAGCACCTCAAGCACACCTGGAGAGGCACCACAAATACAGATGGCCTTGAATCATCTACAAAGCTCTACATACCATTCAAATGGATAAGAGTTTGTCTCATTCAATATCTCAGATGTATTATATTCTGCCGTTTCCTTTCATAAAATGCAGGGGTAGGATGATCTATTAGCAAATTATTCCCTAAGTGACGACTCTTCTCACTTTAATACCTTCAACCATTTTCAGTAACATTAAATTACTTTTATGGTAAAAGAGTCAAAAAACACAAGACTAAAGTAAGCATTTTGTTAATTTCCAAGAGTACTAACCTCTCTACCTTCTTGTTAGTTTATTCCAAGGTGTTATGAAATGATATTTTGAAGAGAATTGTCATTGAATTTAGACGGCACTCGACAAGCAGTAGTCCGCGAAGCACGAGAGAACCGCAATACACAAATCATCTCCGAGCATAAAATTAACCAGGGAACATTCTTACCTCCCTATCTCTGATTCTTAATAGTAACCATTTTCGAATAATATTTGCTGCCGCAACTCTTGGGAAGGTTTAGCCTAGTACAACAACATATGTTGCTTATTAGGACCTCTGCTCGTTTGAGATTTCACAAGCTTACTGTTAACATTTTTATTTATAGCAAAACCGGGGGCATAAGCACAAAACTCAAGTTTGTGAAAACACCAACTTGAAAACACCAACTTCTTTTCAGAGAAGATTCCTGCTTCCGTTCTGATCTGTCGCGCAGCCCGTTGACCGCTGACCGCAGATCGTCATTATCGTCTTCCGTCTTCAACGGAAAGTTTGCATCACGCAGCATAGTCACGGCCTCATGGGAACCGATAAGCTTTATTTCCTTTTTGTCTCATCCATTTTAGTTTAACATGGTTTGAGCAATCCTTGTCTCTATTCTATATGATTTGTTCAATCCATAATAAGTGTTCAGTTCTCTAGTTAATCTTTAATTTGCTAAAATGGCATTTTCTGTAGCTATTCTTCTTGACAATACTGGGGGCAAAAAGAGATCTTCAGGCAGGTTGTTTCTCAATTGAATTCACCTATTAACCATCTTGCTTTATAGTATTTTCTGTAAATCATTCACACTTGACACCATTCACGTATTTAACTCTCTCATTAATCGGTAATATGCTGTCTTCTATTGAGTTTGTCTCAAAAGTGCAGATGCAAAAATGAGCTATAGCAGCTGCAAAAAGAAGTTAATATCAGGTTTTTTCTCAACTGTTTGTACTCTCTCGACAACCTTTATTGCTACATCTTCATTATTACTCTCTCTTTAATATTATCGTTGCATCTTCTATTGTGCTTTTATTTCTTGTTTCTGTCATCTTTATTGTTACGTCATACTGGGGAAAGCACACTTTGCATGCAATCTCTCAGGACTCCCCTGTAAGTGTCTATGAGTGTATGACTGGGGGGAAGGCTTCCAGAAGAAAGAGATACCCAACATGACATGCCTTTGGCAGCTCGGCGGAACGGGTTCTTGTTAATATGCATACACCACGTTACCGAGAGTTTCGGATCCACACCGCTTGGTAATCCCCTGGCCAGGGTTTAGCCAGCGGGGTGACAGGTCCACACGTAAACGCAAGGTAAAACCCAATTGTGACTTTACGTGATCAAACACTCATCCCACACCTACACATGAAATTCAGCACCAACCAATGGTTTGATCCACTCCAGAGGAGACATAAACCTGCAATGTATGGGGCAAGCTCACAACCAAGTTCTAGGAAGCACCTATCAATCACAAAGGGTAAGATACATTTGACTTCTTTGTCTGCAGGGACGTCTCAGAACTTCGGTAAAGAATAGGAGAAAGTATTAATACTTCAGCGTAGCTTATTCTTTACCAAAATTCTTCTACAAAGAGCCCGAGGCTTTCAACGAGGGGCAATACTTCTTATTAACGGTGAAGAGTGGTATTTCTCATTGCCTCATACTTCTAATTGGTCATACTTCATATATACTTCTAATTGGTTATGGTCATACTTCATACTTCTTATTTGGGTATATTTCATACTCTATTTGTCATGCTTCATACTTCTTATACTAAGAGTACTACTTCAAGAATCGATACTTCTTATTTATAGTATTCTAGTACTTCATACTTCTCCAAGGATTGATATTTCTTATTTCTTGTACTTTATACTTCTTATGCGAAGTGTGCTTCTTCAGTTACTTCTTACTTCCAGGATACTTCATATACTTTTCTTATACGAAAAGACTTGCTCGAGAACCGGTACTTCGTATTTCTCATACTTCATGCTTCTTATCGAAGAATACTTCGTACATAATTTTCTTTTCATGCTTCATGCTGCTCTCGAATGGGATTAAACATTTATATGGAAAATCCAATTCAAGCTGGGATGAGCGCTTTTCCTTTGTAAAGTCGCAAAAATTCCATTATGCAGGGAATATCTTCTGGTGCTGAATATGAAAAATACCTCTTAGGATTTCTGCGGCGTAACCGACAAAATTCAATTAAGAATAAGATTATGAGATGGCCATTAATTCCCGATTCTGTCGTCGATTGAAATTTTCTTCTGGTGTTGAAGTGGTGATGAAAATCCTGATGAATTCCTAGGGGGTTGGTTCGGCGTTAAAAAATTGAATACGTAATGAAGACTGGTATTTAATACAGCTAACGTTGGATAGTAGTACTGCTAGCCATTGGATCGACCAAAAGCAGATTGGACAGGGAGGAGATAAGAAGATCTCAACCACCAGTTAGAAAAATGAATATATCTCAGCCGTTCCATGACACACCAAACACTACTATTGTGTAAGCATTGATATTGGTCATCCAAAGATTTGCAATGAATAGCCGGACCAATAAGCCTAATGGTTTCCCTTACGATTCACGAAACAAGTTCATGAATGTACTTCCTTTAAACGAATGTAAAACATTGTTTTCTAGGTGTAGATGGTGGATTTTCAACAAAGGACAAAATCGTAAAATCATGATACTGCGTGTTTCTGACACGGCTTTCAGACATGTGATGATTCATATTTTACGATCCATGATGAATATGATTCGAAAGGCCTCCACTAGCTGAGTGTTCGATACCTCGTATTTCATCATGCCCTCTATGTAGAATAACGTAATTGGGCGGTTCTCCGTAAGATTGAGAGCATTAACGCCTTCAGGACATCGGTGATACTCACTGTTCCATGACTACATGAGAGAGACCCCCCTCTAAATAGAAGAACGATTGGGCGGTTCTCCGTAAGATCGAGGACAATAACGCCTTCAGGACGTCGGTGACACTCATTGTTCCCTGACTATGTAGAGAGACCGTGTATAGATCCAGGCAGTTCTCCGTAAGATTGAGAGCAATAACGCCTTCAAGACTTCGGCAACACTCGCTGATTTCTGACTATGCACCTTTCAGAACGAATATGACGCTTTAACTGGCTAATATTCCTTCTTTAATAGATTAATTCTACCATGACATTCACCACTGAATTCCTAGAAGATAATCTATTTTATCTCATTACTCTGATTTCATGATCGAATCCACGACTGATCTCATGGAACGGTAATAGATAATCTCATTACTCCGATTTCATGATCGAATCCACGGCTGATCTCATGAAATGGTAATAACTACTTTTATTACTCCGATTCTATGGTCGAATCCACGATCCCATGGAATGGTAATACTCGTTTTATTATTCCGAATTCATGGTCGAATCCACGGCTGATCCTATGGATTGATAATAAAAAACTACTCACTTTTATTACTCAGTTTCATGAATCATTCTCCACTGAATTTCATAAATTAGTAATAAATACTCAACAATCGGACATCTGGACTACCACTGAGTAAGCCCCATAAAATGGTGCAAGTGTACTCGACAATGATGCACGAACGAGCACCCAAATGCGCGAACGAGCATCCAAAATATGGACAAATGAGGAATCCCGCACAAAACAGGAGAGATAAAATAATAACATTAAAATAATGGAGAAGCGCCCATGGTCCAGGCCCAACGGCCGGCCGGCCATGCCTTAGCCGTGGCCGGTCCCATGCTTCCTCCATTATTTTCCTTATTTTTGTTGTTTTCATGAACTCATGAAGACTCCTCCATTCTAGCAACTTTCCTTGTTTGAGCAAAACTCATGGTTTCCCCGTATTTTCGTGATTTCATGAGAAATAATAATATAAAATAGGGAAAGGTGTCGCGGGACCGGGCAACATAGCCGGCCGGCCATGCCTAGCCGTGGCCGGTCCCACACCTTGCAATCCTTAATCCTTTATAAATTGTTATTTCTCTCATCTCATGAAACCTCCCTGTTTCAGCAAAATCGTGGTTTCTCCATATTTTCTCAAATATTGCTCAAACCATAAAAAAGCCAAAAGTCAACATGGTCACATGACCGAATGGGCTACTCACGAAAATATATTAAAATATTATTATTTTAATATTCACGGAATATTGATCAAACGGGTATACTTGCTCATTCGAGCAAAATCGAGGATTTCAGTCAATGACCGAACTCTTCTGAAAATCCAAGATATTGCTCAAACGCACATCAAAAAATACCGAAACTCTCAGGACTGAGACACGGGCATTATGGAGACACGGGCATGCTCCCTTGACCGACCAAGAGCGTCTCTAAGGATTGCAACAAGCCGGTCCCACACGTTTTCCTAGTTTTGACCTAATTTGCTCAATTGCTCATATTGGGTCCAAACTCTTTCCAAACAACTTGGGATTTGCTCAATCGACCATCAGCTGGTCCCACACCCTCAAGGGACGGTTTCATGCCTTCTTGGCCGGTCCCTCACTTCTCCATATTAGGTCTTATCACCCAATGCTCAATCGAGCACTATTTCAATAAATGATGAAACCGGCATTTAATCGTCATTCCTTCACCAACCAACCGGTCAACTCAGGACCCTGGTGTACGCTCACTTGAGCAATTGGGCATCACATGGACGTCCATAGTCTCATGTAGTCGGTCCCTCCTTCGCTCATGACCTGTTTTCAGTAATTCGTCAATTAATGAGCAATTGATCAAAATTTAGGGTTTTGAACAAACGCTCAACAAATCATCATTCTGAGCAAGTGCAAACACTAAATAAATTTATGTTGATCCAGCAAACAACACGCGGATTAATTATATAATATTCGGTAATCTACCAATATTTTAATTAATATTTTATTGGGTCACGTCACCAATAAATAAATAATTCGTCGAATTGAGCAATACTTGCTCAGTTGCTCGAATATTGAGCCACTATCAATATTCAGTAACTTATCAGTAATTCGTCGAATTGAGCAATACTTTCTCAATTGCTCGAATATTGATCCAATCATCAATATTCAGTAATTTGTCGAATTGAGCAATACTTGCTCAATTGCCCGACTATCAATATTCAGTAATTCACAATACTTGCTCAATTGCTCGAATATTGATCAAACCATCGATATCCAGTAATTCGTCGAGCAATACTTGCTCAGTTGCTCAAATTTACAATATTCGAGCAATGTCTAACATGTTCCGTTGAGCATTCGATCATGCTCGATTCAACAAAACTTAGATTCACTATTTAAACAGTCAACAACTGACTAATAAAATACACGTCTGCCATGCAGACTCCACGATTCGTGAGACTTCAATCACGTCACATGGGGGATATCAATTAGGGTTTTGGTCTGGCGGCCTACGGCACGTGGATTCATCCACGATGAGAATGTGAGTAAGTCGTGCAACGGTTAAAGAAGTTAGCAAAGTAGTGGGTGGACGGTTAACCAAGTCTCCGCACGACCTGGAACTAGTTTCACCACGTTCTTCCACTTTCCCACTCTTTCACTCAAGAAACCGTCACACTTACAGGGATCAATGGTTCATTATTCTTGCAATATAAATAAGTCCAAATCGAGGACAACAAAGAATCATCATCATCCGTCAACAACTCGATTAAAAATTATTCACAAAACTCAACATTCAGCAGTTCATCAATTTTGCAGAAACCTTCAACACATCCACAATCCTTGATCATCATTGATCCCACACAATTCTCAGCTTCCCTCTTACAGATCAACCAATCTCCCTCTTTGTGACCGAATTGACTCTGGAACGGCTATTGACTTGGTTTAGGCCGGAGTCCTACAGATTGATGTCTCGAATCTAAGCACTCCCTTTGCAGTGCATATGTGTGAGGTTCAGCAGTTCGCTTGGTCGAGGAGTCTCGTCCGCAAGCTCGACTCTTCACTTCCCTGAAAAACCAGCAGACCATTTTTCCCCATCCACACTAGGATGAAATCTTCACCATAACCCATTCACATAATCATAACAATATATACAAGATTATGTCGATGTCATATCTACGAAGTTCAAAAGATAAGCGTTATAATTCGTAGTCTAATTCCCTAATACTATGATCATACTATTATGATCATGTCACGTCACTATAGTATTATACAATATGTACAATATATACAGCTTCGCAGTTATGTTTTCAGTATAGCACGACTTGAAATATACGTTAGGAATGAAACAATTCAAGTCAATATTACTAACCTCAAGTGGAAGGATGATGTCATCGTTGTAGTTCTCTACTTCTTCACATTCTTCAGGTCTTCGGAGTAATACTTGTATATCTCAACATTCCTAGACTTTCTAGTCTAACCTAAACGAAATTGACTCTAGTATTTAAATCAAGCGACTCTAGATGAGTTTTGATACTAAAATATGACAACCAAACTTGACACACCAACGCTTGGTGAGTTCAAACGAGCTATGCTCTAACAAAGGGGTCTTTCAAAACCAGAATTTTTATCAGTTTTCGATCCAGAATTTGGCCTATTTAAAAAAAAACATCTCTTGCCTCATCAAAAGTTATACAATGACATCTCCAGGATATCCTATTTAGGAATAATTTATGGAAGACTTACGCAAAGAAATATCTATTATGATAAACTCTTGCAAATTATCGTGAATATTTTCTAGAAAACTTCATATAATTCTGTTTATAGAGAATGGAGAAAAAAGTGGTAACTTCGTTGGTGAATATTGCATTGAACAAGTGGAAAGATTCTTGACTCATCTACCATAGGAAAGGATTTTAACTTTGTTCCGGATATTGTTCCTTTACTATCAAGTCTTCTCTAACCAAGGTCAGAGCTACCAATTTATACGAAGGAGTTGTTGAATTAATTAGAATAAGAAAATTACTAAAAGACTTAATTGCATGTGCTTATTATAGAATATTGTTTCATGTTGTTAAGCTCACTCATATTGAGTGGTCATGCAATAAAGATATCTACAGTATGAAGATGTTAAGTTACTTCAAGAATAATCTGATCAAGTTTGAAGCCGAACTGAAAGAAATTACTGAGCACAAGAAATAAGATGCATCAAAATGATTGATAAAACATTTATTATTTTATGTCATGTTGTTAGAGTACTGCTTGGTCGAACTTACAAGTTTTGATATCTCAATCTTATTATCAATGTTAGATCTACAAAACTATATCTTGATTTCTAATCTACTAAAGTCAAGTCTCGGACTTGGATTACAACATGGTGGTTGAGTATCAAACATCATTGAAGAACCCTCGAATACTGAAGAACAAATGAAGACATTTGGAGAACTTCATCGACAAAGAGGTATATGAAGACTGAACCATCGTATTTACTCACGACATTTATCATTTTATCTTATGATACTATGTTGTATGATTTAAGTAGAGTTGATATAGCAAAGAATAAATTTCGAGTCAAGCTTGTCTTGATAAATCTCTCGAAATATGATTCAAGCTATTGATGTTCTAGATCATTAACAATCTTGGTTAAAAAGAATTTATTGTTCATGAACTATTTTTGTTTCAAGTTGATCATTTGAAAATTGCCAAAGCAATGATATTTATTGTCTATGGCGATTGAGAATGTTTCGAATAGTTTAAGAAACCTATTATAGGGGCTCCAAGAAAATAGTTTTGAGGACTCCTAAGGATTCAAATATCCTACAATGAAGATAAGGGGACCTAATTCATAAGAAAAATACTAAAATACCCTTAACCTATTAAATATTGAAAACCTAAAATTTGGTTTCATTCCTCTCCTTTAATTCTTCCATTTTCTTCTTCCCCATCACCTCCATCGCTTATTTCTTCGATTAATCGTCAATTCTCAAAATAATTCATTATCGATTAACACCATTTAATCCACCCGCAATAACTTCAATAAGGTAAAAATCAAAAGCCCATCTTATTTAATTGGTTTCAATGCATGGATAAGCGGAATCGATCGAATTGGGTTTTTGAAAAACAGTTTCAGAACTGTCTACGGTTGGGAAATATGAATTTTCCCAACCGTAGGATTAACTGTCTACGGTTGGGAAGTATGAATTTTCCCAACCGTAAACAGCCTACGGTGGGGAAATATGAATTTTCCCCACCGTAGACTGAACTGACTACGGTTGGGAAGTATGAATTTTCCAACCCGTAGTCTGTCTACGGTTGGGAAATTGTCTACGGTGGGGAAATATGAGTTTTCCCAACCGTATACTGAACTATCCACGGTTGGGAAGTATGAATTTTCCCAACCGTAGATTGTCTACGGTTATGAATTTTTCCAACCGTAGACAGTACTGAAACTGTTTTTTGCAAAAATAAGTGATGGGTTTTCTTAGTTTTTTCTTTTTATGATCGTCATCTTCGTCATGACGGAGAAGAAAAAGAAGAAGAAGAATAGGGTTTTTTTTATGGTCATCATCTTCATCATGATTTATGAATGGAAAGAGAAGGACAAGATAATGGATTTAGTTTTTTGTATATGATCATCATCTTCATCATGATTTATGATTGAAAATAGAAGGAAAAGATAATGAATTTAATTTTATAATTCATGGAAGGTATTTTAGCCATCACAAAAAATAGTTAGATATGGGGTTTTGTTGATTACTATTTCATAACCCGATTTTGTCATCTTGTGAGCCCTCAAAACTCTTTTCTTGGAGCCCCTATAATAGGTTTCTAGTTTAAAGAGAGTTTTCAGAACATATTGAATTCTTGACACAACGTAGGTATGCCTACCCAGTACGCGTACCCTATTGTTCTGAGTTCGATTTCGAGAATGGGCATAGGTACACATACCAGTATACGTGCCACTGGGATCTAAGTTTGCAAATGGCCAAGGTATGCATACCATATACACATACCCAGTATAAGCTAAGGATCTTCAAAAATAAGGTGCAGAATGAATACATACATAACCGTAGAAGAATTTGAATAACGACGAATTCAAGAGTGTCGAAGATTCATTAAATTAAGATGCATTATGGAGGCGGAGCTAAAAAGTTTATTCTTTGTCGATCATACTCACGAGTTTATTCAAGAGTGTCGGTCATGCTCACGAGTTTTGGTATGTCAAGCTTGTCGTTAATTTTAGTTGTTCGAAACTATATCTTGATTTATAGTCTACTAAAGCTAGTCTCATATTAGGAATTGATCATGGTAGTTGAGTACCAGAATTCACCAATGGACCTTGTAGATTGAAGAGTGAAGAATGACGGCGTCAACGGAAACTTCATAAAAAAAAATATGTAAAGACCGACTATCACATTTGCTCATATTATCTACCATTCTATCTACTGAGACAAGTCGTATGGGTATAGTATAATGATGAACATTGCAAAGATGAATGCAAGCAATAAGGAGTAATCAAGTTAGTTCTTAAAGTTCACAAATTGTTTTACCAATTCACGAACTTGAAATTATAAATATAAAGACTTGATTTTTAACTCGCATACACGAACTGAATTGCCCAGTTCATGAACTAGTTGATTTTAAGATAGTACTGGATATCATTCAAAGGTAGACGTACGAACTGATTCATACAGTTTGCGAACTAGATGATTTTGAATGTTTCCTGTATACCTTTTGTTTTCAAATGTACTAACTGTTTTGACGGTTCGCGAACTTTCCAAACTCAAAAGGTTCCTGAGTAACCAGTCGACTTTGAGTTTGCAAACTTTTTTGACAGTTCACGAACTGAATCGGTCTTGTGATATATACCCTACTTATGCTTGTCAGCTCCAGAACTACTAAATATGGCTCTCTGGCAAACTACTAGGTGCAATAAGATTGTATACACCTTCTTTGTGATTCAAAGCAAACTTCTCACATACTTTCATGCACAATATGTATTGAGAAGTTTAGCTTGCTTGATTATAAAGTTATTCGTAAACATGGAAACTAGTTCAAGAACCTGCTTCATCTAGAATTATCCATCAACATAATTAAAGGAATATCTGCATGTTAGAATCTCAATCCTGACACTTTTGTGTCCTAGTTGCGGCTAGAGTCGTATTTTAAACCTAGCTTTCCTCTGGTGAAACTGTATTAGATTACGACTTTGAAAAACTTCACTAAGAGATTCGTGAAGCCCGTTTAAAGTATATTTTACTTGATAGTTCTTGTTATCTGGATCTTGTTCTTACTGATCGTTATAGTTTCCGAACTGTAGATCAAGAACAAGATATATATAAATCACAAAGTACTCTTCGTCTCGGACTTTGTGATTTCACAAGATAGATATCTAAATCACTCCTAGTTTGATTTGTTTAGATTGTTCTTATGAGGTGGAATTGATTAGGCATCTCTATAAGTTTTGAAGAGACTAAATTCATCATAATCTTGAGTTTGCTTGATGTATTATTTTTTCGAAGATCTCTCATAAGCATATAGATTTCCATACCTTGGTTGAATATTTTCTGAAGGAAATCAAATAGACTTTATGCTAGAGACGGAATAGTCATAAAAGTCTTCACATAGGTTAAAGCAACTCATAGTCCTGTAAAGGACGTCAGCTAGAGTAATCATGTTGCACAGGATCTTGCAAGATCTAAGAGACAAAAAGGAACACAACTACAGTTGAATTACTTCTAGGGTCGATTAAGTCTTAACTACAGTCCAGTCAGAATCTGATAGTAGGCTAGTGTCTGTAGCGACTTAATACAATATGGTGTTCAATTTCTCGATTAGGTTCTGGGATTTATCTGCACATTGCAGTTTTCTTCATTAACAAAATTTCTGGTGTCTTGTGTTGTTGTTCTTTTTCTCGCATTATATTGTTTATCTTTATAATAGAAAATATCACATGTAGTACGTTAAATAACCTAGACAGTTTTTTATCCTAAAAGACTATATAAAATATAAAAGATTTAATCTTGGAAATACATATCTTGAAGAAAGATTATAAGACCTTTTCTGGTTGGAATTCAGTTTTGTAACAGTTCGGGTACATACTAGGCTAGATATTGATTTTTGAGATCCTCCAAATAAAACTTGTCTTCATATCAGGAATCAGATGTTTACTGTTGATCAGTGCTGCAGATTGCCACAAGTTTGTCCATACATGTTTCCAAATAAAAATTTGATGGTGTACTTGGTACCGCCTCTTTTTCAACATCCTTTACAGGCCTGAGAGTTGCTTCAGCAGAACTGGAGACTTTTACTTTACCTTCCTCTAACAAGAAGCCTATTGATTCCTTTCAGATATGTTTTAATCAAGGTAATGGAAAAATATTTAATTTGAGGGTTCTTGATGAGAAAAGAAGATATTAAGTAAACCTCAAACAATATATAATTAGGATAACTTAGTCACTTTGCCTAATCTATTCTACCTGACGACCAATCTAATACAGGTTTAAATACTCCCTTCATTCCACTTTGAATGAGGTTTAGGATAATTTTTTTGTTCCACAATACTTGAAAGTTTTCAAAATTTTCCACAAAACTACCAACAACACCCATATATTTTATCTTAGAATTACAAGTTTATTTTGAAGTGCACTAATAGTGATTAATATTTGAAGAATTTTCTTGAGGGCATAGACGGAAAGTTTTCATATCTCTCTCCATTTCTTAATCTGCGTGAAAACTCTAAAACCTTCATCTAAAATGGAACGAAGTGAAACTTTATAATTTCTATCAATCTTATTCCCTAATCAGTGATCTTTCCTTGAGATATTGTAAACAGGAGCATCGATAAGAGATGAACTGATATAGGAGACATCAGAAATCTTGAGATCCCTTTTTATTCCGTCAATAAGATTGTCTCAATCTAAGGATTTTTTTATGACAGATCTCATTTCTTTTACCAACATAAATAACCTGGCGAGATTGGGGTATACTCAAACTAATTGGGGTATACCCAATTTTAT